>JAEUYN010001598.1:0-17764 GCA_018257835.1 Euura lappo | reverse complement strand
TTTTTTTTTTGTTTTATTACGTTTGTCAATATTCTTAGTATCAATAAAACCGGTTGATATTAACAATAAATATCTTTGAAAAATAGACGATGAGAGATATCGTATAATCCCGGATCTTGACTTTATGAATTACACCGTGCGCATTACGATCTAACAAATGGAGCCCAAATAATGCAGTTTCATTGCTCTGGAGAATCCCACATGCAAAAATCGATAAATTAATGAATATCTGTAAATTGATGAAGACTTAATTCGTCGTGAATTCAGTTCTTTCATCATATCTCGACAACCATCGATCCTATCGTCACGGAGGTCATTACAAAAAATGATGTTTTTCAAATTTTCTACAAAAAAGGTTGAATACATTTTTGTTGTATCTTCGATACTTTGCGTGTAATAACGGGCTGAGAGTATCGATATTTGTACACAACCTTGGCAGAATTAGGTGCGTATTCACCGGTGTATTAGAGAAAAACTATCGAAGATACGATAACAGTGTATTCAACCTTTGTTGTAGAGAATTTAATAAGCATCATTTTTTATAATAACCTCCGTGACGATAAGATCAATAGTTGTTGAGATATGATGAAAAATCTAAAGTCGAGCACCTTTGATTCAAGATAGCGGATCAAGCCGTCTAGTTAGAGGTCATGACTTTCAGTCCGTCCAATGGCATGGTCTTCACCAATCAATTTCTCAATACAACTGAGCCGCCTCAAAAATCGCCTTTAAATCACGTTCCAGGGTATCATCCTATCGAGTTTCTTCTGGGGCTACATCCTCACTCAATTGCCCGGTGGGATCCTGGCCGACAAATTTGGCGGGAAGTACACCCTAGGTATCGGAATATTCTCCACCGGAATATTCTCCCTGTTGACTCCAGTGGTGGTTGAATACTACGGAGCAACCGGTCTGATAGTGCTTCGCTTCTTCATGGGAGTTTTCGAGGGCACTACCATGCCGGCTGTGAACGTCCTCATAGCCCAATGGGCGCCTCCGCACGAGCGCTCGAAGATCGGCACCGTCGTCATGACCGGGGCCCAGGTCGGGACGGTCGTGGGCACGGCACTTTCCGGCGTGCTGATCCAGTACTCGAGCATCGGATGGCCGCTGGTCTTCTACTTCTTCGGCGCCCTCGGCATCCTCTGGTTCCTCTTCTGGACCGTGCTCTGCTACAGCACGCCGGAGAGCCACCCGTTCATAACCGAAAAGGAGAAGAAGTACCTGCACGAGACTATGGCCGAGCACACCAACAGACAGACCCAGCCCACCCCCTGGCGGCAGATATTCACCTCGCTTCCGCTCTGGGCCCTGGTGGCTGGGAAGGTCGGCCATGACTGGGGCTTCTACACGATGGTGACGGACCTGCCCAAGTACATGAGCAATGTGCTGCACTTCTCGATACAGGCCAACGGTCTCCTCTCCGCGCTCCCGTACCTCGTCATGTGGGCGACAAGCATCGCGTCCTCGTGGGTCGCGGACTGGCTCATCAAGGCGGACAAGGTGTCGATAACGCACGTCCGAAAGATCTGCACCACCGTGGCCTCCGTCGGCCCGGCGGTCTTCATAATCGCCGCGTCGTACGCGGGCTGCGACCGGGTCGTGGTGGTCGCGCTTTTCACCATAGGCCTCGGGCTGATGGGGCCCTTCTACCCGGGGATGATGGTGAACGCGATCGACCTGAGCCCGAACCACTCCGGCACCCTGATGGCGATCGTTAACGGGATCGGCGCGCTCGCTGGGATCCTGGCGCCGTACGCGGTCGGGGTCTTGACGCCGAACCAGACGATATCGGAGTGGCGGATAGTCTTCTGGATCGCCTTCGTCATCTTCTTCGTCTCCAACGTGATATTCGACGTATGGGCCGACGGGGAAGTGCAGCCTTGGAACGACCTGGGGTCGGTGACGTTGAAGGGGATCGAAAACGGAGCCGTGCCGCAGAGCAAAACGGGAGGGCAGAGGAAGCTGGAGAGCGTTACGTGAAGAAGGATCAGGATCTGCGTATTTTCTACACGCAAATCATCGTCTTCGTCATTATGTCACACGGTTAAGGATATGAACAGTTTAAGTACTAGTCAATATTACCCTTATCGAGACGGGTAAAGACCTGATCGGATGTTCCATAGGCTGTACAGTTGTATTACTATTTTTTTTGTTACTGTTTATACATTTATTAGAAAAGTGTTATTTATCTTAAAAATTAAACCAGTCATTCCCATATCGTTTTTAAGCATTGTAAATATTTCTCGAATTTTATTTAATTTATATACATATTTAAGAAGCAACGTAAGAAGTTCATTGTCACCATCTTCGTCAATAAATTGTGAATACTGCTCAATCATTATTTATTTTACTAAAAAGAAAAAAATTGATAGAAACAAAAAAACCAAACTTGAAGAGCAGATTGTCGCCATGATAGTCTGAAGTCGCCATTGACAGATAACAAAGATAAACAAAAAAATGTTCCCATTTTGGGGAAGACCTTGTGGAAAGCCTTAGATTTCACAGTGTCAAGATGCAGAATCTTGTACATACATACAGACAGCCTGATGCTATCGGACAGCTAATTACGCTGATTCTTCGGAGTCAGACTATTGTACTCACAATCCAACATGGAAGGCCTGATGTTGCCAGTGAGATATTCAGTCAGTGATGGCCTGTAGACAGACTTCATTGTACGTATTTTAAGTCGTCTAAAAGTCCTTAATCAACTACAAGTCTGATAACAGTCGACTTTTCGGTATCGTCTTGTTCAGATAACATTTGTGAACTTTTTCCCAACGCATAGACAACTATTGGCCCGAAAGAAGGTATTCAGGACGTTCTTTACAGACACCGGGACGCATGCGTACTCGTACGCAAGGACGTACTCTCGATGACTGCATCTTGGCGATGCGCGCGCAGCTTGGGGTCAGAATATCGGTTGCGGTGTGGTCAGGCGTTCCTCTTCTTCTTTCTATTATCTGTGAATATCTTGGGTCCATTTTTGAATCTTCTAATCATCTATCGATTGAGAAGGAGCGACTAGCATCACCCCGAGTTGAGGTGTATTATCTGTGATAATGCGTGTGAACAAACCATTCCAGGTGGCAGCAGGGGGCGCCATGCTGGTGACGCCGCCATCTTTTTTTTAGCCCCCTGCTGCCACCTGAAATAGTTTCGGGTAACAGACCCAATATGGTGATCAATAACGACACATGTTGTTACTTTCAGAGACAGAATGTCTTATTCAGATAAGACTGATCACATCATAAAGCTGGGCTCAGATAAGACGAGCGTAGCATTACTTTTCATCTTTGTATGCATACAATCGCAATTAACGTCTGAAGGTCGTCCTGAAAGACTGTAATAAACGCCTAATAGTTTTTTTTTTTTTTTTTATTTCGCTATAGATAAGTAGTTCCGGTGCACAGCTCAGAATAGTTCTAGATGTTACTTAAAAATTTCAGAGTCACGTCATCGTCTCCTTTATTATAATTAAGTCGGTAATGAAACCCGATCTGACAATGAAGTGGACGTCCGCCTTTCATCTTCATCAGAGAAAAAAAAATGGAGTAGACACGTTGAAAACGAGCATTACCTGTTGAAAAAAAAAGATTTCATTCACTCAAAACACTTTTTGCACATTTCGTAGAGACAATGATTTACAATTGTATGGTAACCACGTCGATATATCCGCAGCAGCGATACGGTTATCTCTTTGAAAACTATAAAACACCGCGTGCTGCAATCGCATATGCTTTCTGCATGCCTCGGAATTGGCCAATAAATATTGCCCAAGTTTTTATGTACAGGGTGACTAAAAAAAAATCATAAGCCTACTTTTTTATTCTTCAGTCATTCAATTATTTATCCAAACTTGTTCGAAATATCAAATTAAAAAAATGACGAAACAGTCACATCTATTATATTGAATAACTGCACAACTTCGATTTTTCAAGGAGGATCTATGGAACTGCATGAAATTATGAAATTAGTTACACGATTTACGATCTACTTTTTTAATGGAATAATTGCGGTTTACTTATAGGCTAGGTATTATCGTGGCCCAATTCATCGTTACGTTGGCTGCAGAATCAATGCGTGGTCCTCGTCGAATCAATTTTTCACAGTTTTTTATATTTCGCAGTTAATCCGCGGAGTGTTATTATAGTTATTATAACCTTGACCGTATGATGATTATTCACGTCAATGTTTTTCGATCATAATTCAAGACTGTATCTTATTTGGTGTGCGGAAACAACGTTCAAGTAAATTAAGCGGTTGATTTATACTTTTTCAGATAATATTTACACATTTAAAGTTACACTTATAAAATTGAAGAAATAATTAGTAAAGATCTGTGAATCGATGGATTACCTAATTCATCTTGAATTCAGTTTTTTCATCATATCTCGACAAACATTGATCCTATCGTCATAAAGGTTATTATAAAAAATGAAGTTCATTAAATTTTCCACAACAAAGGTACAATAAATTTTTGTCATATCTTTGATAGTTTTTGTGTAATACAGGGCTTAAACTATCGATATTTGTATCGGACCTTGTGAGAATTACGTTCGTACTCACCGGTGTATTAGAGAAAAACTATCGAAGATACGAGAAAAATCTATTGAACCTTTGTTGTAGAGAATTTAGTAAGCTTTATTTTTTATAATAATCTCCTTGACGATAGGATCGATAGTTGACGAGATAAGATGAAAAAACTAAACTCGAGCACCTTTGATTCAAGATAGCGGATCGAGCCGTCCAGCTGAGGCTCAGGACTTTTAGTCCATTCAATACTAGGCCAAGATGAAGGTCTCCACCGATTCATAGATCCTGACTAATAAATTATTTCGATTCGCTTTATTTTAATCCAATTTGACGAGACTATAAGCACAGCACAAAAGTTATATTGTTGTCACATTATTCTTCTTTTCTTTAATAACTGTTCAAGATTCACATAATGCATTACGTTTTGCAATAATTTTTTTTTTTTATTGCTTGCAAAAATTGTAAAGGAAAAAGTTCCGCCAGCGTCTAGACGAAGCACACTGTGACAATGGAATCGGAATTGATGTGTGCAAAGTGTGATCTCAACGATATACTATACATATACGTAAATGGGGATATCTCGAAAAGCATGAAATTGGTGATCATGCGTGTTGTATATCTGTCCAGATTCCCCCCGTTCTGTGTGTTTCTGTCTGACATTCAAGCGTGCGATCACTTGAATGGCAGCCGTGATAAAAGCATCAACTGTCAAGACAGCAGCTCCGAAAGTCTATTGAATGAGGAAATCATTATCAGTCAGGATCCATCGCATCTTTGTGCTCAAAGATTTTGAAAAAAACATCGCACGTATAACGGATGATACATAAACTCAGTGGTCGAGTCATTAACCAATATAATCAACCCAGTGCTTATGCGCGTACCGCTTGTCGAGCGATTCGTATGTTAATGTGTTTACAAATTGTGTAAACGAAAAAAAAAAAAAGGAACTATACACGGTCTACGAGTTTTTCCTCATTTCGTAACACCTTCTCAAGGATGTTTTCGTCCTGGAAATTTGGTTGTAAGTCAGACTCCAGCCAAGAAATAAATTAAAGAAAATTTTAACCGGTTAGATTCGATCTATTATGAAGATGCCACTGCCGCAGGATCATCTGCACAGGATTATTAAAATCAAACGATTATAGCTTTTCATTGTATTCTCGTGGTCACTTTTTCAGCTATTGATGTTCAAGCTATACGCCAGCTGGTGGCGAAATCACATACTTAAGGATGTATAGGCCATGCAATCTCAACCAAAAGTGAGTCTCGTCGTCAATATTGAGTACTTCGAGATAAGATAAAAATCGGAAAACATCAACCACAATCAAGATGATAAGAGTATTCATTTTCAATAATAATAATGCCCAAAAGTTATCAACAAATTGTTTAAACAAATCATTGTTTAACAAATTTCCTGGTGACGTTATTTTTTTCGTGTCAAATGAATTCGTTACATCTTTCTGAATACACATGAATATTTTCAGAATTTTGTCACTTTTTTTTAAATTTCCGTTTTCGGAGATTTCTAAAGGCTGTATTTACAAAACTATCAGTTCCACGCTCCGGAAACTTCGGAATTGTAATCTACATCGATTCCACAATAACATATCCAATATTCAGATTTTTTTTCTCCATTTTTCAAAATCGAAAACGGAAATCTAAAAAAAGTGATAAAATTCTGAAAAAATTCATGTGTATTCAGAAAGAATACACATGAATTTCCGTCACTAGGAAATTTGTTAAACAATGATTCGTTTAAACAATTTGTTGATAACTTTTGGGCATTATTATTATTGAAAATGAATACTCTCGTCAACTTGATTGTGGTTGATTTTTGTCCGATTTTTATCTCATCTCGAAGTACTCAATATTGACGACGAGACTCACTTTTGGTTGAGATTGTATGGCCTATAAAAACATCCTTAAAAAAAAGTCACGATTTTGGGTCATAAGTATCAAAAGTTAGGTTATAGAGTGACGTCACGCTAACCCGACTCCCGCCAAATTCAAATAGCGTTACTGAAGCGTTTTTCTTCTTACTTCTGATTGTTTCTCACACATGCATCAAAAACTCGTTTTTATCCTCCCTCAACGGGATACAAAGCACAGTTTTTTGACCGTGTAAATAAACTGGGAAAAAAAAACTCTACTATAGTAGACCACACTTTTTTTCGTTCTATAAGATACATATACTTTTTGCGGACTCCGTTGGACCTTTTTTTTTTGCAAGGGTCTATTTTATGCACTGAGTTTCACAATGCCAAGATTCGACGTACTACGGTTGTAAATTATTTATCAATAGAGGCGATAAAAACCGTACATTGAGTCGTAAAGATAGCACAACGTGTTCGTCGATGCCTTCCAACTGATTTAGACTGTTGATCGAACATATTATTCACATATGTTGCATTCTTATGACCTGATCGAAGCAGCTGATCGGCTACGTTGCATTGAATCAGATTCGAAATGACCGTAAAATAGGTAGAAAATTTATACAGGGAATGATGAATGACCTCGTAATTTGAGCTTAGAGGTAAAAATTGATGTTAATTCCAGTTCCTGAACGAGCATAATTTTTTATTCAAGGTGTCAAAATACAGCAGCGATGGGTACTCGCGATAATGGGTGCCTTGGCACTGGCAAACGCGTACACCATGCGAATTTGCCTGTCCCTCGCGATAACGGAGATGGCCGTTTCGAGTTTGTCGAATTCAACAAGTTTTGATGACACTTGTCCCGCATCGGATTCCACGTCACCTTCGAGTTCCGGGGGGACTTACCACTGGGATGAATACACTAAGGTGATTTACTCTTTTTTTTGTTCTGTTTTTTCGACTCTTTCCATAATCAAATAATACAAACGTAAACAAGATAGACATCCTTAATTAATGGCAAAGAGTACATCCCCCGGTTGTCGTTAAGAGCTGATGGCAATAAAGAATATCTAAAGGCTTTAAATAAGTCGAATCATTGAATGAACGTCAAAGAAACTCGAGATCATCGAAATTGGATCATTTGACAAATACTCGATGATGAACCATATATCGGAGTTCCTTCATCTCTGCGATCATTATTCCGTGAAAATAGTAGATTGTGTATCAAGGGCGCAAAACACTATTTTTCGAGTGTGAAATTTGCAGTACGAGCCGAAGGCGAGTGTACTGCAATCACACTCGCCAAAATAGCCTTGCGCCCGTGTTGCACACGATTTTTTTCTCAACACCTGGTCTGCAAAAATGCCTCTTTTCAGACCGAGTGAGCGGGCGCAAAACGGAACTTTGCGCCCGAGGGCAGGAAAAGAGTCGTTTGCGCCCGCTTTAGGCGGGCGCAAAGCACATTTCCGCCCGAGGGCCGAAAAGATCTGTTTTGCGCCCGCTCAAGAGGTATGAAAAGTGGCATTTTGCGACCGGGTGTGAGAAAAATAATTTATGATAACTCAGATTGTTCTTCGGCCCACTGGCCAGATTATCGCGTTCTTCAGATGATTGATTAGACGCGGTTGGAGTTTTTTTTTTTTTTTCACTCGTTGGTCAGGAGATTATAGTTATCAGTGTTCGCGGGTCCTCCCGCCTAATCATTGAATTAGAAACCGTTGGGAACGAAAACTAATTTGATATCTCATCATCGGAGTGAAGAGATATCGAGAAATCCGTGAAAAACAAAACAGCTAGACGAAAGAAAACCAAAGACGAAAGACAGAAAGATGGAAAGATAAACAGATAGAAAGACAGAGAGAGAATTGAAGACAGAAGACAAAAGGCAATTGAAGACGAAAAACAATTGAAGACAAAGGACAATTGGAGACAGAAGATAGAAGACAGAAAGACAATTGAAGACAAAAGACAATTGGAGACGGAAGATAGAAGACAGAAAGACAATTGAAGACAAAAGACAGAAAGAGAATTGAAGACAGAATACAGAAAAACAATTGAAGACAGAAAAACAATTGAAGACAAAAGACAATTGAAGACAAAAGGCGATTCAAGATAGAAGACAGGACAACAATTGAAGACAAAAGACAATTGAAGACGGAAGGTAGAAGACAGAAAGAGAATTGAAGACAAAAGGCGATTGAAGACAGAAGACAGAAGAACAATTGAAGACAGAAGACAGAAGAACAATTGAAGACAGAAGAGAATTGAAGACAAAAGGCGATTGAAGACAGAAGACAGAAAAACAATTGAAGACAGAAGAGAATTGAAGACAGAAGACAGGAAAACAATTGAAGACAAAAGACAATTGAAGACGGAAGGTAGAAGACAGAAAGAGAATTGAAGACAGAAAGACAATTAAAGACAAAAGACAGAACGAAGAAAGAGAATTGAAGACAAAAGACAATTTAAGACAGAAGACAATTAAAGATAAAAGACAGAAAGAGAATTGAAGACAGAAAAATAAAAAATAAACAGAAAGATGGATAGACAAAAAGACAGAAAGGAAGTCAGAAGTCAATCAAAGACAAAATATAGGAAGACAGAAAGTCGAAAGTCAATCAAAACAATAGACAAACGACAGAAGATATAAAACAAAACATAGAACATAGAATATAGATAGTCGTAGACAAAAAATTCCAATTGGTTAACCGTTCGAATCTTCGCGTTCCAGGGAATCATCCTATCCAGTTTCTTCTGGGGCTACTTATTCACACAAGTACCTGGCGGTCTGCTGGCCGACCGATACGGCGGCAAGCATACCCTCGGTCTCGGTATTCTATCCACAGCTATATTCACCATCATCACACCACTGGTGGTCGAGCGGTTCGAGGCCACCGGCCTCATAGTTCTCCGCGTTCTCATGGGCCTGGGTGAGGGAACGACCCTACCGGCCATGAGCGTCCTGATCGCCCAGTGGGCGCCACCTCACGAGAGGGCGAAGCTCGGCACCGTGGCCATGACCGGGGTCCAGATCGGGACGATCCTCGGCAACGCTCTGACCGGGGTCATGATACAAAACTCGCCAATCGGTTGGCCGATCGTCTTCTACGTCTACGGAGGCCTCAGCATCGTGTGGTTCGTGTTCTGGTGTTTCCTCTGCTACAGCAGTCCGGACGTCCACCCGTTCCTTTCCGAGGAGGAGAAGAGCCACCTCCACGACACTATGAAGGAGCACACGCACAGGGTCACCGCACCCACCCCGTGGCGCGCCATCCTCACGTCCGTGCCGCTGTGGGGACTCCTGGGGGGCAAACTCGGCCACGACTGGGGCTTCTTCGTGATGGTGACCGACCTCCCTCTCTACATGAGCAGCGTCCTAAAGTTCTCGATCCAGACGAACGGCCTCCTGACCGCTCTGCCCTACGTCTTCATGTGGCTCGCCAGCATCCTGACCAGCTGGCTCGCCGACTGGCTCATAAAAACGGGCAGATGGTCGACGACCACGACGAGGAAGGTCTTCACCACGGTGTCCTCGGTCATCCCGGCCATATTCATAATCGCGGCTTCGTACGCCGGCTGCGACAGAAGGACGGTCGTCCTCCTCTTCACCATCGGGATGACGTTGATGGGCCCTTTCTACCCTGGCCTGATGGTCAACGGCATCGACCTCAGCCCAAACTACACCGGGGCGGTGACGGGCCTCATGGCGCTGGTCGGGGCCGCGGCTGGCACGGCAGCGCCCTACCTGATCGGCGTTTTGACGCCCAATCAGACAGTCACGGAATGGCGGGTCGTGTTTTGGATGACTTTTGGCATATTTCTTGTCGCCAATCTGATATTCGTCATGTGGGCGGACGGCAATGTCCAGTGGTGGAACGACCCGGAAGAACACGCTAGAAAAAAGCAGCGATGTCTCGAGGGCAGGAACCCTCCGCTCGAAACTGGTGGAAGTCCGTTGAAACTAAAGAATTCAACGTCATGAGAATCCTAGCGGACAATTTTTTTTTTCATATATACATACACATATGTAGTACAAATGTGATTTTTTTTTTAATGTTCACATGTTTTTTTTCTTTCTTTTTTGCATATTTTGTCATGGTACATTATTATGGCGAAAAATTTTAACTTTACGTGTGTACAGTTCATCGTTATTTGTGATTGAATCACGTAGAATTTAGTCCTATTGTGATTTTTTATACCAAATATAATAATATCAAAGTAAACGAAATAAAAATTGATCTGTTTCTCCTCACAGAATACTCATTATTTTTATAAAAATTTGCGCTGTCTGTTGAATAAATAGTCAAACTATAACGTCATTCGTATTCAGGATCTGTGTGCGATTTTACAATATTGAACGATCGCACGTGTGATTGATAAATTTAATTGGTAAAACCAGCTGTGATAGGCATCCAGCTGGGTTATCGATTCAGCTGTGAACTCAAAGCAAAGAAAAAGAAGAAATTCTAACTCCAAAAATGCATTTAGCTATTCGACCGAGTTTCGCCTCGGTTATGTTACACCCTTGCGCATCCTTCTGCGCATCAGCTGTTCGAAATCAACCACAGGGAGTGGGAGACCCCATTTTCGTCAAATAGGCGAGGTAGTCTAGAACTGGCGGAAAATAATTGCGAGAAATGGCGTTCTTCCCTAGCAGATTCATTTACACCACTTTTCGTGGTGTGATTCTGGTGTATTTTTGGCGTGGTGTTATTTTGGTGTGATATAGGTGATATTTCAGTGACACACTGCGATCCGTCTAAAATTACACCAAAATTGCCCGGTGTGGTTTTGAATTTTTCACACTACTTTCACACCAATTTCACACCAACTAATTTTACACTGGTTTTACACCCGACCAATTTTTCACCGATTTTATACTAATTTTTCAGCCCACCGGTTTTACACCGAGTTTACACCGATTTTACACCCACCCATTTTAGACCGATTTTAGACCGATTTTACACCCACCCATTTTACACCGATTTTACGCCAATTGCACACCTTATCTATTTAGATCGAAGTGTACCAACTTCTTTGAAAATGGAAGATCAATCACAATCATATCAAAGCTTATGAACCTAAAACTTGGTCATATCACTATGAAGTTCCGTAGCTCAGACAGTAGCGTCACTGCTTGCAAATTCGAACGACGGCGGTTCGATCCCGACTCAGGTATCCCGTTTTTTTTCTCGAATATCCGTTTTGTGTGAAATGGATGTAAAATCGGTGTAAAATTTGTCAAGTGCAAAATCTGTGTAAAATTAGTCAAGTGTAAAATCGGTGTAAAATCGGTGTAAAATCGGTGTAAAATTAGTTGGTGTGAAATTGGTGTGAAAGTAGTGTGAAAAATTCAAAAGCACACCGTGCGATTTTGGTGTAATATTGGACACAAGATGGTATTTTACCGAAATATCACCAAATTTACACCATCTTTAACTGTGTATTTTCGGTGTATTTTTGGCGTAACCGAATCCGCTAGGGTTGAGTTGAATATCAATTCCAAAAGAATGGATAATTCTGATAAATGATTCAATATCAAAACTCGAGGCACCATCATCAGACATCAATTTATATTCTCGCGAAATCGGTAAACTCTGACCCAAAGTGGTTTTTCTGGTTTCATCGGTTGCTGTCGTTGTCGGTTGTAGACGCGTGCAATCACGGAGATAACTATCTTGTGGACGAGAATGTCGCCAGCTCGAGTGGGAATGATGAAGATGTGATTTTCCAGTTTTGTACGTATTACCTACCTGTGGGAAAGATTCCGTGCATCGATAACACGTATATAAACTCGATCTGTTAGTTCTACGATTGTAGAAAATCTCTGGTGCTCACAGTGCACATTGCAGCTGTGATTTGCTAATTCATAATTCACATTTTTCTACCCATAAAAGGCAAAAATGTTGTCATCGTGGAAACGTTGTTGTGAGTCTCATTAACTGACTTTTTCTTCAATTATCTAAAACCTCATCAAGTGCCCCGATTTCGTAAATACATTTTTATCAATTCAATTCATTTCATTCGCCTCATTCGCTTCATTGTCTTTATTCACTTCACCCACTTCATGGAATTCATTCGCTTCATTCAATTCATTGAATTCATCCACTTCATTTAATTCATTCACTTCATTCAATTCATTGAATTCATCCACTTCATTCAATTCATTCACTTCATTCAATCCATTCACTTCATTCGCTTCTATCAATTCATTCATTTCATTCACTTCATTCGATAAATAAGGTATTGAGAAGGTGAAAAACTGTGTTGCTGACGAGGCTGAGGTTCTTAAGTTTATCGGCGTTCTTTCGTAGGTGGTGAAATATCGCAGCGATGGATATTCGCAATTATGGGAAGTTTGGCGATCTCCGTAATCTACTCGATGCGAACGTGTCTCTCCGTGGCCATAACAGCTATGGTAATCTCGAGCGAATCGTCATCAAACGAAACCAGTGGAAACGACGTTTGTCCTGCGTCAGATTCGACGTCGTCGAGTTCCTCGGGCACCGGAGACTTCGAATGGAGCGAATATACACAGGTGCGAAGCACACGTCCGTGTTACGAAACACTCGATGAATAATTGTCATTTAATGAGGATCTCAACAACATTGCAGGGATTGATTCTATCCAGTCTCTACTGGGGTTACGTAATCACGCAAGTGCCCTGTGGTCTCTTGGTGGGTAAAATTGGTGCGAAGTACACTCTGGCTCTGGGTGTTCTGTCCTCGTCAACGTTGAACCTGCTAACTCCAATGATCGTCGACGCTTGGGACTCGACGGGACTCATAGCGGTTCGAGTGGTCATCGGACTCGGCGAAGGAACGATTTTCCCCGCTTTGAATTCCCTCATCGCCCAATGGGCTCCTCCGAGCGAGAGGTCGACCATCGGCACCGTCGTCATGGCCGGCACGCAGATCGGAACGATTCTGGGAACCGGACTGACCGGGGTGATAATTGAGTACTCCGAGGCCGGATGGCCGACGGTCTTCTACTTCTTCGGTTCGGTCGGGATGCTGTGGGTCATCGTCTGGATGTTGATTTGTTACGAGAATCCGAAATCTCATCCGTTGATCGGTGAGAAGGAGATGAAATTCATGCAGGATTCGATGCGGGGAATGGAGACCGGGGGAACAGGCTCTGTTCCGTGGAGGCACGTGCTGACCTCGGCCCCGGTGTGGGCCTTGCTGCTCGCGAAGCTTGGACATGACTGGAGCTTCTACACCATGGTGACGGACCTGCCAAAGTACATGAGCAACGTTTTGAACTTCTCGGTGCAGTCGAACGGGTTCGTGTCGGCGTTCCCGTACGTCGTGATGTGGTTGACCAGTGTCGTTTCATCGTGGATAGCGGATTGGCTGATAAAGCGAGGGAGCATGTCGAGGACCAACGTGCGCAAGCTCATGACGACCGTCGCCGCTGTTGGACCGGCTATATTCATCATGGCTGCGTCATACGCCGGTTGTGACCGCGTCGTTGTTGTGGCTCTGTTCTCCATCCTCATGGGGTTCATGGGCCCCTTTTACCCCGGGGTGATGGTGAACGCTGTTGACCTGAGTCCGCGCCACGGCAGCATCCTCATGGCCTTGATGACGTGCATCGGTGGTGTGGCTGGAATCTCGGTACCGTATCTGGTCGGTGTATTGACGCCGAACCAGCTCCTGTCCGAGTGGAGGCTCGTCTTTTGGATCAGCTGCGCTATCTTCTTGGCGTCGAATGTCGTGTTTGTCGTATGGGGAGACGGCGAAATACAGTCTTGGAATGACTCGGGACCGGAAATGGAAGACGATAAGGACTTCGAAATTGTTCAAGTGCCCGGAAATCTTTCAGATCCACAGAAGACTTGATCATTTTTCAACACACTGGGTGTAAATTTCCTCCAAATTGTCATTCGTCGGTATCTCATCTTGTCTCATCAGTCACAGTGTTGAATGTCAATGATCTTGTGTTCCTGTGTTTTGATATATTTAGGTTAAGTAATTTGATTCACGGGAAACCATCGATGTGGTCCACCTCTGATCCCAATTACAGTCGGACCTCGGCTATCGCAACAGCGATTGCTTGCCGTACCAAGAGTTGCAATAGCCGAGGTCGTACTACCACAGAAGAGACTAAGGCAAGAGTCCAATGGCTGGTGTTTCCTGATGGAAGCTTCAGCGATGTCTTTGTACTTAATAAGAATAAATGATACAATCTGAACAAAATAATGCATGCATGCATTCACTCAATACTTCTGAAGCCCATATTTCAGATTTCTGAACTCGGTTATTCTAGGCAACATGAAATTAGAAAACATTGGAGGCACATCGAAAGACAAAGACAAAGGCCTTCGATCGATTAGCCGATGTCATCCTCGGAGATTTCGATCGTTATCTTCGAATAACAATAGACGG
The DNA here is from genome assembly GCA_018257835.1 of Euura lappo. Classification (NCBI taxonomy): domain Eukaryota; kingdom Metazoa; phylum Arthropoda; class Insecta; order Hymenoptera; family Tenthredinidae; genus Euura; species Euura lappo. Next base: position 2,964 of record JAEUYN010001598.1, on the reverse strand, counting down.
ACATCTATCACTCTCGATATGCAAACATTGTCGCAATTACTGATATCATGCGACTGACCGAGATGTGGGCGAACCTTGTGCTACTGCGTTAGTTGACGATAAATAGTCCAAGGATCCGAATTATCTATTTTATTCTGAGGATCATGACTGGAAAATTGGTTGTGAGAAGGTGGTTTTTAGACGATGACGGTACCATGTTTCAATCATTGTTTGTTGTTAATGATAATGGATAATGATAGTAAGATTCCTCAGAATTCGAGTCTACTAAATGCTGTCAACAACATATGACTCCGGTGACTTCCCTTGCTCTACTGTGTCAAATCCGATAAAGATAACGTCCCTGTTATCAAATATATTGGGCTAATCTTTAACTTTTGATTTGATCAATCAAATTAGCTATTTAGCTCGACCATACTTGTGGCTGCAGTTGATTAGTGCATGAGAATCGAACTCTTTTCAGAGTTTCGTTGATTCAATAATCAATCACGATGATTATGATCAACAACTGAATGAGTGCAACGATAAGCTTGTGAATGTAGAAAGTGCTGGTAAAATACGAGGTAAGAAGCTTCCTTTGCTACAGCTACCCTGGCGATCATCCGTTCATCAGTGACGAGAAAGAGAAGTACTCGGACAGTCTTGGGAATACTGAAACAGTACAAAATGATTCGATGAAATCAGGTAATTTCCATTCCCGGATAGTCCTGAGAATATTGAGGCGAACAATAATTCAAATTTGATCAATCTGTAGCTCACTGATGTTCACCTTTCTACTCTCCTTCTCTAAGATAATAAGTATGTATGTACATATTATTTTTATACAACAGAAGTCTGACGTGGCATATGACAATTGAACAAATTTTATGGCATGGGCCTATTACCATCAGTGCTATCAAAAGATCATATCTTACGCAAATATACTGTAAGAAGCTACCATCATAAGAATATTCAAATTATAGATAATTCGGGTAGGAAGGTATTCAGTCATCTAAGCCATTGTAGCGTGGATCTCGTAACTGATTGTACAGGCATAGACTCTTCAAATGTCTGACATCAAGGGAATCCGAAGCATGAGGTGGAAAGGTGATAACAACAGCCAACTCCGGTGTCATTTTATCTCGAACTGTGTGCTATAGATTGTTACTTCGCGGGCTCCAGTCAATCAAGTTCCAAAGTGCATGATCCAATTGATCAACACTCGAGAGGATGGGGTCATTTTCGGAATTTCTCAGTGAGTCGAATTGACAGCTATTGTAGACAAAATTGTACTGAAGTTCATGGTCAATGGACATAATCCCAATTTCTTAGGTACGAGAATACAGCAGCGATGGGTGATTGCGTTGATGACGTCTTTTGGATTGCTCAACGCGTACACGCTCCGGGTTTGCTTATCCGTAGCCATCACGGTGATGGTTAAATCCACGAACCAGACGTCGAACGGTTCTATCTCGAATGACGATAGTTGTCCATCGTCGGAGTCTACATTCGAAATTTCGAGTAACGGTGGAACGTACAAATGGGACGAAGAAACCCAAGTGAGTATTGCACCGATTTTTGTGGACCAGACAGCAGACAAGTAATTCTGAGACGACTCATCCATTGCTTTCATCAACCCTGGTGAAATGGTTCTAATCAGGTTCTTTGATCACCTTGCAGGGTGTGATTCTGTCCAGTTTCTACATGGGCTACATCATCACTCAAATTCCGGGAGGACTCTTGGCTCAGAAGTACGGGGCAAAGTACACCATGGGATTCGCAATCTTGTTCACCGCAATATTGAACCTGCTGACACCAGCCGTAGCCGAAAACTACGGCTCGAAGGGGTTGATAGTTCTTCGTTTTCTCATGGGACTCTTCGAAGCACCAGCGATACCCGCAGCCAGCCTTCTGGTTTCCAAATGGTCTCCAGCACACGACATAACGAAGATCGGTGCGACGGTGATGTCGGGTGTAACCGTAGGAATTGTAATGGGAAACGGTCTTTCCGGACTTCTGATTCATCATTCTTCGATCGGATGGCCGATCGTCTTCTACGTCTTCGGGACCCTGAGTATCGTGTGGTTCTTCGCATGGATCTTCCTCTGCTTTAACCACCCCGATGTCCATCCGTTCATCAGCGATATGGAGAAGAAATACTTGCGCGAAACAACGGAGGAAAATAGTTCGAGACAAAAGCGATCGATACCCTGGCGACACATAGCCACGTCAGTTCCATTCTGGGCTTTGCTAGGGGGAAAAGCCGGCCTCGTCTGGGGCTCCAACACATTAGTGACCGACTTGCCAAAGTACATGAACAACATTCTCAAGTTCCCCGTTCAGGCGAACGGACTCCTCAGCGCTTTACCTTACGTGATACAGGTCATCGTCAGCATGGTGGCATCCTGGATTTCAGACTGGCTGATAAAGACCAATAAAATGTCAAGGACGAACGTTCGCAAGACTCTAGCCACTGTAGCTTCAGCACTGTCCGCAGTCTTTCTTCTGGCCGCTTCCTACGCCGGCTGCGATCGCACGCTGGTCGTCATCTACTTCACGGTAACCTTGAGTATCATGGCCTTCTTCGTTCCCAGCATAATGGTGAACATCAATGACCTCAGCCCCAACTTCGCCGGGACCCTGATGTCCATCGCTAACATGGTCGCATGCGTCACTGCCATACTGGCGCCTTACGTAGCCGGCCTGATGACCACGAATCAAACGCTGTCAGAGTGGAGAATGTTCTTCTGGATCAACTTCGCCATCGCCATTTTCTCGAGCCTGATATTCCTCCTGTGGGCTGATGGTGAGGTTCAGTACTGGAACGACATCGCCTCTCCGGCCGAAAAGCAGCAGGAAATTAAACCCAAGGAAGAAGTTCCGTTCTTACGAAATCCGCCAGAACTGCCAACACCCTGATCAGATCAGACCTGCCAAAAAAGCCTTCGACATTTACCCACCAACAACATCAGCTCATTTTTTTTTTTT
>JAEUYN010001597.1:0-346709 GCA_018257835.1 Euura lappo | reverse complement strand
TTTCAAATTTTCGGTACGAAAAAATAGTTATTCGCGACCCATGTGAGGGAATATCTGCCCCACGATCCTACATCGTACTTGTAGGACACTCTGATGCCGCGCAGTATCGTCGAGGGGTGGATATTTCAAAATTTCGGTACGAAAAAATAGTTATTCGCGACCCCTGTGAGGGAATATCTGCCCCACGATCCTACATCGTACTTGTAGGACCCTCTGATGCCGCGCAGTATTCACGAGGGGTGGATATTTCAAAATTTCGGTACGAAAAAATAGTTATTCGCGACCCATGCGAGGGAATATCTGCCCCACGATCCTACATCGTACTTGTAGGACCCTCTGATGCCGCGCAGTATCGTCGAGGGGTGGATATTTCAAAATTTCGGTACGAAAAAATAGTTATTCGCGACCCATGTGAGGAAATATCTGCCCCACGATCCTACATCGTACTTGTAGGACCCTCTGATGCCGCGCAGTATCCTCGAGGGGTGGATATTTCAAATTTTCGGTACGAAAAAATAGTTATTCGCGACCCATGTGAGGGAATATCTGCCCCACGATCCTACATCGTACTTGTAGGACCCTCTGATGCCGCGCAGTATCGTCGAGGGGTGGATATTTCAAAATTTCGGTACGAAAAAATGGTGAATCGCGACCCATGTGAGTGAATATCTGCCCCACGATCCTACATCGTAGTTGTAGGACCCTATGCTGTCTCGCTATATCGTCGAGCGGCGGATATTTCAAAATTTCGGTACGAAAAAATGGTGAATCGCGACCCATGTGAGTGAATATCTGCCCCACGATCCTACATCGTACTTGTAGGACCCTGTGATGCCGCGCAGTATCGTCGAGGGGTGGATATTTCAAAATTTCGGTACGAAAAAATAGTTATTCGCGACCTATGTGAGGGAATATCTGCCCCACGATCCTACATCGTACTTGTAGGACCCTCTGATGCCGCGCAGTATCCTCGAGGGGTGGATATTTCAAATTTTCGGTACGAAAAAATATTTATTCGCGACCCATATGAGGGAATATCTGCCCCACGATCCTACATCGTACTTGTAGGACCCTCTGATGCCGCGCAGTATCGTCGAGGGGTGGATATTTCAAAATTTCGGTACGAAAAAATGGTGAATCGCGACCCATGTGAGGGAATATCTGCCCCACGATCCTACATCGTACTTGTAGGACCCTCTGATGCCGCGCAGTATCGTCGAGGGGTGGATATTTCAAAATTTCGGTACGAAAAAATAGTTATTCGCGACCCATGTGAGGGAATATCTGCCCCACGATCCTACATCGTACTTGTAGGACCCTCTGATGCCGCGCAGTATCGTCGAGGGGTGGATATTTCAAAATTTCGGTACGAAAAAATGGTGAATCGCGACCCATGTGAGGGAATATCTGCCCCACGATCCTACATCGTACTTGTAGGACCCTCTGCTGTCGCGTAATATCGTCGAGGGGTGGATATTTCACAATTTCGGTACGAAAAAATATTTATTCGCGACCCATGTGAGTGAATATCTGCCCCACGATCCTACATCGTACTTGTAGGACCCTCTGATGCCGCGCAGTATCGTCGAGGGGTGGATATTTCAAAATTTCGGTACGAAAAAATGGCGTATGGCGACCCATGTGAGGGAATATCGTGGGGCAGATGCCCCACGATCCTACATCGTACTTGTAGGACCCTCTGATGCCGCGCAGTATCGTCGAGGGGTGGATATTTCAAAATTTCGGTACGAAAAAATAGTTATTCGCGACCTATGTGAGGGAATATCTGCCCCACGATCCTACATCGTACTTGTAGGACCCTCTGATGCCGCGCAGTATCGTCGAGGGGTGGATATTTCAAAATTTCGGTACGAAAAAATGGTGAATCGCGACCCATGTGAGGGAATATCTGCCCCACGATCCTACATCGTACTTGTAGGACCCTCTAATGCCGCGCAGTATTCACGAGGGGTGGATATTTCAAAATTTCGGTACGAAAAAATGGTGAATCGCGACCCATGTGAGTGAATATCTGCCCCACGATCCTACATCGTACTCGTAGGACCCTCTGATGCCGCGCAGTATCGTCGAGGGGTGGATATTTCAAAATTTCGGTACTAAAAATAGTTATTCGCGACCCATGTGAGGGAATATCTGCCCCACGATCCTACATCGTACTTGTAGGACCCTCTGATGCCGCGCAGTATCCTCGAGGGATGGATATTTCAAATTTTCGGTACGAAAAAATAGTTATTCGCGACCCATGTGAGGGAATATCTGCCCCACGATCCTACATCGTACTTGTAGGACCCTCTGATGCCGCGCAGTATCCACGAGGGATGGATATTTCAAATTTTCGGTACGAAAAAATAGTTATTCGCGACCCATGTGAGGGAATATCTGCCCCACGATCCTACATCGTACTTGTAGGACCCTCTGATGCCGCGCAGTATCGTCGAGGGGTGGATATTTCAAAATTTCGGTACGAAAAAATAGTTATTCGCGACGCATGTGAGGGAATATCTGCCCCACGATCCTACATCGTACTTGTAGGACCCTCTGATGCCGCGCAGTATCGTCGCGGGGTGGATATTTCAAAATTTCGGTACGAAAAAATGGTGAATCGCGACCCATGTGAGGGAATATCTGCCCCACGATCCTACATCGTACTTGTAGGACCCTCTGATGCCGCGCAGTATCGTCGAGGGGTGGATATTTCAAAATTTCGGTACGAAAAAATGGTGAATCGCGACCCATGCGAGTGAATATACCCTAGCGGATTCGGTTACGCCAAAAATACACCGAAAATACACAATTAAAAATCGGTGGATGTAAAATCGGTGTAAACTCGGTGTAAAATCGGTGGGGTGAAAAATTAGCATAAAATCGGTGAAAAATCGGTCGGGTGTAAAACCAGTGTAAAATTAGTTGGTGTGAAATTGGTGTGAAAGTAGTGCGAAAAATTCAAAACCACACCGTGCAATTTTGGGGTACTTTTAGACGGATTGCAGTGTGTCACTGAAATACCACCTATATCACACCAAAATAACACCACGCGAAAAATACACAAGAATAGCACCAGGAAAAGTGGTGTAAATGAATCTGCTAGGGAGTCCACCGATAGAGAGTAATCGAATTTTAAATTGGATACAGATTTCTGGGCCGAGCCGTGAAAATAATGTGTGCATGTGGTGTTCTTCATCCACATTTCTTATTTTCATTAGGATCCACGGTCCCGAAAGATGAACCCTCAAAGCTCTCAGACCCGGAGTGGAGGACTTCCAAATATAGGCTCAAGAGAGAGCAAGATTCTGGGACCAAAGTGGAGTTCAAATTGTCTAACAGATTACCTACTTCTCTAAGGAGCAGGGGCAGGCTCTGTGATGCGAGGGTCTGAGCGAACGACGATGTTTGCGGTTAGAAAGGTTGTTGGGTTTACGTAGGCAGAAAAGCTGCTCGGTTTGTAGGTGCCCAAATCTTCCTCGACTACCTTACAATGAATACTAAAGGGCCTACGAAATTAGCACCAATTTGTGGACGGTTTCCAGTTTTTTTCAGTTTTGGAACTCTGATGGTATACCTGGAGCAAAAAGTTGAACGTCAAATTGAATTGTGAACAATCAAGCTGCCCGCTGCAGAGCTGGTAACTAGAGTTGTTAATTTTCTGCATCTATACCGATTCAGAGATACGTTGTGTTTTTCAAATTCCGAGTGTGCTACGTGAGTCACTATCTTTTTCTAAATCAACCGGTATACCTAAATGCAAATTTACGCAACGTAACGTGACCTCAACTAAGCTAACTTCACCTGACCTAACACGACCCACCCTCGGCTTACCAGCGCTTTATTGTATCGCTTACACGCGCTGGCTTTACGACTTTACCCGGACTAGGTTTCGCCTCCGATGAATGTTTTTACCGAGAATTAACATGTTAACTTTACCCCGCTACCTACGCGATAAGAACATTCCGTGCTTACTCGTTATTATTAACCAGCTTTACTTTAATTATCACGTCAACTAATGGTGGCGCGAAGTTGTCCTTCGAACCCGTAACACCGAGAAGAGGAAAGCACTCATCCGTGCTAGAAAATTAATGGTCCACAGGAGCTTATGACCAGTTGTTACACTGCAGGAGTCCTGTTCTGTTTCATACGAGAAAACAGTGATACGTCAAGTGAACGCGAGCTTGATCTAAATACGAATGGAACTTTGCAGCAGGTGCATCACAGACGGTAGTGAGAAATGAAACTGCCTGAAGCTCGTGCTCCATCTTTAACAAATCTGCACGGTCAAGTTGAAGGAATTCTCCGTTATACATGAGGCACAATATATGATAATATACGACTGAACAGTTTCAGATTGGCTGGAATCGAAAAATCAGCTTTCAGATAGTTGAAGTCGTCCAGAACTGTCTGAAAGGTTGTTTTTAGATTCCAGCCAACTTCGGACTGTTCAGGGAATTATAGAAAAAAATTTATTAGTCCAGCAGTCATAGACAAAATCTGACAACTTTTGTGTTATTTCGTTACTTTTTCCGTAAGAAAGCGAGTGCTGAAGTGAGCCGATAGGTGACTAGGTAATTTATTGATCTTCGTTGGGTGATTGGTCCGGTTCTAAGGGACGAGGAGCGGAAGAGTCGATAGTGACGGAGTGGAACGACTCGAAGAGCGATCAAACGTACGTTATGCCACTGCAGGTTCGAATACTTGGCTGACGCGGCCTGAGCTTCCGGCGGAAGTCGACAGTCGCTCGTTTCCACTCGACTATTTTAGTTATTTTCTACCTCCCTTTTTGCGTGTGCCTCATGCAGACCGGAAAGAGCCAGTCACTCAGCCATGTATCGGAATTGTATTTCTAGCTTTCATCGAATGACGTGCGCTGACAGAGAGTTGCATTTCGCTGATTTTTATCACATGTGTATTCGCTTCTCACTCAGCGTGGTAAAGGGTACAGCTTTCTGTGTCATAAAAACATCCACATCATTCATCTCGTTGCATTCAGACTCCGGACTTTGAATCAGTGGAATTTTTTGAACCACTTCTCATAAATAATTTTGAAAAGTCTTGTAAACCGGGTAGTCAAATATTCATAACATCGTCTAAGAAATGAAATATGAAGTGAAGATTGAAGTTTATGTAGACGACAAATGGGATCAAATGTGGGGGAGTAGGTTCTGAATTGATGAGACTGTTTGTCATCAAGGAGTAAATTTCCATGGGCATATTATTTGAGGAGCAGCGTTGTTCCCTGCGTTTAGATTCAAACTGCAATTCTGTGTTTCTCGAAAAGACGAGAGCGAGGTAGATTTGAAAGTCAAATGGCTGGAAGATTCTATTATCCAGGAAAATGGAAGACAACGTCGACGTAATAAGGACTCTATGCGCAATTACTACGGCCGCCTGTTGTACCGAATTCATTTACCCCCTTCATGCACTGAAAGCGGGTCGTCCTTTTGCAGAATCTCAATAAAACATACTAACGACACATTGAAGATTCATTCGCTGAAATCATCAACTTTTCATCGCTTAGTTATTCGCAAATTTTCACGCCTTGAATCACCGAAGATGTACCTCACCCTTGCCGCACATGGTAAGTATCAGGGCTTGGTATACCTGTTTGTGTATGTCTGCGTGAGATAACTTCTAGTCAGTAAGTGTCAGAAGCACTATAATTGCAACTATGTATTCTAATCCCTTGTTAGAGTAGAATCGTCTTTAATGATATATATAGCAGATAGCATATTGGGTGTTACCATCAGTCAGTATCGCACCAAAGTTTATCCAGCAAGGAGAATGAAAATTCACAAATGTAGAACGTGTTGGATTTCATGTTCAACAATTTTTTTCCGAGAAAATCTGATGGATATTTACGAGCGAAATCGTATGAAGCGAAGGATGCTGGAGCTTTAGCCGTGCTACAGACTGACAGTTAGGATCGCAACTGAGCAATATCTCTGGTATTGAGACCACCGTCTGCTGTATATCAGTTTTTCTCTCGGTTTTTCTATTATCCATATCCGACTTCCATCTACCAGCTCTATTCTGTATGGCGACACATATCCCTCGGGGATACCATCCAGGTGTCTAGTAGCGGCGATGTTACGTGGAAAATGAAAATACAGGAAATAAGATTCGATTCTTTTATGAACCTGCAGAGGTGGACAGTCGGGATATTGCGTTATTTAAAATGAAAGCGAAAGAGTGTGCATCTGAGGAAATTGAATTCTGGAAGTTTGATTGATAATTGGAAGCTTTCACCCTATGTTAACTCATTATTTATAATTTTTCAGACTCTGCTTCGTATGGAATAACGGTTCCCAATTAAATGCTCGACCCATTCATGCTAACGCATATTTTATGATAGGTACATACTATATTTTTCCAGTATACCCGGAACATTCGCTCACTAACGAGCTGAAAAACGAAGACCGTCATATTCTCGGAGGTATCAGGCCGAGGGTGGCCTACATCGAGGAAGTATGAATTATAATATTGTCCCAAGGGATTCGATTTAAACACAGAACAATCGAAGCTTCATATTCAGATGCCGCAGCGGCGATTAATACACAATTGAATTCCATCCTCCAGGGTACGTACGAGACCACTTCCCTCCCATTGGAAATCAAAGTAGCGTGAGCCAATTTGTAACAGCGCAGAGAAGTTCAAGACTAATTGCTCGCTCGACCTCGGTTTGAAAACTGTCAAATAAAGTAAAAATGTAGGTGTAACGAGAGGGAATTCTGGTTTTGATAACCTTTTTCGTGCACATTGCCAAGACATGTAGGCGACTTACGTACCCTGTTGTTAGATGAAACTATTACGACAGGAGCTTTCGTCGCCGCGGAATTTGCTGCTGAAGAATTCTGATGCCTTGGTGTACGAGAGATAAAAAAAAGAGGGACGACAAACGCGAGAGATCCGAGAGGTAAGGACACATCGAAGGGATATAGCCCGAAATTACGACGTTTTCATTGTTGTTTTATTTTCTCCTCTTTTACTTTTTTTCTCCGTCCCAATATCCGTGCATAGTGGTCTGGACTGACCGATCGATATTTCGTCTGTCTTCCCCACCTCACTTCTGTCTGGATATAGGTATCGACGAAATAACAACACCAAGTCGACAAATGAAAGGAAAATACAAGTTTCAGGTTCGGCACTCAGCTGATACAAATGCATCTGACTTGTAGCGCTTTTTTGTATGACCGTGTCTATTAATTAGTGATTCGATCGATTTGGTACCACGATACGGAGAAAGGGTCTCGATTTTTAATTTTCGATGCTGTTTCTGGACCCGTTTCCGTATCAGGCATGGTTCACGCATATGCAAACGCTTTGATGTGTTCCGACTGTCACTAGCGGAACGAGCATCCCTTTCTAGCAACGTCAACGCGATTCCAATACCCACCAGGACACTGTATGGCTGAATGTGAATGAGATATTTTCGCACGTAAAATTCAAAGCGAAAAGTATACGTGGTTTGGAAAACTGTCTCTTTGCTTAGATCAGTTACCCAGAGTTTTTGTCACACTGCATTCTAAACTCATGCCAGTGCGTCACAAATTGATTGAATCATTTTATTTGACGGATGGAACGTCGTGGTCTATTAAAGTCTCCATCTTCAATGTAAAATTAATGGAAAAATTTAATAACGGAAATTTCACGTCCAATTATTTCCCTTCAATAACGATGTTCGGAATTCCATAAAAATAATGACAAACACGTTGCTAACAGCCGACAGCGGTCATATTGAAACGATGCTTGGATGTCGGAGATCCGCGCGAAACGAATATAATTGTCATGGCCAGTTTCAGGCGGAGTAGCGAGTTGTTTCAGTATCTTACAATATCACTAAATATCTGCGACTCTTTTTCAGATATCTGTGACAGCGAAAAAGGAAAAAAAAATCAGATATCCGAGGTTATGAAGCCTTTATCTGACAATCAGTGCAAAGGTCAACCGTCGGAAGGAGCTATTTTGCACGTGGATGTTGGATGGTATGACGAGAGCGTGTACAGTGCTCCCTCTCCGATTTCCACGTCTCGGGGTTCAGAGTTCCAAGAAATAGGAAATTTGAGAATCGCACTAACATCCAACTGCCAGGCAAGAGTGGAATAACTCCGTGTGCTTGATTTGATACTTCGATAAGAAAAAAAGTGAAATGATCGAGGTACGAGTATCACAAAGTCACTAATCAGTAATCTATTGATTCACAACGCCAATTCTAACACATCTCATTCAATTCTGATTCCGTTGACTGTTACCTTATACTGACAGACGGCTGATAACAAGCTAAGCTCTTGCATTGTTCCTAGTTTGACCCTGTGATACGAATATATCTGTATCGTGAGGATTCGTCGATGACCGTGACTAACGTCTGACATCAAGTCATACGCGCGATTTATGTTCAACGCAGCATACACGCGGTGCAACCTGATTGGTTGGGAACCGAGCACCTGCCGATCAGAAAACATCAAGTGGCCTATTGGCCTAAAAAAAAAGAATGCAGACGTACACCTCCACGTTCCGATATTTACTCCGATGATGGAGAACGAGTGACATGATAAAGTGACGATGTTCTCACCTCGTACCCAATAAGTACACCGTTCTGAAAATAGGCTGAATGTCCGCCTGAAACGAATATAATTATCACACGTGTTTCAGCCGGACATTTAGCGTATTTGTGGACTATCTGATTGGGTATAACGACTGGGTCTTTTACCTTATACTCAATTCAGTGTTCTGTATCTAGAATCGTATTCGCTTCGTTTCTGATGCCACAATTAGCTTGGCCACTTGTATTCATTAAGCCTGCTCTCACAATTTTTCGAAGTGACTATCCACTCTCTCCCGACTGGCCCGATTCTCATCCTAGTGGAATGAATAGCCCTATTATCTATTGGAATGAAATTTCACCACACTCTGACCAAGAAACTATCACTGGTTACCAGCCGGTTAGCGTTACTACGTTTTGTTATCTGCTCAAACGAAGGCCAATCTATAATTTAGACAGAACTTTAGTTCGATAATCGAGTTTGATTTTATTGCCATTAAGGAAATTTTTTTCAGCCTTTTCCAGCGGTTCAGCTTGCCTTTCCAATTGGATGCCCGAGTAGTCGATTTTTCTCTCAATCACTTCCAAATCGTGACATACTCTTTCTCAATCAGATGGACTTATTTGAACGATGGACTCATTATACTCACTGCAAATGTGAACATATATGCAATCCTCAAGGCTTTTTCGTGTACCACACGTTCACACACTTACAATTAGAGAAGTATAAAAAAAGGTGATTTACGTATTTCGTCAGTTTATCATCGCTTCAGTTAGAACGTGGAACAACCACTACAAGACAGTTGGTAGAGAAAGATTTCAGAATGTATCTTGAGTGTACCTACTACGCGCTCCGTACCGTGCTGAACTACGGGACGCAATTGGGTTTCGTTCTGTTTCTGCAAATTCTCATAATGCTTTTACGACCAGATATTGAGGACCGAGAACATAGAGTGAAACCCATTTCCAACGAAAATATTCTCGATACCTATGACTACATAATAATCGGTGCTGGAGCTGCAGGATCTGTCGTTGCTAATAGACTATCCGAAGATCCGAAGTGTAAAGTTTTACTCGTAGAGGCTGGGGGCGACGAATCAATTACGTCTGAAATACCTGGGTTGTATGGGACTTTACAAGTAACCAAGGAGAATTGGCAATTCCAAGCTGAGTCTTCGCCAAACTACTGTCAGGCCTTCAATAATTTGCGATGCGTTATGAGTTTGGGGAAAGCACTTGGTGGTGGCACTTCGACCAGTGGTATGATGTGGGTGCGCGGTAACCAAAGGAATTTCGACCAATGGAGGGACTTGGGAAACCCTAGCTGGGGATACGACGATGTTTTGCCATATTTCAAGAAATCTGAGAATATGACAATTCCAAATCTTCGGAACTCTCCGTATCATGGATTTGATGGTTACCAAACGATTGAGAAGCTCCACCATGAATCTCCATTGGCGCAGTATCTTCTGGATGCCGGTCGCGATCTGAATTATCCTTTACCGGAGGAGGTGAACGGTGCAACACAGATCGGATTTTCAAGGGGACAATTCATGTTGCGAAACGGTCTGCGATGCAGCGCGGCAAAAGCATTTTTACGCTCAGCATCTAACAGGAAAAATCTGCACATCAGCACGTATTCTTTGGCTGAGAAGATCTTGATAGATGAGAGGACGAAGAGAGCTCATGGCGTCCAGTTTCGTCGGGATAACGTGCTGACCATTGTCCATGCAAGAAAAGAGGTCATACTCTCAGCGGGTGGTATACAGTCACCTAAGGTCCTCATGCTCTCAGGAATCGGACCGACAAAACATCTAGAAGAGATCGGCATTAAAGTGATCCAGGATCGTCCTGGCATTGGACAAAATCTCGTGGATCATTATGGTGCAGTGGCATTCACGTTCGTGTTCGAACCAACATGGGCCAGTCCGGATCAAACTGACAATGAACCTCTACCTGAAGGCTCTAGCCTCACGAGTTTAGCAGCTATTGAGGACTTTTTGAATAACAAGAACGGTTCACTCTATGATATCTCCGACCTCACAGTATTGGGCTATGTGGCATCCAAGTAAGTATTGTTAGACAGACTCGCAGGAGTTCGGGAAACGGTTTCAATGTAACACGAGCGGTAACACTTCTTCAGGTACGCCTCAGATCCGAATATTCCGGATTATCAGTTGGTCTTGGGAACACCGGGTGTCAATTCAGGCGGCGGCTTTTTCGCCAAACATGTCCTGGGAATCCGGGATGAAGTTTGGGAGAGCATGTTCAACAATATTCGCGACAACCATACGTGGACTGCATTAATACACTTGCTGGACCCACAGAGCAGAGGTCATGTCAAGCTGCGGAATTCTGATCCTAATTCTCCACCGGTCGTAGATCTCGGTTACTTCGAAGACCCACGTGACATGTATACCTTGGTGAGTTGCTTACGCTTTGCCGCAATATTTATCTGAATATTCATCTATTCTTTAAACTTAAAATGTACACTTCGTTAGAAAGAGGCAATGAAGATGATCTACAAAATTTCCGAGACGCCAAGTATGCAGAGGGTGAAGTCACGTCCCAACCCAAACCTACTCCCCGCGTGTGCTCACCATGCCGCTTCGTCTATGGATAACTATTTCGAATGCTATGCACGACACATCACGTTCACGGGATATCACTACGCGTGCACCGTAAAAATGGGTCCTGCTAACGATACTATGGCCGTTGTAGATCCACGTTTGAGGCTCTACGGTGTAAAAGGTCTTCGGGTAGTGGATGCCTCGGTGATGCCAAAAATAGTTGCAGGTAATCCAATTGCTGCAATTATGATGATGGCTGAGAAGGCAGCGGATATGATTAAGGAAGATCATAACAACTTTTAAAAGCCGGAAATTTCAAGCGATCGAGCGACTGTCATTCTATGAAGCAGGAGTCCAGCGTATAATATTCATCAATGATGTGTTTTTATATTTACTTTTAGGCTTATTCTTGTATTACTTTGGGATAAGGTTCTTGTGATCGTTCTGAGCTTTTTGTAAAGAAAACGTCAAATATCGTCAGTTCTTGAATAGCATCGTGTATCTTCTCAATAGCTCATTTACAAACCTTGCTCCTCAATTCATTCCTCTACTATGATTGTATGATGAAAATATATTTCATAATTCATTGCCCAGCGATGAAAGTCATTTTTCCGTCACACTGATTTTTCCATTGGCTCATTTTTTCGAACCTGGGATTCTTATCTCCAACCAATCAACAATGAGTGGTGTGATACATGGTTCCGAACCACAACTTACGTCACGGATGATGAAACATTCAAAATATTCCGTCCACAATTGGATTTAAAGTCCTTTGAGGGCCTCAAACAAGTCTTCGGTCAACTACACTTCAACGATACTTTTTCTTCCACCCAAAAAATTTGTGATCCATGATTTTTCAGAAGGGTCGAAAGCATGCATGGACTAGGATCAAGAGACTCGGTAGAGTCTCGCGCCAAGTACATAAAAAAAAATTTTTTTTTAATACGCCGCGTGAGACTCGGACCGAGTCTCTTTACCCGAACGGGAGCTATTCAGGTGGTGGGGGGAATTATTATCTCTGTGATCTTCCGCCTCGCTACATATACGGGATTGAAACATTTATCCTAGAACATGAGCATGGAAAGCTTACGTTTGAGTCCTATTTCGACTTAATCGGTGCCCGAAGAGCTGAGATACGATTTTTCTAAAGGTATCCAGGGCCCGTTTGCTCGTCAGAATTTTCTTCTCCTTCGTTATCTTCAGTCTAACAAACCGATTTTCATAAAAATTAGAGAAGAGTGGCCACCACTAGAGAGCCGGGACAACAGCGATCAGAGTACCGGGCATTAGCCGCCAGATAGCGCTTGTGACGGCACTGTTAGATAGAATTATGCACGGACGTATATTAGAGGACCGGCAACTCCCCTATGTCAGCCGTCTTAGAGTAGCGCCGTCTTATCGTGGCCTAGTTCCGCATTGTACCGTCGTTATTACTGCGGAGCGCTGCGCTCACTGAGTCCGATGTCACGACGTCTGGTGTTGACAAACACACGAAACATAACCTTACATTTCATTCTGTAGATATAAGGCCACGATAACACGGCGCAATATTCCCGGGAGTTGCCGGTCCTCTAATATACGTCCGTGGAATTATGGGTTAGCTCGGATCGAGAATGTGAACAAGCCGCCATTTTTAAAGGTAACAGATCGAGAATCGATTGCCCGAAACTGCTAGCTATAGCGTGTTCGCGTCGGCTGCTTCGGTTTGACATTTCATTCCACTCGTTATCACTACGTGATATCGAGATACATGATGTGACGTGAGAATCATTACCGAAAAAGTGAAACAAGATGGGCTTTGAAGTTTATGTATTCAGCTCGACATCGTATGGAAATCGCGAGCCTGTTTCATGGAAAAATCAAGTTATGAGGTTATCAGAGTCAATCAATTAGATCGATCACAAAGCCTTGGGTATTTCGGTCGTTTATATATTGATTATATGTTCATGATCCAGGTGCTAAACATCAAGAGACTCTGTAGAGTCTCAAGGCAAGTACATTACGAACAAAAAAAATGGTGTGAGGTTCGGAGGGACTATTTCATGGACGAGCTATTGATATATCGACGCATCCTGAGAAAGCAGATGAATCTCAGCGGGAAGTCTAGAGCAGACTTGAGTTGAAATATGCTTTCAGACAAGTATATAGGTCCGAAACACTTCATACAGAGTTTTCTGAGTTACGTTTGAGTTCTGGACTGTCCGCCGAATACATCCATCCCTTCTGACCTTGACGATATCATCAATTGTTTGATCGCTTTGGTTACAGTTATCGCACGAAGAAATGTGTACGTTCGGTATACTCAGGGAGTTTGCTTCGATGACTCAGCTTTGATTTTTCACATCACGGCATATTTATGAGACTACTGGAGTTAGGATAGTCACACGACTTGAAATCATCGGGTTCTAAGAACCTTGGTGAACCGGTTGGAACAGACGAATCTTGCCATGCAATTTATAACAGAAGTACTATCCAGGAAGACTTGATTGAGTGAATATCGCTAATTATTTATACACTGGTTTTCAGATTTCCTTACTATGAACATTTTTTTAGATATAATTTGTAATGAGCAGTACTATAACCCTGCCTGTAAGTTAAGCTCCGCTGTTGCTGTTCCCAAGCCCGGATGAAAAAGGAGGAGGGATATTTACTGTAAATGATTTGAACGAACAAATTTCTACAATTCAGTAAGAGTTCAAATTTCACGTCCGCCTCTAGAAGAAGATCGAAGGTTAAGATTAAGAAGACTATGAGCATATATTAAGGCGTTGCTGTTAACATTTCCGCCGATATCTAGCGACTTCTATCAGACGATTCAAGATTTTTCCCCATCCACGCAATTACATACTCATAGAAATAATCAGTCTGAAAAGTACTCACAACCGAGCGAGCGTAGCGAGCGAAGATGCATGAAGATCCAATCGAGCGAGCGTAGCGAGCGAGCACAATTATTAGATAGTCAGGCAAAATTTTACAAAAAGTAGTGATATCCCCCCAAAAAGCACCTCTGGTGCAAAAACTCTCGCCAAGTACATTAATGTGGTCTTCCCAAAAAATTTACCATCGAAAAGTCTCTCATTTGAAGTACCTGCCAATAAAAATCTGTGTTCCACAAAAGGTCTTCCTTAAAAAAAACCTAACAACAAAAAATC
This sequence comes from Euura lappo, assembly GCA_018257835.1. NCBI lineage: Eukaryota > Metazoa > Arthropoda > Insecta > Hymenoptera > Tenthredinidae > Euura > Euura lappo. The sequence continues at coordinate 332,436 of JAEUYN010001597.1, read as the reverse complement.
TGCCTTCCACAAAAAGTCTTCCTTCCAAAAAACCTACCAACAGAAATTCGTCTCCCACAAAAAGTCTTCCTTCAAAAACATTTCTATAAAAGCATTGAAATCAGATACAACTACCAAGTACAACAGATACAAATAAAATGAAACTATATAGCGTTGTGCTCGTTCGCTCGCTACGCTCGCTCACTCGGTTAGATTTTCAGAATCTATGAAGCAAAAAAATTGGTAACTACAATTTCGGAAACAAAACATTGAAAAAAAAAAATTTTCAATTTCGCAGAAAATAAAACGAGAAAAAATTTGAAAAAAAAATTTTGAAAAAAATTTAGGGAGTGGTACTTGGCGGGCCATCACAGCTAAATATAAAAAGTGCTACATGGAGACACAGTGATAACTCGTGCACTCACCCACACCTGGCCCGCAAGTAACACGGACTAAATTTTTTTCAAAATTTTTTTTTCAAATTTTTTCTCGTTTTTTTTTTCTGCGAAATTGAAAATTTTTTTTTTTCAATGTTTTGTTTCCGAAATTGTAGTTACCAATTTTTTTGCTTCATAGATTCTGAAAATCTAACCGAGTGAGCGAGCGTAGCGAGCGAACGAGCACAACGCTATATAGTTTCATTTTATTTGTATCTGTTGTACTTGGTAGTTGTATCTGATTTCAATGCTTTTATAGAAATGTTTTTGAAGGAAGACTTTTTGTGGGAGACGAATTTCTGTTGGTAGGTTTTTTGGAAGGAAGACTTTTTGTGGAAGGCAGATTTTTTGTTGTTAGGTTTTTTTTAAGGAAGACCTTTTGTGGAACACAGATTTTTATTGGCAGGTACTTCAAATGAGAGACTTTTCGATGGTAAATTTTTTGGGAATTGAAGTGAGCAACATTTCAATATAGCACTCTGCACGTTTCATGAAATACTTCAGTACTGCTCATGCCTCCGTGGTTGAATATTAAATCAACCTGTTTAAATTTGGTGCGATGCGAATAAACTATATAATAAACTATACTTCAATTTGCAAGTATTTGAATCTATTCTACATTTTGCACTCGTCTAAGCTGTGAAGGGTTGACATTCAATACATAAAATTCAAGACTTATGCCATCCCTGCCCTAGTTTTGATCTGTACTTTTGACCTATTTCATCTTCAACGATAGAGTGAACCCTTCTTATCGTTCGTAAAATTACCTTTTATCGGTGAAGTGGAAGCCGTGAAAACTGGAGGTTGAGGTTTGACGCCAGTTTTTCCCGAACTGCAGGGCAATGTCATATTCAAAAGTAGGCCAAATCGAATTGAGCATGCTGAAACCGAGATTAACTTTTAACTGAATCGCATTGAACAAACTTGTGCGTCAATTCTTTGGAATGCGAAAGAATTGAAAAGTGTCAGTACAATTATGTATTGCATTAATAAATAGTCTTCATTTATTCGTTCTTTGATCACATATTTTTCACCGATCATGATAGTTGGAGCGTTGGTATTACCCTTCGTAATTTTTGGCATCACGGAGGCATCGGCCACACGAAGACCCTGCACGCCGTAGACTTTTAGACGTGGGTCCACGACAGCCATCGTATCGCTGGCTGGACCTATTTTGCAAGTGGAGGTAAAGTGTAATCCCGGTGATGTATAGTATTTTGCGAAGCATGCGAGATAATCATCGAAAGAAGTCACGAAATTAGATCTAAACCATCCAAGAGAGCAGGTTGGGGTTCGGACGTGAGTTCAACCTCTCCATAGTTGGCGTCTGGCTCATTTTGTAGAACATTTTCATTCCCTCTATCTGAAAAAATTGAATATTTCAAGTACAGTTCGAATCATCAATGGATTGAAAGATGTTGCGGCAAAATGTAAGCAGCTCACCAAGCTATCCATATCACGTGGGCTTTCGAAGTTATTCAGATCTATGACTGCTGGCAAATTGGGATGAGAGTCTCTGAGCGTAATCTGACCTGTGCTATGTGGGTCCACCAACGTTACCAATATAGTCCAAGTACTGTTTTTCGGAATATTACCATACACGCTTTTCCAGACTTCGTCCCTGAGTCCCTCGGTCAGTCTGGCTATAAAACCACCGCCTGCATTGAGACTTGGTGATCCAAGAACCAACTGAATATCAGGAGCATTTAGATCTGGGGTGTAACTAAAAAAAGTGTTACTCGACTTCTTTGATATTCAAACCGTCCCTCAAACTTCTGTGAGTCTATTTTATAAAACTCGCTTGGATGCTATAAAAGCCATTGCTGCGATGCCAGAGACATCATAGAGTGAACCGTTGCGGTTTCTTAAAAAATCCTCTATGGCCGATGAAGTGACAACGCTAGAGCCTTCAGGTAGAGTTTCACCGTCAGTTTCTTGCAGACTGGCCGATGGTAGATCGTACATGAACGCCCTGCTTAAAATGTTTATAGAAACGGATAGAAAGTATATCCTGTCCGTTTGTGTCGTATCTAAACTGCGTTTTCAGCACTGCTTTTACAGACAGAAACGTATGAAAACCGCCATTACCGCATCTCCGTACAGAAGCGTATAGGAACGACATCTGGTCGTCTGATGTGGTTCCTATACGTTCCTGTACGCAGATGCGTTAATGGCGGTTTTCATACGTTTCTGTCTGTAAAAGCAGTGCTGAAAACGCAGTTTAGATACGATACAAACGGACAGGATACACTTTCTATCCGTTTCTATAAACATTTTGATCGGACGCAATTTGGGTTATTTCCTATACGTTCCTGTACGCAGATGCGTTAATGGCGGTTTTCATACGCTTCTGTCTGTAAAAGCAGTGCTGAAAACGCAGTTCAGATACGATACAAACGGACAGGATTCACTCTCTATCCGTTTCTATAAACATTTTGATCGGACGCAATTTGGGTTATTTCCTATACGTTCCTGTACGCAGATGCATTAATGGCGGTTTTCATACGTTTCTGTCTGTAAAAGCAGTGCTGAAAACGCAGTTCAGATACGATACAAACGGACAGGATTCACTCTCTATCCGTTTCTATAAACATTTTGATCGGACGCAATTTGGGCTAGTTCCTATACGTTCCTGCACGCAGATGCGTTAATGGCGGTTTTCATACGTTTCTGTCTGTGAAAGCAGTGCTGAAAACGCAGTTTAGATACGATACAAACGGACAGGATACACTTTCTATCCGTTTCTATAAACATTTTGATCGGACGCAATTTGGGTTAGTTCCTATACGTTCCTGTACGGCGATGCGTTTATGGCCGTTTTGAGATAATTCTATCCGTAGAAGCAGTGACAAAAACGCACAAAGAAACGTTATCAACGGTCAGTCAGGATCCACTCTCTATCCGATTATTATGGAATCTTCAACCGATATGTATCTATCGATATTTAGCTGACTGTTCGTTTTCATGCGCAATGTTAGATAAAATACTCATTCTCCGCGACAACTGTATCCGTTGCTGTACGTGGACGTATTAATCGTGCATCTTTGTATGTTTTCCTTCGCGAGGAAACACAAAACACTTCTCGAAATCTTGTTAGAGTTATTGAGATCTCCTAAAATTTTCTATTTTGAAAATAACTTCAAATCTTCAAAACCCTATGAAACTCTACAAATCTTATGAAATCCTCCGAAATCTCTCGGAATCTTATATGAGATTTTCAACATATTCTTGAAATCTCTGCAATCTTGTATAATTCAAGTGTAAACTCGAATTGATGTATAAATCACCCCCCGGCTTGACTGAAAATGGATGTGATGTGATGTTACGATAGCTTAACTATGATGATTTATTCAAAAATACATATATTCATCGATTATACAGTCTGAGCTCCAGTTTTGGGTTGTTCCATACTTTCCAGTCCCAGACATGATCCAGTAATTCATTTAACCATGGTTCCTCGCCCATTCTGAGTTACGAAGCATCAGAAACTGAAATGAATTAAATCCAATTACCTTTGGAGCCTCGGACGGGGGATTTATTACAAGTGCGAATTAGCCAACAATAGAATGAAATAGAATCGAATCGAGTAGTCAAATGCATATTTGTTACCATTTATGCTTTTTGGACGTTAAACCGATAATAACTGGTTCTTCGGATCAACTTAAAATTCAGCAGGGAAGTTCCTTGATGTTTGATAAACAATTTCACATCAGCAACTAGTGTCGAAGAAAGATTTTGATTTTGTCTATCTGTCGCAGACTGTATTCCATCATAGTTTTTAGATTTCATAATCTACAACTAGTGTCGGAGCAAGATTTTGGTACAGGTACTCTACGGCGAACTGTATTTCATCCAAGTAATTAATTTTCATAATCTACAACTAGTATCGAAGCAAGATTTTCGAATATGTACTCTAAGATGGACTGTACTTGATCCAAGTCTTCAGTTATCATGATTTACAACATAGTGTCGAAGCAAGATTCTCGTACATGTACTCTACGGTGGACTGCATTAATTTCATCCAAGTCTTTAGTTTTCATAATCTACAACTAGTGTCGAAGTAAGATTTTGGTATATTTACTCTATGGCGGACTGTATCTGATCCAAGTCTTCTGCAGTTCCCATCATCTGAAACTACCCATCATCTGAAACTTGTCAAAACAAGATTTTGGTATATGGGCTCTACGGCAGACTGTATTACATCCAAGTCTTCAGTTATCATGATTTACAACATAATGTCGAAGCAAGATTTTGGTATATGTACTCTACGGCAGACTGTATTGATCCAAGTCTTTAATTTTCATAATCTACAACTAGTGTCGGAACAAGATTTTGGTGTATGTACTCCACGGCGAACTGTATTTTATCCAAGTATTTAGTTTTTTATCTTTGTTTGGATCCTAGGAATCTCAACATTTCGAAGACAACATTTTCCAGTTCGAAAACTTACCTGCAGCCTAATTTGGGTAGAGCGGTTCAAAAAATATCTTAATAATAAATACTTCATGTGTGTCATCGCTGTAGGTAATTTGCTGTCGGAGGGATTTCTTATACATTTTAAGGTATCTGAGGAACTTTTTAGAATTATTCTTAGTTCGAACTCGTTTCTCTTTGTTTATTTCATGGCCGTAAACTTTGGAACTCAAATTCGTACGCAAAAACCTGGCGATGAATGGAGGTTAGGTATACTAATAAAGTTACCGAACGTGTCGTTTGGATGAAATCCGTACGTTTCTGAATATTATGAAGAGACAATACAAATCAACAGATCTTACCTGCTTTTTTCACCCTTCTCGCTTTTATTTTAGAAGCACTTTTCTTATATGTATCATGTGTACTACCCACGTGTTGACTGCCCACGGTTACGTTAACGAAACTCCGGTGGCGTGGCGGAACTGCGCACATCTAGATTTGCATTCCTCATCATGTGCGAGAATGAACAATAATTTCAATTTCTGGTATTTATATGAGGCATTCTATGCCAATTCGACCAATGATTTTCCCTCACCATTTTTGATCTGGTTCACACGGACTTATGGACGGAGCGCAAGCTAGGCTTGTGGGCGAGGGGTATGAATCTTGGGGAGAGTACATGAGGTAGCACGTCGGCCATATTGATGAGCTAAGTTTTTCGGGCGCCACGTTTAAACGATTCACTTTAGACAGAATTTACAAAATAAAATAATGAAAAATATCGCTGTGGAAAACTATCAGCTACCTTCTGACCTAACCTATACAATAATAACAACGATCCGTCAGAAGAGTCCGTGGTCAGAAGTGAAACACGTCACGTGCATATGTATATCTATATGTCTATTTAGCTCATCAAGATGGCTGACGGCGCTGATTCCCCTTCCGTCTTTCGCTTCACCCCCGCACGGATAGGCTCCGTCCATGAGTCCATGCTGGTTGATAATTTCTAATATGTTGTCCTTACTTTCGAAAACACCTAACCTAACCTAATCCAACCCAACCTAACATATCACTTCCCAATTTTGTAATTTTTTTCAAAATAGTCAATTACGAGGTCAATTATTTACGCATCTACAAAATCAAAAACAGATCGACATTTGTGAGAATTCTAAACAAAATTTCAAAAATCCTTTACTTCAACGCGATCATTTTCAGTCCAATTCAAAAGTGGAAACAATTTTCCTCGCGGATAGAACCTGAGACAGTCGAAAGATGTGTATAGAAAAGGATAGGCGTTCAACACAGCCTACGGACAAGGTTGGCTTGCGGATAGGAGCCGTTCAAGAGTCGCACGCAATCGCGGATAGAATCTCACACATTCGGAAGATGCGTATAGAAACGGATCGGCATTCAACACAGTCTAGAGACAAGTTTGACTTGCGGATAGAAGCCCTTAAAGAGTCACACGCAATCGCGGATAGAATCTCACACGTTCGGAAGATCCGTATAGAAACGGATAGACGTTCAACACAGCCTACGGACACGTTCGGACTGCGGGTGGAAACCGTTAGAGAGTCGCACGCAATCGCGGATAGAATCTAACACATTCGGAAGATGCGTATAGAAACGGATAGGCATTCAACACAGTCTAGAGACAAGTTTGACTTGCGGATAGAACCCGTTAGAGACTCTCACGCAATCGCGGATAGAATCTTACATCTTGGGAAGATGCGTACAGAAACGGACAGGCGTGCGACACAGCCTACGAACACGTTCGGCTGCGGATAGGAGCCGTTAGAGAGTCTCACGTAATCGCGGATAGAATCTTACACGGTCGGAAGATGCGCCTCCAGAAACGGACAGGCGTGCGACACAGCTTACGAACACGTTCGGCTGCGGATAGGAGCCGTTAGAGAGTCTCACGTAATCGCGGATAGAATCTCACACATTCGGAAGATGCGTATAGAAACGGATAGGCATTCAACACAGTCTAGAGACAAGTTTGACTTGCGGATAGAACCCGTTAGAGACTCTCACGCAATCGCGGATAGAATCTTACATCTTGGGAAGATGCGTACAGAAACGGACAGGCGTGCGACACAGCCTACAAATACGTTTGGCCTGCGGATAGAAGCCGTTAGAGACTCTCGTGCAATCGCGGATAGAATCTTACACATTCGGGAGGTGCGTACAGAAACGGACAGGCGTTCAACACAGCCCACAAATACACTTGGCCTGCGGGTGGCAACCGTTAGAGACTCTCGTGCAATCGCGGATAGAATCTTACACATTCGGGAGGTGCGTACAGAAACGGACAGGCGTTCAACACAGCCTACAAATACGTTCGGCCTGCGGATAGAAGCCGCTAGAGACTCTCGTGCAATCGCGGATAGAATCTTACACATTCGGGAGGTGCGTACAGAAACGGACAGGCGTTCAACACAGCCTACAAATACGTTTGGCCTGCGGATAGAAGCCGTTAGAGACTCTCGTGCAATCGCGGATAGAATCTTACACATTCGGGAGGTGCGTACAGAAACGGACAGGCGTGCGACACAGCCTACAAATACGTTTGGCCTGCGGATAGAAGCCGTTAGAGACTCGTGCAATCGCGGATAGAATCTTACACATTCGGGAGGTGCGTACAGAAACGGACAGGCGTTCAACACAGCCTACAAATACATTTGGCCTGCGGGTGGAAACCGTTAGAGACTCTCGTGCAATCGCGGATAGAATCTTACACATTCGGGAGGTGCGTACAGAAACGGACAGGCGTTCAACACAGCCCACAAATACATTTGGCCTGCGGGTGGAAACCGTTAGAGACTCTCGTGCAATCGCGGATAGAATCTTACACATTCGGGAGGTGCGTACAGAAACGGACAGGCGTTCAACACAGCCTACAAATACGTTCGGCCTGCGGATAGAAGCCGTTAGAGAGTCGCACGCAATCGCGGATAGAATCTTACACGTTCGGAAGGTGCGTATAGAAACGGATAGTTGTCTAATCTGAAATTGCAGATAGAAACAGGTACTTTGAGTCGTGTACACAATGCGGACAGAAACGTTATACACTTGTATACGTTTTTACAGGTGTGTGCAGTTAGATGGTCAGACTTCGGATAGATTCCCATAAGAATCATTGTCGTGCGCATAGCTTACTCATAGAAACGGATAGAGACCCGCTTAGGATTGTATTACTTGCAGATAGAACGTATAGAATTCCGTTAGAATCCGATAGGTTCGGATGCTGTTTTCTATGGGTTTCTGACAGATCTCTATTCCTTTTTTTAACAGGGCGGCAATCCAACTGCGCTAACGTGATCCTCAAGATTCTGCGCAACGCCAGGACTATCCTGGATAACTTTAATGCCAACCTCATCCAGATGTTTTTTCGGTCCGATTCCTGAGACCATTAAGACCTGAGGTGACTGTATAGCAACCGCTGACAGTATGACCTCTCTTCTCGTATGAACAATGTGCTTCTCGTTGTCGCGGCGAAACGGGACACCGCAAGTTGTCTTCGTCGCCTCATCTATCAGAATCTTCTCGACCATGGAATGCGTGCTTACGTGAAGTTTTTTTTCTGTCAGATGCAGAGCGTAAGAATGCTTTTTCTGTGCTGTATCTCAGATTGTCCTAATTAAAATCCGATCTGTGTTGCACCGTTCACATCCTCCAGTACAGGATAGTTGATATCGCGACCAGCATCCAAAAAATACTTCCTCAGAGGAGATTCATGGTATCCTTCCTCGATCGTTAAGTAACCATCAGTTCCATGATACGGGGAATTCCGGAGATTTGGACCTGTCATATTCTCAGATTTCTTACAAAACGGCAAAACATCGTCGTATCCCCAGCCAGGGTTTCCCAAGTTCGTCCAGTGATCGTAATCCTTTCTCGATGAGTAGAACCGTATACTTACGATGCTCTGACAGTCTATTGGCGATCACAGAACCCGCGGATCCAGCACCGATTATTATCTAATCATAGGTATCGAGAATAACCTCGGTGGGCATGATTTTCACTCTATGGTCTCGGTCTACAATGTCTGGTCGTAAAAGCATTATGAGAATTTGCAAAAACAGAACAAAACACAATGGAGTTCCGTAGTTCAGCGCGGTACGCAGATCGTAGTAGGTACACTCTAGATACATATTCTGAAGTTCTTCTCCGCAAACGGTTGTGATGATGAACTGACGGGAAAATTGATAGCAACGTCTTGTATTGGTTATTCCACGTTCTATCTGAGGCAATGATCGACGAACTGACGAAGTACGTAAATCGCCCTTATTTATAGTTCTCGAATAACACGTAGAGATCCAATTACATCTACAATCCATCCAATTTTACATTTGCATTGACGCCCCGCCTCTCGTAGTACCACCTGAAATGTACTCCATTTTCGTGAAGCAGTCAACACAAACTTCAATGTTTCTAAACTTCATGTGTTAGCAATACCTCAAGTCACGATCCTCCCCCGAGTGATCTGTGAAATGCCATTCTTCCAAAACACAGAACATTCAGGTTAAGGATAACAACGGATCAAGGAGAGTTGCTCTACCCCCGTGACCCGAATCATCAGTCTGTCATCATGGTCAGAAACAGCAACTGTGCGTATTGAAGCCACTGAAGAGGGTCATCGTTGCCAGTGCAATAGTTCTGTACACGAAATGGATGAGTCGACAGGGCCAAATCTGAGTTGCTGGAGTGACCGTCACATACCCATATTTTTTCCGAAATTCTTATTTCCATATCTTTCGCCATTTAATGTTCATTATTTGTATAGGTCTGAATTCGAAGTCCGGAAAAATGATCGATTTGAAAAACAAGTGTTGTAGAAATGATATGATGGGTTTTCCGAATATTCACTCAAGGCTATTCAAGAGGAAAAGATTACTTTCATCACCGGGGCAATGAAGTGTGAAATATATTCTCATCATAGTACCAGTAGAGGAATGGATTGAGGAGTGAGGGTTGGATATGAGTTATTGAAAAGGTACGTGCGATGTTATTCAAATACTTTCAATATTTTAAGCTGAGAAAGATCACAAGAACCTAATGCTAATCCAAAGTGAAAATAGAATAAGCCTAAGAATAAATACGAAAACACATTATTGTTAAATATTATACGCTAGAGCACTGCTTCGTAGAATGACAATCTCTCGATTGCCTGAGATGTCCAGGTTTCATAAGTTGTCATAATCTTCCTTGATCATATCTGATGCCTTTTCAGCGATCATGATAGTTGGGGCATTGGTATTACCTGACGTAACTTGTGGCATCACGGAGGCATCCACTACCCGAAGACCTTTTACACCATGTACCCTCAAACGTGCGTCTACGACAGACATCGGATCGCTGGCTGGGCCCATTTTGCAAGTGGACGTATAGTGTAATCCCGTGTAAGTGTAATATTGTGCGAAGCATGCGAGATATTCATCGAAAGAAGTAGCGTAATGGTGGGCACACTCGGGGAGTAGGTTTGGGATGGGACGTGAGTTCAACCTCTGCATACTTGGCGTCTCGTTTATTTTGTATAGCAGCTTCATACCATCCACCTGAAATACTCGATGTTTTAGGTATAGCTCGATTCACTAATGAATTCGAATATTTCGTAGCAAAAAGTAAGTGGCTTACCAAGGTTTTCAAATCATCCGGGTGATCGAAGTAATTTAGATCTATCTTCGGCGGATGACTAGGATCAGAGTCCCGAAGCGTAATCTGACCCCTGCTCTTTGTGTGCACCAACAATAGTAACGGGCCCCAGGTATAGGTGTCGTTAAGATTACCGAATACGCTGTCCCAGATTTCGTCCCTGAGTCCCAGATATAGTTTGGCAAAGAAACCATGACCTGGATTCAAACCTGGTGTGCCGAACATGAAATGAAGATCCGGAGTATCATTATGAGCGGCGTACCTGTGAAGAAGGTTCCAAATTTTCGTATTGATATTCGGTCTATTTCTCAGAGTTCTGTGAATCTGATCGACAGAAAGTAGTGCAGCATGTACAGAAAAAATACTCACTTGGATGTCACGAGAGCTGTTGCTAAGGCGATGCTATGATCATTAAGTGAACCATTTCTATGATGTAAAAAATTCTCTGCCGCTGGTAAAGTCACAATAGTAGAGCCTTCAGGTGTACGTTCATCCTCAGTTTGTTGCGGATTGGTTAATGGATTATCGGAAGTAAACGTCATTCCAAGCACGCCAACGTGATCATGGAGATTCTGCCCAACGCCAGGACTATCATGGATAACTTCAATGCCAACCTCTTCCAGATGTTTTTTCGGTCCGATTCCTGAGAGCATCAAGACCTGAGGTGACAGTATAGTACCAGCTGACAGTATGATCTCTTTTCTAGTATGGGCAATGTGTATCTCGTTGTCCCGCTTAAACAGGACGCCGTGAGCTGTTTTCGTCCTCTCATCTACCAAGATCTTCTCGACCATAGAATGCGTGCTCACGTGCAAATTTTTCCTTTTAGAAGCTGGGCGTAAATATGCTTTTGCCGTGCTGCATCTCAGATGATTTCGCATCGTGAATTGACCTTCTGTGAATCCGAGCTGTGTAGCACCGTTCACCTCTTCCATTACAGGATAATTCAGATCGCGACCGGCATCCAAAAAATACTTCCCCAGAGGAGATTCATGGTATCCCGCCTCAATCGTTAGGTAACCATCAGTTCCATGATATGGAGAATTCCGGAGACTTGGAACTGTCATATTCTCAGATTTCTTAAAATATGGCAAAACATCCTCGTATCCCCAGCCAGGGTTTCCTGCGTCCCTCCACTGATCGAAATCTCTTCGGTTACCGCGTACGTGAATCATGCCGTTGAGCACACTGGTCCCACCAAGTGCTTTCCCTCTAGCCACTTGACACTGACGGTTGTTCATGCCCAGACAGAATTTTGTTGACGGTTCTGATTTCAAATGCCAGTCTTCCCTAGTGTCACGGAAAGTTCCATACATAGCAGGTATTTCGGTGAGAAGTGGCTCGTCGCCTCCCGCCTCTAGGACTAAGACCTTACACTTCGGATCTTCCGACAGTCTATTAGCAACGACAGATCCTGCAGATCCAGCACCGATTATTATGAAGTCATAGATGTTAAGAATCTCTTCGGTGGGAACGGGTTTGACTCTATTTTCTTGGTCCACCATGTCTGGCCGTAATAACATTATTAGAGTTTGCAGAAACACAACGAAACTCAATGGTGTTCCGAAGTTCAGAACGGTGCGCAGAGCGTAGTAGGCACATTCAAGATACATTCTGAAATCTTTATCCCCTAAACTTTGGCTTTGATCGATTACTACCGGTTCTTTCTGAAGCGATGATGAACTGACGAAATACGCGAATCGCTCTCTTTTTATACTTCTGGGACTTCGTGCAAACGTGACGGTTCCACACATGCATGGTTCATTAAATTTTCATGATAATATTGACTAATGATCTCTGAAGGTATTTTCTCACTTGGAATCTCATGCACCAGTTTCGAACTCCTATTAGCACGAGCGCAAATATTTGACCAAGCTTGTGTCTGCAATACCCGAGGTGAGAATTAGACCGAATAATCTATATTCGTGACCCTGACCATCAGTCTCTCTTCGCAACACAGCACTGTATTGTCATTGGAACGTATTCAGGCAATGAGTGATAGGCTTTCGGCCAGAGTGTGCTGAAATTACATACCGCTGAGTAATGGGAGATAACTCGCCAAATTCTTTAGAGTGTCTATATTTACTTCACTGGAGTCAAAATCGTACCACAGAGTGAAAAAGTCACTCGTGCCAGTTGGAAGAGAGTGGATAGTCACTCCAAAAATTGAGGGAGCAGGTTCAACAAATACGCAAATAGAAGGAACCAAAGTTGTGGCGTCGAAAACAAACTAATGCGATTCCAGATACAAAACACTGAATTGGGAAGAAGTACCCAAACGCATAGTCCACAAATAGGCTAAAACACGTGTAATAATCGTATCACTCGCAGGATACACGTTTGTTCAGGCGGACATTTAGCCTATTTTCACACCGGTGTGTTTATTGGGTACGAGTTGAGGACATACGTTCTTCATATCGCTCGTACTGCATCATCTGAGTAAATATCGTAACGTCGAGGTGACTGTTTGCATGTTTTGTAGGTCAAGGGGCCACTTGATCTTTTCTGATCGGGAGTTGCTTGGTTTTCAACCAATCAGGTGGTACCGTCCTCACAGTATAGATATTATTTGTTACATGCAGGGCAAAAATTTCGCGATCTAGTTCACTCAAACTAGGAACAATACAAGATGATAGCTTGGACGAGGGTAACAAAGTAACTCGCTGAAACAGCTGCGCTGAGAACAAGGATTTCAATCTCCTCGCTGACGAATGGCCATCATATCTCAATGTCAACGGGGCTACTATAACGGCTCGACTCAAACGTCCGACGAGAAATTAGTTAGCCACCACTTGACTTTAGATTTAATGAACGTTTTCTTCTCACATTGCCGCTAACGGGTAAAAAAAAATAAAAAAATGTTCACGGAACTGTAAACCTCGGCTCGCGTTTCTATACACCCATTAATTCTTGGTCAAAGTAGGATCCTGAATTCTTGGTCAAAGTAGGAGCTGAATTAAAGGACTCGATCACAGAGTAAATGCTTACCAAAAACTCAATTAGGTCTCTCAAGAGTGACGCGAGGGAATATGACGTATCATAATTATTAACGTCAATTTACATGAATTAATACGTTCAAGCTAGATCCCCAGCATGTAGACTAGACACCTGCACTCTCTAAATTTGAATCAGTGAAACTCACTGCGAATCGGTGAAAATACACTGTTTTCCAGTTATAAGTAAGCCACTGGAATTTCCAGTTGCATACTTATAACTGGAAACAGTGTATAGGTATACACTGATTCGCAGTGAGTTTCACTGATTCAAATTTAGAGAGCAGAGCAGAATCATTTATATGACTATTCGTACTTTCTACACCTTTTTTCTCTACATTTTCATCTCATCCTTGATCCCTTGTCTCCGGACGCAGGCCAAGCTTTTGTTTGGCTTCGTTAGAACTTCGTTCACCTGAAAAGTCAAGCATAAGATAAAAAAAAAGTTCCGGTCACCTGGTTGGGTAAACTTTGAATATTTCCACAGCAACGAAGTTTTGTTGTTTTACAAGACTTCCTTTTTCCTTCTCAGCACTTTCTCTCGCACAATCGGATTTTTTGCTGAATCAAACTCTGCTGAGATGAAGAATATTTCCAAGACCCAGGAAGCAACATTCGAGGCAGATTTCAAACGACACTGCCTAGTCTTTTGCAGACAAACAAAATGGGGATAAAACCAGGATATTGGTATATGAAGAGACAGAGAATCGATGAAAAATAAAATAAAAAAATCAGGAAAAGAGACATTGGATGAAGATTCTCCCTGGGGGCTTGCTTTCAAGCTGCGTCCAGAAAACCGGGTCGATCAATCGTCGAAATGGCTACCAGCCTCCGTCTCCTCTGGCGAAGTTGCAACTATGACAAGTCTTTTCACTTTGGAACAATGTCGGAATAGAGTTCGTGCTTCAAAAACCCGTACCACTTATACCTTTGAACAGAAACGAATTCTATATTGATTCGTAAACTCATACCGAGTAATGCGAGCGATGAAAAGCTCCAGTGTCTAGGAAATAGATGAGATTTTATCACCCAGAAAGGATCAAGCAGACTCCTTGGTCCTGCCACTGTGAATGACAATGAACTTGAAAGACACTTAACACCGGTTCGTTGAGTTTGTGGAATATGCGGGCACTTTGACTCTAGTAACGAGGCATCTGGGCAACCGTAGAGCGCAGTTTATGTGTGCGACGATTCTCAACTTTATCTGATCTGGGATCGGTGTACCTTCTCTCGTAATTTAGAGACACGACATTTCCGAATGTACCCACTGTACGGTAAACATTCGCTAACTTCTAGCTACGAAACTATGTGAGCTGGTAGTACGAGGAAAGTTTCGAGATGACAGACATTTCTGGACCACTCTCAACCCCCTTGGCGCACATCTCATACAACACGCCGCATGTGCATGCCCACGTCATTATCACGACTGCACAAATCTAGGTGAAGACACTCTCATAGTACACCTGCAACGGTGTTATCTTGAAGCATACACTTCTTGCCCTTGAGATTCTCTACCCTTCATTGGGGTTGCAGAATTAACTTGCGAGGAACAGCATCTACGTTACCAGAAAAATACTCAGAAACTATCAAAGACCCAATTGTCAAAGATATTCGGAAAATAACGTGTTTATTCTTGCATAGTTATTACAAAAACATGACCTGCTATTTTCATTCTGGCCCTGTTATATTTTCTGCCCTAAAACTTCGAACTACTTGAAGTGAAGATAAAAAAAGTGTAAAGAGTTTAACGCTCACCTACTATAAGAAAAATATTTTCCATTGAAGGTAGGGAGAAAATGAGCATCGAGTGTAAAGAACAGTAGAGTTTATGTGAATCATTCGCTGAGGAAATTTTACTATTCTTCTCAATGGTTCGACTGGATGGGCAATCTTCCGCGTTTCCCTAAGCGTCGAGTAAACTACTTGATTCTTGCGGATTCTATTGACTCCGCGTTATATGTGTCGTAAACGTGGACCATAACTGGGTTTCAAGGAAATATCTGTATACATTACGCGTGTGGTATCTAGGTGCCATTAAAATCCGACTTGTTACGATCCCTTCACTCCAAGTTTTTACGAGATCCGTAAGCCAAATATGATCAATATCAACACAGTTCACGATGCACTATGGTAACAATCGGATATGAGTACGATAATATTCACCGTGAACGTGTACGACGTTTAATTCAAACTGAAAATGGGATGATACAGTTATATAATAGTCGTGCAGGTATACGAGCTTGAAAGAAACTCAGAGTCAGAAGAATCTCATTCAACTGGAAATTCCGAAACTCGTATACTTGAATACCCCAAAACATGTTCTTGCCGTAGACAATCAAATTGCGATGTCCTCAGAGGAAAGACAAAATCAAAGCGAATATCTTATTGAACTCCGTAGCATTCGACCTCGGATTTCTACTTGTAGAAACCCTGATACAAACGAGCACGGAATACAGAGGTGTACAATTCTCATGTCCTTTCATGGAAACACTGCGTAAACATGACCAACGTCCAGCGGATCAAGGTCCGTTGATATACCTAAGCAAATAGGTACTGCATGGATGAACACATTCTTTCACGGTTCAACGGTCGGGTTTGTTAGATTGATTTTAACTGTTTATTCTTTCTGTTTATTCAGTTATTTGTAGGTAAATCATCCTGATATGTCGTAAAGCAACTCGAAAACATGAAAATCGCGACGAAATCTGGTCAAAGAGTCGTAGGAAATTCTTTCCCGGTGATTGAAGTAATTGAATTGGAATCTGGGATGTGTTTCACGTGAATTGAGACACAACGAACAAGGCAATTATTCTTGACCCTCAGAGAGAGTCTCGTTCTCAAGGGACGGTTCACGCCAGGATTTTATTCTGTAATTGTCTTCCTCTATCGTCTAGGTTGTCCACGTTTCTGTTCCTGGGTTGGTGATGTGACGTATTCGGATTGGAGCCAATTTTTTCCCGTCAGTTCTAGGACGGCTGTTCACACTTCGTGGCAGCTTCCCCATTTATCTTGTCCAATCCACTTTGCCCTGCCGTAACCTAACCAACCCAACCTGCAACTTTCTGTCTCACAAAACGTTTGATAGCCCTCAGACTTTACTGACCAGAACTAAATCACGGCTTACGAAACTCGGTGTACCGGGAACCGATGTACCTGAACAATTGGCTCTGCAATGGATGGCTCAATACTCAAAGTGCAGATGTAAGCATATGACTCAACATATCTCTACAGTTTTTGGAGATCAAAGGGGTTTTCAATCCCATATTTTTTCTTGGTCGATTCAATTGATATTGGACTGATGATCACATGATTCTTTGATGCCTCTAACTACGAGCAGCAGATCTCTTCAATTTCTATCACGTGGTGATGGGGGGCGGGGGGGGAATCAATTTGCTCGTATTTGATACCAGTCCGGCTCTTGCTGGAACAGACAGCTGGGTTTGGGGCTCGACAAAGAGCCATGGAACGCAACGGTTCAACTGCAGTCAGCCCACTTCTAAATGCCATTTGCTAGACTCGAAGCCAGGATTACAACCCCCGAAATGCTTAATTGCCAGGATCGGTGGATACAGTCGGATTCGCAAGTTCTCGCGAATACCAATATTAAAAGCACTTCGAAGTCTCATAGACCTCGGCGCTTCGAATTAATCTCTCGTTTATCAATCTACTCTAAATGGGAATGTAATTAGATATTCCTGTAACGCGATTAGTACAACACTCTGCATGGTCTCAATGTGAATTGAAACCTACGTTTCATGTGAGTGGGTTCAGAACAATTTAATTTTGAACCTAAGGCAGTTTCTACCCCGTCACACTTGTGGGTTGACACACTTTCGTGGGGCAGCTGCAGAATGAATCATGGCGTCTAGGAAGATTAGAGAATTTCCAAAGTCCAGCGGTATACAGATCGCCGCAAACTTCCCACAGCACTACTAGTGAGCTAAGGTACAGGAATCCTGGCAATAATTCAATAGTGTCATAGACAGCTTGCGGATACAGCGTTGTGCTGTAATCTGATGAAACTTTCGAGGGGACCTCAATACAAGGCAGTATCTCGCAGCTTATGGAACAACTTGAATGGAAATATCTAGCTGCGGAAATTAAAATGAAAATGGGATACAAGCTGCTTTTCCAGTTCGCGGCGGAGTTCGTTATTCACATCCGTATACATATATTCGTGAATATGAGGGTGAGTTTAAACGGGGTGTAGGTACCTGACCAAATGTCTGTGAAATTCCAGCCGTAACTTAGTTAATTATCATCGTGTCTGTCCCAGTTTCTGACTAATCTTTACCACGCATCCTCCACTAATTGTTGAACAATTGCCCCAAGCTCGGGCGCAGGGAGTCAGAAGTCGAGGAGCATGAATTTGCCCGCAACTTGTTATTCCAAACCGCGTCCTACCCAGTTTATTCATATCCCTCCCATTTAATTGTGTTAAAAATAAAAATAATCCAGGATGAACCGAGCTTTTGGTATTCTTTCTCCAATTGTTGTACTATTAGAAACGAGTGTACATTGAAAATGCCAGTAGCCTCGGTGCATGATTAGACCGCGGATAGCCCTTAAAGATATTTGAGACCAGGAAGTATCGAGGATACCGCTGTAAAATGAATGTATCAATCTCTATGCAGTGTTGACGGTGATTACTTCCGTTCATCGCGAATCTCCCTTTTGTTCGCTATAATGTGTTTCCGATTACCCAGCGCATATAACAAGTGAACCATAGCCCATCGTCCAAAAAGCACCCAATCCTTCTCTGTCCAGGAAACATTAGTGTTGCTCGATTTAATGAATCCCCCAATCGATCGATTTTGCTGCCCTCAAATAATTATTTCAATTAATCCAGCAATTCAGTACAACGACAATTTAAGGTAGATCGATGCCTTGCTTGATACTGCGATCTCTTTTCGACGATATACATGAATCAGTGCGTGACGATATAATTTCTTCGTCAAACCAGCGAACTACTTTCCTTTTATTAATCGCGCCGTCCGCGAGACTGATGAAATTCAAACTGCAAAGTTTGAGCCGATGGCATGCAGAATGAGTAGCGGGTGTCCACAGTCACCATCCGGTGATTCATGGCTGTGAGTACGTGCAATCTATTATAGATAGCTCAAGATAGAAAATTCATGACGTCATCTGCGCGAGAGTCTGCAAGCCATTAGAGTGCACTTTCTCAATATTCTCGTTCGCAGCGGCATTGCAAGCCCTTCGCTCGTGATCAAACCGACCACATCTCATTCACTGTTCAAGATTACCATCTAAAAAAATTCGATCAGTATAAAAAAAACACTCAGGTTGTGTAAGCCCTGAATTCTACGGTAGAAACAATCACATGCCTAAACGCATAAAGCGTGAAATTTTCAAGTTGGTTCGTCGAAATCCCCTCGTTGCGAGGACCCTCACGTTTTTCGTATTAAAAGCCTATTCTTTGGCATCCGGTACCCGCCGCATTTGGCATGGCGAAGTTTAAAGTCCCCGCCCTGTCACGTACGATTTTGTCGTTGCTTACCCATTTGGGTTGTTTCGGGTCGAAATGGTCAACCAGGTAAGCGTGGGCAAGGCCTAATTCTTACCGTGCCCGTCGTAAAACTGAACAATTCTCCCACATTTTCCCACCCATCCGACTTTAACGTCGCCCTTTAAATACCACGGAGCTTCTACCGTGTTGGTGTGCGCGGAATTAGTGGCTTTTACTACTCTGATTGGTGGATGATTCCTCCGCCGTCACTCTCCGCCAATCAACGCTAGTACGAAGTTTATAATCGCTTGGAATCTATGTTATCTAACGACTTAGATACCGACTGACCACCGACCAACATCGCATTGTTTGGTATGGTGTTTACCTCTTAATTGCAGGACCACTGGCATAGCATACCAAATTCAATACCGACGTGACCGCTGCTTCGCTACAGCGCAGGATTCGTGATTATAACAAGCGGATGCTTTATCACTCATAACAAGACTTTTCTACGATCATCTTGTCCCCTGCAGACAAAACAGATCTACTTCTCTCATTCTTGATCAAGGTGGTATATTACATGGAAATCTTCAGCACATCCAAACTTCTGTATCTCGTAACGTCGCTTATATTAGAGATAACAATGAGCATTCTGAGCAAGGAGCGACCTCGGAGCATGATTCAAACCGCTGCAGGGCTAAAGGTTATGAGAGTGAAATAAGCAATTCTACGCTAACGAAGAATAGAATAACGAGATTGCCTTCCTAGATACTCGAGAGATCTGTGAACGTTGTGACTCTAAGTTATGTCAAATTATCGCCTTTGAATCATTAAATGAGTCACGTGCATTTAGCTCTGGTCGCCATAACATCTGAATAACTTTCCGATCACAGTTTGCCAACATCCTCTCATTAAAATTCAGAGCAAAAGTCCGTTAAACAAATGCGTCAATGAAGGAAATCTACTGGCAATTTAACATACCCTGGAATTCCATTAGAAGTTAAGCGAAGCTTTGAATATGGTGCGCATATATCGATAGTGTAAAAGTCGCTAATTACTGCCTCTCTGATGGTATATTTTTTGCGGCGGCTACTTGAACGTGTACGTGGGAAGTTAAACCTTTTGAGGCGAATGCAGAGGGTAACGATCTTTTGTCCGTATTCATTCGCTTCAAATTTAACCGTTTTTCTTAAGGCCAGTCAAGGTCCAATTGGTCCTTAATGAAGACTGAGCGGAAAATTACAAGGATCGTTTCGCAAGCCGAACAGTTCGAGTCGTCCACCTAAAAGTCAGTTCAAATAAGTCAACGATTCAATGAGAATTCTGTTCAATCAAATTGGATGATGTTGCTTGAAGCAGTGATCAAGTTTTGTCGATAGTCAACAGCTAGATAACTTTGATCGATGCGGGGGGTAATCCACAGATTTATTTTTCAATTTCTCCACTCAACGACTCGCAATATTAAATGCGAACAGGTCCGAGCCATTTCACGTGGCATAGATTTCAACCACTCATTTCTACAGCAAACAACTATTTCGGAGGGGTGTGACTGCGTTGATAAAGTCAAGTTCCGCAGTTCTACGTCGGTTCAACGCACTGTATAATTAATTTTGAATAAAAAATTATTCCGACCTTTCTCGAATGTACAAAAATAAATAAAATAGGTTCATTTTCAGCGTCTTGCTCTCTGATATCTGTAAATATTTTCCTAAAGAATCCTTTTATCCGTCGCTAATTAACCATTCTTTTATTGGAAAATTAGCATTTTATTCGTCACTAATTGTAAATTTTCTGGAAAATTAGCATCTTACTCGGCACTAATTACCATTTACTAAAAAATGAGAAATTTATTTCCAACTAAATTGTCAATTGAGCTAATATATATACTATTCTATTTTTGAAGTATTGATAATTTGTTCACGATTGTCAGAATATTTTGAGAAATTATGATTTTCTCTTAATTACAAATTATTATTGAAGTAATTAAAATTTATTTGTAAATTATTGTTTACATAGTCGGTAACTTTGAATTTTTGAGACAATGAATAAATGGAAAATGAAAATTATTTTTTTGCCGAATTCTGATTGGGACCATTGGACGAAGCTGGATAGAAGTTCTTCCTTAAAAATCCAAAGTTCAAAATGTCGAGTCGACTCGAATATCAAGCTAAATTGATCACAAACTACGTTCCGAAGAGGATGTACCCTGAAAAAACAAGTACTGCATTGGTACAAGGTAGAATCACAAGTTTATTGGGCATCGAAGAAAATACCTGAAAGTAACAAAAAACTTCAATAAAAAGAATGAAGTAACGTGTTCTGTATGATGTAAAATTTCTGTACAATAGTTTTTATTGATATATGAATAATACATTTTTCAATGATTATTTTAATGATGTCTCGTTGTTTTAATTTCAGGGACTGTTAAAGATGATTATGATTGTAAAATTTAATTATCGATTAAATTATGTTTAGGTCGGGAGATTTATTACTATTATTATTATTATTATTATTATTATTATTATTATCATTATTAGTATTATTATTATTACTATCTAGGGCTTGAAACTGCGTTTTATTTTACTTTACTTTACTTTTACTCTACCTTAAAAATACACACAAGAAATTTCAAAGATATATCAAGAACATGTCTCTCATGCTTTAATTTGATCTCAATAAATAACTGTACGTGTAAACTGTGAAATAAGGAAAATGTAAAGATTAATATAATATATTCGATATATTTCTTTAGATCGAATTTTTTTGCGACGAGGAATTCGACAACATTTATTCGCCTTTCGTAGGAAAACTCTCGAGAAACTCGCGTGTCATTCTATTTGCGGTCTAGCGCCGAATCACAGACGTCCAGCGACGAATGGAAAAAATCTGAAAATCAAAAATTAAAAATCTATAATACGTAGCCGATGACATGACTCTCTTCAACATTTCATTTTCGCTTTAGCTTTTCTATGATTACGTTTGAAAATCCCTTGCATGAAGTTGCATCAAAGTCGACGAGATCTAGATGGCAGTTCCCGAGTCACAGTCACTTGTCCAATCATGGTTTATATAGAGATCAGTGTCGCGCACACGCCAGTCGACCAGCTTCGTTCTTTCGAGCAGCGAGCATCACTGTACGCTGTAGAATAGAATACCCGAAGTAGTTATAGAAACGGCCCTTCTCAGGGCCACGAAAGTATCATCAATTGCTAAAGTGTACTCGTAACTTTTATATCTAGTATTTTTTTATAACAAACAATTTAAAGACACAAGTGTGAGAGTTTGGTGCATTCGGCCACGCCGGATCGCTGCAGGGATAAGATTCGAGGATCATCAGGTTGACCTGCGACGATCTTCACCGACAGAAAAAACAGCAAAGGTAAGTGTCGAATTTCGTGTGTTGTGGCGAAGCAAAATAAGAGTCGAAAACTATTGCCTCGTGGTCGGGCTGTTGTCGATCGAAAATTCTGGTAACTGCGGCGTAGTTTCGAGACGACCTTGAGGGTCTCGTGCCTCGTGTCGTCGCAAAACTCTGTTTCCCATTCGTTTAGCGTTTCTTATCGTCGGAATCCCGAGTCGTTGGTGATGAATATGTATTGATGTTTGAATTTTCGTTTCGTTATCAAATTTGTCTGGATCGGGTAGTAATACGTAAGATAATTTCCCACGCGGTCGCACAGTGGGACGAAACCCCGAAATCGGGCCCAAAAATCCGAAATACGAAAATTGGATTCGGGGAATTTTGACCCTCGGGTGGGGTAGAGAAATGATTGGTGCATCCGATCCTCGAAGGGTATGGTTGTCCCTTTCATACCTGGCTCGATAGGTTAGTTCAAAGTTAGCCTTCGTTGAGAGTGCACGCGGCGAGTGAAAGCGTAAGGAAAAACAGTGAACTTCAAATACCAATAACTCGAAAGTGATTGAAGCGATTTTAATTTTTCAAAATGGATTCTACTCTTGCAGGTATGTAGAAAACATTTCTGTATAAGTTGAATCGAAAAGACATGTTTACCTGCTTGAAATACGACCATGTTCGGTACCCTCCGAAGACGATATGATTTTTTTATTTCTACTTTCACGTAGACAAAAAGTAGAAACTCCAGGAGACTCCACCTTCATTCAAGTTTGAGGCTGTAGATCAGTCTATCAGCTATCGAAAATGCTTTAGATTGCCTGCAGGAAGTGGCAGAAAAGCGTAATTTTTAGCATAGCGTGAGCGGGTACGCAGCGTGCTAACCACGCCAGCCGGCCGGCTGCGGATCTGCCAGGTGTTCAATACGTACAATAGCTAGGGAACTTATACCTGTTTAACGCATATAGGGTGTCCGTAACAAAGTAGTACAGTTATTCCACAGTCACATTGTTCATCATGAATTATATTCATGATTTGGTTGAATAAAAAATTTAGTTCAGACAGAATTTAGTTTATCCAATGAGTTCGATAGTACTTTATTCATTGTAGTTTACGTTAAATATTGCAAGTTTTCATATGCAAATCAATTTTTAATTTTCTGTGGCTTTCTTACAGGGTCTAGTACCGACGACATTTTACTATACACCCGGAAGGAGGTCTTCGTTATTGTAAAAGGGCGTTTGACCGAACCATTCGCTGATTTATTGGAACACCTTTCAGCCGAAATTTCCAAGAAGAGTGGACGTCCGGTGCGCATTCGGGAGAATATGAAGAAGAAGGTCAAAAGTATCCGAGAAAATTTGCCACGAAAGTATTCCAGATCAAAAACAATGGAAGATGTTTGGAACCGGCTGATGGTAACATCTGATCCGTACGTTTCCAACATCCGTAAATTGCCGCAGAAGAAAATGCGTAGTTTATCTGAGGAAGCTGTAGAATTGTTGATTCCACGTACAGGGTGTTAAAAAATGATGTGTCATCAGTTCGCCAGATGATTCTTCAGTTCGAGATCGGTGGAGATCTGCAAGAACATGCCCCCGCAAAATCGATCTTGACCTTGTTTTTCGCGGGTCAAATGGGTCAAATTTTTTATGGTTTCTAAAAATACTACTCGATAAGAGCAACAAAAGTCTCCGAGGAACCACATGTCGCTGATAACCCGTTCACAATGAAAACGGCACTTGAACATTTCGAAAAATCTATAAAATCGGCAAAAATCACCAACAGACGTTTTACCTAAGTGTGAGATCATATTGTGAACTCTCACTCTCTGTCACCAAAGGGGATGAATTTTTGACTTTCCGATCCATGAGTAACGACGTTAATGACGAAGGAGAGCGTCTCCACAACTCACAGGGGCAAAAACGTGTCAACTTTGTGAGCAATTATCCAACGTTTGAGACAAACGAAAATAAAAAAAAAACGCTCCAGTAGATTCCACTTTAGTGAAACTGTGGTCCAAATTCCAAGTGATTCTATAGGAAATGCACTTTCTTTCCTTTTACTATCTTTTTTTTTTAAATACGGCGCGGGGAAAGGAGGGGGTCCAAAAAATGAACGCGAACCCAGGTGTTCTGCATATGGATGCTAGAAACCCTGGAAAATATCGGTATAACCGTCCTACACGTAGAAGAAATAGAACTAAGCCTATAAAAGACGAAAATACTTATTTCTATCCACAATTGTTTTTGGTTTTGGCCGGTTTGTTGTTACTTTTCAGGTCCCAAAAACAAGTAGCTAGATGCCTGTTCGATTATATCGGAGAATGGCCAACTTAGCAATTACGGTTGCGAATTTCCGTGAAAGACTGCGGAAGGGGTAGTGCGGTTTCTCGGCATTTAGATGTGTTTGAAGATCCATTCCAGTAGTCTCTTTCTCGCACGTAATCGATATCGGTAGTGATGTTCGTCGGGATTTCTAGCTTTTTTCCTGGCTTTTTTTGTCCCTGTGAGTCGTGTGGAGACGTTCTCTTTCGTCATTAAGGTCGCTACTCGTGGATCGGAAAGTGGAAAATTCATCCCCTTTGGTAACAGATAGCGAGAGTTCACAATATGATCTCACACTTTGGTAAAACGTCGGTTGGTGATTTTTGCCGATTTTATAGATTTTTCGATATGTTCAAGTGCCGTTTTCATTGTGAACGGGTTATCTGCG
The DNA here is from genome assembly GCA_018257835.1 of Euura lappo. Lineage (NCBI taxonomy): Eukaryota > Metazoa > Arthropoda > Insecta > Hymenoptera > Tenthredinidae > Euura > Euura lappo. Next base: position 307,422 of record JAEUYN010001597.1, on the reverse strand, counting down.
ACATATCCTCGGAGACTTTTGTTGCTCTTAACGAGTAGTATTTTTAGAAACTATAAAAAAATTTGACCCACTTGACCCGCAAAAACAAGGACAAGATCGATTTTGCGGGGGCATGTTCTTGCAGATCTCCACCGATCTCGAACTGAAGAATCATCTGGCGAAGTGACGACACATCATTTTTTAACACCCTGTACAATAACGAGTCAATCTACAGTAGAAACGGATTCTGAATTTGACGACGACGATTCTGACGAGGAAATTGTATTCCACTAATTTTATAAGTTTGAAAATTTCACGACATTATTACTGAAAAATAAATAGTCTTCATTCCTCACTATGCATATACCTATAAATTTTCTCAAGTATCTACGAATAAATTTTATACCATGCACAATCATATTCTCGCCCTCTATTTATTAATTTTGAGTTACATCACATTCGCTACTTCCTAGGTGAATAAAATTCTGATAAATGTTGACCTCATCGTAATCAATTTCCTCGAAAACCCTTCCATACATATTATCTAAGAAATTTGACATCATTGTACCACGCACCATCGTTTTGGATCAGCCATTTTTGTTTTTGAAATTTTTGACTTTGGATTCGTAATCTGCAGCGACCCCAAAAACCCTCGATTCCAGACTTTCACCCGAATTCATCGTGTTTTTGAAGAAATTTATTCCCGTTTTGGGTCTGCCATTTTGTTTTTGAAATTTTTTACTTTGGATTCGTAATCAGCGACCTCAAAAACCTCCGAGTCCAGACTTTCACCCGAATTCATTGGGTTTTTGAAGAAATTTTTTACCGTTTTGGGTCAGCCATTTTGTTTTTGAAATTTTTGACTTTGGATTCATAATCAGCGACCCCAAAAACCCCCGATTCCAGACTCAAATTATTATTCAAATTATTTCAATTATTTCAAAATATATATATATTTTTTTTTTATTTCAAATTATTTCTTTTATTTCAAATTATTTTTATTATTCCGAATCTACTTTACATTTCAAATTATATCGTCCATTCCAGCTATTTTTTTCCTTTCATTTCACATAATTCCATTTAATTCCATTTAATTTTTAATATTGCATTTATGTTTTTTGTTGTATTTATATGTATTATGTTCTTTTTTCTTTAATCTTAAACTAATTCTTCGAATTCAACCTCACTTTTTCTTTATTCCAAAATATTCTCTTCATTTCACATCATTTAATGGAATACAACTTTTTTTAAACCTTTTTTTGAATCCACATTATTCCTCGATTCTTCCATTCAAATAGAAAGAACCATCACATCGAATCCTCGCGCATATAAATTTCAGCCAATTCGATTAGGGCCCTTTTGACTTATGAATGATTCACACTCATTTTTTTATGAAAACTACACTTGAACGGAGTATTAAAAATCTGATGAAAATACTCGCAAAGCGAACTAGTTACAAATTACGAACTAATTCACGGACTATTGAGACGTCAATTCAAGGAGTTATTTCCCCCTCGTGAGGAATTCAGCCACGTTTGTTCGCCTTTTTTTCCCCTTTCGTGGGAAAACTCTCCAGACACTCGCACATCATTTCATTTGCAGTCTAGCCCCGAATTAATCCACTCGCTCTCGTCTTTGTGCTTGCAGACTTTCGGTGACATGTGGCCGAAGAAGATTAAACAGGTCGACACGACGAAAAAGTGCCCGCACTGCAAGCAGCTTGGACATGTGCGCATCAACCATAAAGAATGCCTCAAGAATCCCCGGAACGCCGCAGCTGCGACGTCGAGTCCCGCACCGTCCACGTCGCGGGCCAGACCTCCCACTCCGCGGGCTGGACCCAGCACCGCTGCCGACAACATGCCCGAGACCCCGGAGGATACAGAGTACCCGGACGACGACGACGACGACGTGCGAAAAATATCGCAGATATGCATATCGTGTGGTGCGTCGGGACACTACAACGCGCAGAGCCGGAAATGCACGAAATACCGGCCAAGTGCAAGAGTTGGGCACTTGGGCGAGGACAAGACCGAGTTGTACACGGTCAAGTGCGGATTCCGGGGCATCTGCGGGAAGAACAAGAAGGTCTTTGACGCCGTTCAACAGGACGTCCGCGACATGTCCCGCTTCATCATCGAAGTCTCATTCTCCTTCGAGTATTGCCTGCGCCACGAGAACAAATGGTTATACTCGAAAGATGGATGGGAAGCGACAAGACGCCTGACCTTCGACCTATGGCGAGACATCTCCTCGACGGAGGTCGGATGCCAAAGGACCCGATCACGAAACATTCGTGGACATGTTGCGCGAGTACACAAGGAAATGCGTAAGCTCGACGTGCCTTTGTACGACGGCTACCTGCGTACGTCCTTGTACCACTCTGCCATCATCGAGTTGGCGAGGAACTTCGCAACCAACGTCAAGACTCACGCCCAAACTCATTGTCAGAAAAACATCGACTCTGATAAAATCGATGTTTGGAATAAAAATCGATCACAAACATCGATACCTTGGTAAAAAAACATCGATGCATCGACAAATCGGTGTTAAAACATAAATTTTGCCATATCGCAATAAAAAAAAGCCGTTTATTCTATGACCCGATTTTTCCTTACGAACGAATGACAATCCTCACTTTGTTTACTGTGCCAAGTGCAAACCGAAACCTAGTTGAAGTTTGAATTCGGTTGCTTGCCTACTTAGATCTTCGGGACTCCGAGAGCCAATAATATCATCAAGTAGTTCGGAACGACCTATCAACGGAGCCTTCGCCTTCTATACTATTGGTTATTTCCATCAGAGTTGAGTTGTAATTGGATAAAAATTTTGGAGTTTTCTTCTTTATCCTGGTAACGGCTTCCGAGTGGCATCGTAAAATTTGAGAGAGGTGGGAAGAAAAATCGATGTTCCGTAAAAAGTATCGGATATCGATTAATCGAATAGTAAAAACATCGACGAAAAAAAATCGATTAATCGGAAAAAAACATCGGTACTTTCGATTAATCGGAAAGTATCGCCCATCCCTAGTACGCACCGACCTGCAAAGAATTGTGGGCAAGGACTACAAAGAAGCAAAGGCTGACGTGAAGGCGTTGTTCAAGTTCGACATACGTCCCGTCATCACCAACGAGAGGCTGTTCGACGACTCCCAGACACTCGACTTCGAGACAATAAACAAGCGATGTTAATAATGAACAACGATTTGATACGTAATAATTAGGATTAGATATTAGATTTTTACAGATGTAACAAAAATTAGAGGATTTCTTTAAACTTAAAAAAATTGGCGGTAATGTATTATTAGATATATGGATATATATAAGGATCATCAGCTGTTTACAGCATCACTCAATTTGACGGATTGTTAATTGAGATGTTTTTCATAGTTTTCTCATTTGTATTACGTATATATCACTCAATTTAACGGATGGTTAATTGAGATGATTTTCTTAGTTTTCTCTTTTCATTAGATATAATGATTGTCTCAGCATCAGCTGTTTATTGTATTTTCATAGTTTGTTAGTTTTCTCTTTTTTATTAGCTATAAGGATTGTCAGCATCAGCTGTTTAGGATATCACTCATTTAATTGAGATGATTTTCATAGTTTATAGGTTTCTCGTTTCTATTATTTCTATTAGATATATCCTTCGTATTGTGTAATCGAACCGTGCGATCCAGCCGTAGTTAAAATGCGAGGAGGAGGAGAGGGTGTCCGCACAGACTATCTCCGAATCCTCAATCACCGACTTGGACCACGGAACAACAAAAATTAGTCTCTATAGACTGTAGGTATACGACACGAACGTCTCCCCATGAGGGATTCGTGTCGAGAACCTGCGATCCGACTTCGGTCGGGGAGATTTGCAATATGTTGCCCTATGAATTTGGTTTTTGAATAATAAAATATTCTTCTATTTAATATTAAAATATAAATTAATATAATTTGAAACGTTCTCAGAAAAATAGTTTAGTCAAAATATTAATTTTGGAAACTAATTATTTAATTATATTTAATAATATTAGTTTGTGTGACTCTATCGTTCGTCTCTTGACATTATGATGGTGATGATATCGGACTATACGAACCAATTTTATTCGTTATGCCTCTAACTGTGGAACGGCACTCAATTCGAGTGCATTCAGACCACAGAAAGGCCGAAACAACTGATTAACAGTTTATTAAAAATCTTTCGAGTAAAAAATCTTTCTCCTAGCCCCTCGGTGGTCAAATTGGATAAGGCGCCGCAGTACAGATGCGGAGGTCCCGGTTCGAACCCGGGTCAGGGGAATTTTTACTCGAAAGATTTTTAATAAACTGTTAATCACTTTTTTCGGCCTTTCTGTGGTCTGAATGCACTCGAATTGAGTGCCGTTCGACAGTTAGAGGCATAACGAATAAAATTGGTTCGTATAGTCCGATATCATCACCATCATAATTTTAATATTATTTAAATTCAACATTGATTAATCTATTCAATGTACAAGATTGAAAATTAAAAAAAATTTCCCAACTATATTATCGATTTTCGAAATATTAAATATACCTCAGACACTGGAATTTGTTGTAAGCCCCTTTAACCTGAAGCGTGCACTGTTTCATCCGCATTTTCATTGGGCTTTTTGACTATCCAATTTCTGAGGTAACCAAAGCTGCTTCGAGGGATGGATAATGCTCAGGTTTTTAAGTCATCACTGTGCATAAAGAGTTATATTAGAGGGGTGCGACTTTTGTGACGATGAAAAAAATGAACGAAAACTTTTCCCTTGATAATGAATCCCAAAGTAACCCATTATTTATGCAAATGTGTATAGTCTCTTATCTCCGTTCTTTGAGCTTTTTGGATCTGAAGAAACTTCAACCCGAAAATTACACTTGATTTCTAATAACAAAAAAAGTTCGAAACTCATAGGACTGAAAATTAAGGGTACAGATTACTCTCGATGAGTAATATACCATCTATACCAACAATGCAACCAATCGAGGAATAGGCGATGATGAGACAAAACAGTTATTTCAATACTCAATTACTTGTATTTACGATTGTTTTTATTTATTTCCAGGCATTAATACGATCAGTGTAGCGTAACAAATCACACGTAATTATCATATAGCCTATGATTATATACAAAACATTGATTCACTTAAACGGTAAAGGTATCGATATTGACTAATGAATTGATTCACATGGTTGTAAAACTCGTTTACATTTCTGTTTAGTCGTAGTTGTCGTACGTTATACAACATCAGATAACCTTTACCGCGTGTGTATCGAGGAATGTCCGGGTTCAGAGCAGTCATCAACATTACAGTTTTCTAATCTTTTTTTTTTAACTAATTCTAATGACTAATAACCATGATCCGTTAACATTGCCAATTCAGCCAGGCAGATTCGCCGATCGAATATGAAACGCTTCGAAGATAATCTGTTCTAATTGGCATCAAACAATGGAGGGAAGTGCGATACTCAATCAGTCGAGTGTGTGAAATTATCGTATCATTGCATTTTCATTGAAAAGCTTTTCATATTCTCCCGACGAAACTCTACCTTCAGATATCATCCAGAAAAATGTCAGAGCAGTAGATCACCTACGAAAAGGTGAGCGTGTTGGTCGCAGATTCGGAACGATTCGTGGGTGGCCTCACAACATCGCTAAAACGGATCGACACATCGGTGACTCGCATATTTCCGGTTAGGAACTGCTGCAGGGTGTCAACTCCAGAAGGTGGAGAGCGATCGAACGGATAACCCATGGAACGTGCATCAGGGTATTGGCGATCCTTGATACCACAGTAACTGGCAGCATCGCTGCAGCCGGTATTCGTGTCTTGATCAATCTGAAGTACGGAGATTTGTATGAGAAACATGAGGATCGTAAATCAAACTTCGATCCATTAGAGTTTGGGATTCAACAAGAAAGCTGAAATCGGAACGTCTGCTCACCCTGTCGCCAGCAAAGTCCGAAATCATGACAAATAGATCACACGGGAATCCCTCCTTGGTACCCTTAGGGATGAGCATGTGCTGCGGCCAGCCGCATCCGCAGAAGTTAAACTGGTTCAGACTGTCGCCACCGATTGGTCTGTTTGCGTCAAGGTTACGGAAGGTACGTTCGAAGGGGATGGTCACCGATGACTCGTCGGATCGGCGCTCAATCGTGTTGTTTCCAGGTCGAACTACGAAAAGAATCAATCATTTAAGCGCACCTGAAGTGAAACAAATAGTGAGTATGCGATGCAACTCACGAGTCGTGGTGAACTTGTCCAACTCAACCATAAGATGCCTTTGGTCACGGAAGGTGAACGGAAGTCCACGTTCGTCGGATTTCGGTGCTATGAAGATACGGCAGGTACCCATCCTATTGGCAGTTCCTCCGTTGTTCACCGCAATCCGGTACCTGAAAGGCGTGTGATTAAGATGCGTGAATCTGGCCAGAACGGCACCACGTGGAGTGAAATCAAGACCGCGCGAAAGGTCCACGTCGCTCTGTTGCCAAAAGGTAGAGAGAACGTTCGTCGGTTGATTGGGAGTGACGACTTGAACGTCGGTTATTTGGACACCAGTAAAGCCGAGCTGGAAGGAAATACGAAATCAGCATCCTGACCAATAAATTGCCTAATTATAACAGAATTTGAATCTTATAGTTACCCGTTGGGTGTTGTACGAAGGCAAGGTATTTTTGTGTTCTTGAAAAACGTCGTTGATGAACGCGTGCCATCTGTAGAAGATCGGGTCTCTCATCGCGGTTGCAGAGTCACCCATGACACCGAAGGATTCCAAGTAGCGATGATCGGGATCATGGCAGAAGGAGATAGCAACGTGTCCGAAGTTGTGCAGATCGCCGTAAACGTTAGGATTCGGTGTAATGATGCTGGCCTCCAATATGTTGCCGAGTACATCAATCCCCCCCTGTTCCGTTAGGTCAACTCTCTGCCCGCGGGAATCCATCACGCTACCTGTGTGAATCGCGTCGTAGATTCGGTCCCTCCATCTTTTCAAGTCCTGAATGTCAAAGTTGAGCTGATCCACTGGTCGATTGATGTCCTTGATGGTGGCACCAGCCGTACGAGCCGGCCAAGTTCTGCTGGCCACTAGGGAGTCCAATTTGGGAAAGTATCCTTCCGGAATTGGCTCTTCCCAATTGATGAACCGCTTCACACGGCTCAGACGGTTACACAGACGTTCGAAGTTGTAGCTGTAAAAGTGATCAACGGTTCAGAATAGGAATTGCGTCAAATCCTGTAGTGTACTAACCGCCCAACGATCTGCTGATGCATATAGTAGAACAATTCCCCTCGTCTGTCCTTGGCGACGATCTCTCTAGAAGCTTCGAAGGGGTAAACGAGATGCCAGTGCCAGTGGTGAAGATTTATTCCCAAATCTTCTCTGAAGTACGCTACTCGGTGTTCTTCGTCAAGATCAGAGGCTGTGTAGTCTCTCGGTATCTCGATGGGTTGCTACAATAACATTAAATTGTCATCCTGATCCTTGACTCGGGGAAATCGGCTTCGAGCCACGGAAGAGAAGAAGTGAAGTAAATATACTCACTCGAGAGCCGACTGGGACCAAGTTCGCTTCTTCCTTTGCACGGGAAAATATACCGCTGTCCATGAACTTTCCTGGGAAGATTTCGGACAATGGTGGAATCGGAAGATTCTTCGTATCGGGACGATGAAGGATGGCGACGGAAAAAGCGTAGATAAACATGTTGGGATTGAGGCGGTCCCTGCAGTAGACGGCAGCCGACAAGAAGTCATCGGCCGTTCGCATTCCTGTAATTTCACAATAATTATAGTCACGATCTCAATCTATAGATCGATCAATTTTTCAAGTATATTTCGTGCAACTGACCCATGAAGATTTCGATCAGCCTAGCGGCCATCTTGCGATGACGGGGAATGAAAACCGAGAACGCATCGCGACGTCCCAATCCCAGAGGGAGGCTCAGATCCGGGATGCTGATCTCAGGAATCGAGACTTTTGTGATAGTGTCTCCGGCGAAACGGTTGACAACGTCCGTAGCAACTGGACGTAATCGGTCCGTCTGTGAAAGCGAACGTGAAAGTAACTCGAGTATCGGACAACCTAAATTTTGAGTAGTAGTTGAGTTCTGACAGCGAGTAAGTCTTCCCAGATGATTAATACTACTTGAAACGAGCTAATACTTACGAAGTAGCTTGCGGGGATGTCGAAGGCCACCCTTTTCTCACCCTTGGGCACATAGGCCGGTTCGGATGGCCGGTCGAACAAGTAGAGAAGTTTCGTGCCGGTATCATTCATCTCGATATGTATTTATCAATACAAAACTGGATTGCAAATTATTGAAAATTTGTGATTGATAAAAATCAACGCGGAAAATTTTTGAGCAAATGCTTTTTTTCTTTGATTCACGATTCGACTGACGCCGATGTCCCAATAAAGCAAATACTGCCACTGTTGAGGTAGACTGATTTATCCGTCGGTGCGCCTTGACGAACACAGACCGGCTGATACCTCATGCCAACGGGCGACGGTATATATACCGAAGTCGGGGGATGTAGTGGTCAGCGGTTTCTTGATAAATCAGTGCTCACAAACATCAGTCGTATACGACTTCCGCTCGAGAGTGCTGCAAGCCTTGTCTTGTTCGGTTATCTCCAGGAACAGTCGAGACAGAGTATTTCTTATATTATTGTTTCTAAAGACTGACTTGCATTCAGATTTCTTGGTGTTATAATTTCAATAGTACGTTGAAATTCCCAAACTTATTTGATCATAACTAGAACGTTTCGCAGTAGAGATCAAACTGTATAAGAGCTGAAGAAAATCTTCATTCTTCGAAAATACCGTCAAAACTCATTGAAAAGTTTGAAATTTCTTGTGAATGATTCTCGAACCCTAATTTGAATTAGGATAAATTTCTTCCAAACTTACCTTCACCAGCACCAACAATAAATGTTGCTAATATTGCTAAAGAAAAGAGGAACACATCTGCTGCATAAAATAACGATCACCTGCTACCAAGATTGATAAAAAATTATCTGGAAGGCAGAATTTCGTAATTATCACTCGGCCGAAGGTCTCGCTCTGACCTGATAAGGATACAAAAATATCCACGTTGTAAACCACGGTGATACTAGCGTTGAGGAATAAAAAACAGCTTCGTCCTGTTTTTCTACAATCTAAAGACTAAAGCCTGCCGATTAGGATGTACGACTAACCACAAACACTTGTTATGTTATGAGACTCGGTAACCGATATATCCCACTGATAATTTTCATGAAAAATATCCGGTCTCTCACAGGAAATATGTGGCCGACCGAACTCCAACCTGATGCCAGTTTATCCACATCGTACATAAAAATATCCACATGGTTATTAAGAATATACAGTCTGATCCCTTCGAATTCTCAGTCGTGACGTCTTGTAATTATTGAAGAAAAAGTGAGACTTGAAAGCTCAAAGGATTGATGAAAATCAGTCGATTTCATCCGTCAAAGATTGAATAGCGAATTTTCGTTCGTTTTTTTATCCAGCTTATTCCATAGCGTTCAGCAAACAAGAAATTACTTTCTTATGCCAGCCACGATTCAACGTAGGGTTGAAATCTTATTACCAGACATTTTGCAATCCCCTGCAGAAAAGGCTTCGACTGATATTATTTTCTCTCCCGACACTTCCCATTACTCTGGTTAAATTCTCTTCGCTTCCCTTTACCTTCTCCGCGTCCTTTCCTAGTCTCTGAATTTGCAAGGAAATTGCGAGCACTTAGCTCCGACAAGGTTTACCTTGTGTTTTACATCTTTATATTTTAGATCACGTACAATTTTTAACACCAGCTACGGTACGTTTACAATTTAATAACTGTGTAGAAAATATTTCCAACAAGAAACTGTTAATGGAACTCGAAATAGATGTAAAAAATGAAATGGTATTTTCACTAGAATTAATCGATGAGATAAATTTTATTTTACATACCGCTTACATTATTCGTCGCCAACCATTGGTGATATGTGGTAAGAGTGTTTAAAATAAGTTTTATTGATCGTCGCATAATTTTGCAATTAGTATATATCATCATATGTCTTATACAATCAGTACTAATCATTAAATACTTATGCTAAGTCTTATGTACAACCGATTCCAGCGTCTTCGGAGACCCAATTATACGCTGTACGTTTTTAACGATTAGAAGAAAAAAAGCTCATTCGAGAAAAGTACCCGCAGATATATCTTCAGCTAAACGAAATCAGCTCAAGATCTTACAGCCCCCAGTGGGATTTCCTTCACTGAACCTCTTTTCCGCAGAAATAACCGCAGCAACTAATTGCGCGTCGTACTCGTAGCACATAAAGATCTTGAAATTTAATCAATTTATACCAACTTATCCGTACATGGGCTCAGTGATTTATCTCTCAAGTCACTCGGACGATCGCGTTCTTTGTCATTTCATTTTCATTTATTCATCAGCCCGATTTCAAAAATGTCAATTTTATACAAAAACGAAGAGAGCCTTAGACCTGCATTCGATAAGGTCACATTCTGGCCCAGTCTTCAAGGTACGAATCCACTTGCCGTGGCAATGTGCCGATGATAAGACGCTCCATCTTCCACCATCCAGCTCCCCGTCTCCCTGGCACCGCCAATCCAGGACACGGCGCAAGGCGCGTGCTTGACAATGTACACAGACCTGAGAACCTGTAATCAAATTTAATTGAATCTGAATTAGGGTGTCTCAAAGGTTGGTGTGTCTGTCATTGGCGAAATTACACAAATGTACATTAGGCTCTTTCGCTGACTGCAGTTCTCAGATCGACTTATCAATGGGAATTTACGCGTTTCATTTCCATTGAAAATACGATACACAATTGTGGTTAACAACCCACGGGGAAGTACTTCTTACTTGGTCGTTTGTACATTGCGATTCTATGTGAAATATGAAAAACTGTGCATTGCTGTATTTCCCGGTAAGATTGTCGATTCACAGTCCTTATGATTCTGAAATGAGGGAGTTCATGAAACCAAATTCTTGAGGCCTGGTAATTATTAATAGTCGTGAGTTTGCAATCATTACTCCTCAACTGATCCCAAGTGGAATCTAATATTCAGTACTGCTCCGCCCTCCGATCTTGAAAAAAGTTATTAACAATTTCGACCGAACGACTCATGTAAATTAAAGTCTGCACGTGGAATTACATAAATAATTTACATTTCAAGGATAGGTCTCTTAAACAAAGGATGAATCGAGCCAATGGCTTTCTTCCGTTTCGTCAAAACATTGTCCCTTATTGCGATGAAATTTCTAGATGAACGGAAAGGACGCCCTCGAAGACGTGAACATTTCCAAAGGATGGAACCTGACCTGATAAACACAAAAAAGGCATCCCACATTGACAAAATTTGTCACAAAAGACTGTCGCGGAAGCCGCTCGGTGTTACTCAAGATTGGACGTTCTTGACCCTTTCGAGTTCCTCGAGTTTTGGTGGCAAACAACCACTCCACAACCCGCGTGGTACCCAGACTAGCCCCAATCCTTCAAGGGAATTCGTCCAACCTCCGTACATAACGCTTTTGACTCTAGTGCTTGGAGTGATCCTTTGACGAGGTTCACTCGACGGAAGTGGTTTGCGTCAACACGTGAGGAGCAAAACGGATAACAAATATACACATCGTTATATTCAAATTACATACTTCGGAACATTATCGTCATACTTTTATCAGCTTGGCACAGAGTAGCGTGAGCCTAATGCAGTACCAAAATATTGATTTACTTGGATGTACCCAAAGAATGCCGTCCGAGCAGATAACAGATCCAACTACATGAAGTAAACTTATTCCAAGCGGACGGAAGAAGTAACGAGAGTACGTGGTCTGCAGACCACCTTCACAATCGACATCCTTTGTTATGGTCGCGTGGTCAACTGCTTATCGTATATACAATCCTGGAGAGCTTTTTAATTTACTTTTACAAAGTGTAATCTAGACTCCGATCCAACATCACACGTATAGTTAGTCGGATTACTGAGTAGGCGTAATTAATTTAAAACATATTTATGATACCCACCCGCGCTCAGTGTCTGCAGCGAAGGGTCCTTGCCGCAGGCTTTGGTCGCTCTTATCACCTTGAAAGCGACGCAGTACCTGAAAAGCGTAATATTAATTAATCAACATTCTTGACAATATTTTTTATGTACACAAAGCCATCGCCTCATCATTATCACTTTCAAGATCAGTATTAAGAGCACTCTAGCGCTTTCAAACTCCTCAACTGCTTCATTGATGTTTCAATAATTATATTCAACAATGCTTCAAACAAATTAGATGCGATAATTGTATGAATCAGAATGATGAGACCGATTCGTCAAGACCACGCAGTGTTTCGATTCACTACTTTTTTAAGTATCGGTCTTATTTTTTAACAAAATAAAAGTTTTGAAGCTCCCGGAGAAGGAGAAAAGAATCTTGCAACGATACCACAGCACGAGTTCCGGAATCTAGAAAAATATACAAGAATGATCCAAGCTCGTGCCTCACTTTGCTCGAGTGTTCGCAACTCTTTCGTCACAGAACGGAAGCAGTAAAGCACAGCCCAGTCTCGTCGTTCTTTGAGCTTTGAGCTGTGAGAATTTTATGACAACGAGATAAAACGAGGCTTTCGGGGAATGAATATCGTGTATTTATCCAGCAACGACGACAGTCGAACGAAATTCTCCCATATGTAAGGGATTTCAAGGTGCAGCGTACAGAGTGGCTGGCCACAACATTAAGTCCCCGTTGTTTACGGGTACGACGCACAGAACAGTGAACATGCACTGAATGCCGTTAAAGCAGAGCTTTCGGTGAGCTTTGGAGAACCGAAGTACAAATGATTGTTCGCCCGAGGCGGAATTATATTATTCTATACGTTCGTTGACGGTAATGCTGCACCACCGTCGCTCCAGGCATTGTGTTGTGAGCTTTCGCGAACGCGTTTTGTCTACGTACTTATACTCCGCGGTGGCTTGAGTATAGTAAGAAAGCGTATACATCTTGCAGCTACTCGAGTACTTAATTCGGTATCAATGAAAACCGCGAGGTACCTCTACGAAGCCACGTTTCACCCTTTTTACGATCCCCCCTGAAGGTTGAGATTTTTCCACTCGCGAAAGTGTAGTAAAGTTGGAAATTTTCTTAGTACGGTTACCAAGACGACGAACGCGGAACAGGTAATGCCTCGAGCAGGTACAAAAGATTTCCCAAGTGCAAGGTCTGGCATCCATCCGCGTGATGTTCTTCAAAGAGTTATCAACCCTACGGTGCACTTTCGACTGATTGAATTCACTCGGCCGAACAGAACTTCCGGTGGACTTAACTGGAATTAACGATACCAACAAAAGCGCGGACGCTAATGTTTGTACGACCTTTAATTAGGACGATTCCGCCAACGTTCAATTATCGACTCAATTCAGTAAACGAAGACAGGAATTGTAGGGTTGAATAGAACCGCGAATGATCAGATTCTGAATTCTGAATACGGCAAATCTTTTTGTGGACTGTTTTTTTTTTTTAACTATAATGTCATGTGCGCTTGGCGCGATCCATTTGCTCATTCTCGTGAGAAAGAGGATCAATTACGAACGGTACAGCTACCTCGAGTTTGATCGCCTCTCAAGATACGGGGTAGCCGTCAACTTGACGCACGAGTTCGCTTCGTATCGACGACAAAGTATAAGCATCGTATGAAGAGAGAGAGAGAGAGCGAAAGAGAGGGAAAAAATAATCTTCGAATACCTCGAGGATATACGGTGTTCCGAACGCGGGGGCGAATTTATTGTTAAAGCAGGGATTTTTATAATGTGAACACATTCTGGAGTACCAATATGGGGGAAGTAATATTATTACCAAAAAAAAAAACGTGAATACAGATGAGCTGAAAATCATTTTCAGGATGATAAGGGAGCCACAATGGGATCACTGGAGTCCAATTGTGCACATAAAATAGAATAAAGATGGTCACTCACCCTTCGGAAATGGCGTTTTCATCAGCCTTTTCTTCCACGCCGTCCAAATTCTTTGGCAACAGCAAGGCGACTTCTGGAAGAAACGATAAGAGGTATAATCAAGGTACACGCAGTGCGTGATATGTTAATGAAAAGTTTTCAATATTTTTTCGAACCTTTCAATGAAACGCTGTGATTTCGTCGCTGACAATCATCGCTGCTTTGACAACCTCTGCTCTGCTCTAACTGAGGGCAGTGCTTTCCTCCATTCCTATCTGCGGTTATGATAGTCCTGGATCTGCTCTGCATGCCGGGTCCACATTTACTGTCACATGCTGACCACAAACCCCATGAGGAAACCATGCAGTCCACCACTGAAAGGAGAGAACGTCAAATGTCATTTGTTGAAATGAAAAAAGGGCTGAACTGATTTTGCAAAAATCGTTGAAAATTGTTCGGATCATTCATTCTTCTGGAATTTATAGTTCTCTCTTTAGCTGTTGAGAAAATCCAGAAGGAAGTTGTAATTTGATTACCATGCAGAGCGGGATCACAAGTTAAACAGAATGTCGTTTGTATGGTCTGGCTGAAGCAACTAGAATTCTAAAATTTTTGCGGCCAAAAACTACCCTGGGAAGTTGTTGAACGCGAAAGTTAAACAGTTGGTGAAAAAGTCCATTTTTGCTTTCAAAGCAACGAACGTCGAGAATCCGGTGCGAGAATACGTTTTCAAACAAGAAGACTTCCGCCAGCGCCGGTACAACTGAATAATATACTGCATTACTGCCCTTTTCCTAACTCAGGGGCGGTCGTTCGCTGAAAGTAGACAAAAAAATCTGTTCAACAAACTATTGCAGAGCCAGCAATTAAAAGAGTTTTACTGGCACTCCGCCAAACTCAGCAGTTCCTCCCCCGACTGCTTCTGCCCGTACAGAAAAATCTTGGGGCCTTTCTGGGGCCTTGCTCATGGTGACATACCTAAGGGAGACATATTTCATCCAAACTAAGGCTTAGTGAGGTTATGCTGGGGTCTCCCCACTTGCTGATACGATGCTTGACACTTTCTAGGTGACTCTTGTTTCATATAACGATTGCGGTTCAACAAATCACGCTCATAGTTATAGTCGATCTTTAGGTCACGAATTATTTTTTTATATTCATATATTTTCGTGTTTATTATCAGCCCCGGTTACTCCCAGTTTCTAATTCAATCATAATACGGCGGTTGATGAAACAAAATTTCAAAAGCGTTCGTCACCCTTACTCGAATTCATTCATACATAATTGATAACAATGAAAATTGATTGAATTGTAATCTCGGTGAAAAAATAACAAGTGAGTTGATTTTTGTAATGAAGGAGTTAGAAGCCCGTGTATTTATCTTTCTATACCGGTTTGACTGAAATTTCGGAACGGTTGGGTGGTTTACTGAAGCCATTTAAGCCCTAAGCCGTAAAGCGTGTTCAGAGTTGGAAGTTATTCCATTCACAGAGGCCCAGCTTCTGTAATAAACTTGAATATAATTAGTGATTTAATTACGAGTTGCGTAGGGGATGAATGAACCATACCATCAGACAAGACAACATTTGGTTATTTCAAACGACCCTCGAACAAAGTTAGTTCGAGGGTTGATTCGGTCAAAAGTTTAAAAACCCAACAACGAAGCCGGTCGATGGTTAAAAAAAATTGATGACTCAACCTGCAAGTTATAAATTCGGTATCTGTATACTTCCACCTACCATAAAAAGCCAAATAGTCCCCAGAACCCAGGGCGATATAGGTTTTCTCTTCGCTACGTGAAAACTGTGTCAGCTGATAAAACCATTCGTTTAATGGTTATCAAGCTTAATGGAATGGAAAATTACGGTAAAAGAATAATGAGCAAAAATCGTTAAAGCCCGGACTATACCTCTTCGAGAATATTGCAATTTTTACTCAACCTTTTAGATCCTCACTCACCAGCCAATGGTCCCAGAACAGAACAATCAACGTTCGAGTGAATATACGAAACATTACTGCAGACGGGGTTGAAAAAATCGAATGTCATCACGCCGGAAGCGAGGAGTTTCGAGGGTATCGGAAGCGACTAACGGAAATGAAATTAGGATAGAATTTTTTTCATTCTTATTACGTCATTGAGGTAAAACTGTTCAATGTAGTGTATTGGAAACGGAAAACGAATTGAGTCAGTGAAAGTTGAGGCGATCGGATCGTAACATGAAGCGCATTGGAGAGAAAATTGAACAAGAGGAAAAAAAAATCGCCATGTTTGTCTCAACGGTGTACGAACTTTCCTGGCAATCGACATCAATGGATTTTTTATTTGCAGAGGGCTACGGCTACGCGGCTTTGATTAATTCCGAAGAGCTGGTGACCCCTTCACCGGAAGAGACGAGGGATGCGCCGTACACTTAGGTGGTTTCATTTCCGGTACAAAAGCACAAGTATCGGAAAAGGACTCGTGCTAATTAAAGGTTATCACACAATGCATCGGATGTAACGTTCGAAACAGAACCAGTGAGGCGGAGGCTCCAGTGTTCTCAAGGATGATGAACAGCGCGTGATTTAGCCAATTAGAAAGCAAACAAATTAGGATAATTTAGATCTCACAGTTTGAACTGAGCCCTCAATTACAGCTTGACAATTAACAGGAGCGAATATCTACGCGGAATCTCCAGGCCTTATAACTTCCGAATTTAGGATTTTATGTTAACTTGTTGAAATCGCACGCCACTTTGATGGCAATCACTCTGAAATCACTAATTGTCTGATCTCGCCTCGTTAAAAATATAAGTGTTTTTTCGATGCGAAGCTCGGTTTCTATAATAGCATTTTTTATTTTTTAGATTTGGAAAGAAGATCCTCGAGCTAAAGTTTATCTCATTTTTAGGTATTGGCAATACTGGGCTCAGATTCGGTAACTTTTTCAATACTTGGTACAATCGTACAATCTTAGAATCTCTACAGTGGAAATTTCCGGTTTTCCTCTTCCACACGCACAATGATGGATCACAAGAAATCCAATGGTCAACTGAACTTGAGGACCCTCACATTCAGCCAACTTGTATTCTCGTCGTTTTGAAGGGCCAAAATGTGAAAAACAGATCGATGAGGCGCAATTGAAGGGTACAAACTCGAAAAAGGTATGAGAGTGTTGTCCAATTACGGTGATAATTAGACGACGAAAGTAAAATTATCTTGTTCCCCGTGTTTATGAGACCGTTATACAATTGTTTGGTGTGCATCAACCATGTAGAAAACAGTCTCTTCGTAAAATTGATAATTAACGTGAATTCACGTCAACTTGAAGTGGGCTCAGAATTTTCATCGCCCAGATGAATAATATGTACTGCAGTTGAAAAGACGCTTTGCTTTATGGTTGCCTTCTTTGATCGTCCGTCAACATCCTGATTCTGAGCGAATAATTTTGTTCACCCGGTTCTTCAAATTTCGTAACAAATATTATAACCGACGGTTAAATTAACCAGCAATTTTAAATATGATCATTCAACACCGAAATCATTCAACGGCCGAGCTATGGAATCATCAACTTCCATTAAAGATCTTTGTTTGGATAGCCTAGATTTCTTTTTCAATTTTTTACAACTACGGCGCCGAAGCTTGGTGAGAAGAATAATTGTTCTTTCACACGGTCAGACGGACCGTCCGTGTATCTACCGGAAGAGTATTTTCAGCCAAACGAATTACTAGAAATAAACGAAAAACCGTTACTACAGTTTGCTAACGGGGAAACGGAATCAGAATTTCGACGATAAGACTAATAAATTTCCAGGTTAAACGTGATTGAAATCTTTTCGGAAATTTATCACGCTAGAATTTGGAGCTATAGATCAGCGGAGACTATCGCGTACATTTTGAGGAGGATATATTTATCAACGTAGAGATAGTGGAAAATACCTATTTTTCCACAGGCTCAATTCGTCTTTGACGGAAGTAGCGTGGTACCTATTGTTGTACTAGAAACAAATACCGCGGTGCTGCGACCACGAAAGGAGCAAGAAAAAAAGTAGAAAACATCGTTTGTCGAGGGAGAAAAATAAAGTTTTCCCCATCGTCGGCCTTTTGTATTGAAACAAAAGCGAAAATCAAATTAAAGAGAACGATGCACCGACCCTGGCAACCCTTCGTCAATTCACTCACATCGTCTATAACGCTAGTTTCCGTTTGTCTCGAATTATCCAAGCGTACGGCAAAACGGAGAATGTCGATATATCGATATCTATTTATAAGATCTCAAGACCTTAAAGCTCTGTCTTCATCCCCGAGCTTTATAATCGTGTGGCCTCTGAGAATGAAGACACGCGTCAAAAACTTACCACCGCATATTTTCTTGAAATCGTTACAGCAGTCTCCTAACTTTAGACAAGCGTGATCACAGTAGCACGGCTTGTCTTGAGGTCCTTCGATAATGGCATTCGGCGATGTCTTCTGTACCACGCACGCAGAGTCTCTTCCCGAACAGCAAAGCTTCGCTTCTTCACAACTACCGGCGTACACTGTTTGTACCAATTGAACCGTTGCCAGGACCACCGGCACCAGTATCGTGTTCAAATTTACATTCCTCATTATCATTTTATGGATCAGAGTTTAATCCGATGCTCTTATCCGTTGTACTCAAAATTCGTACGATTGCATGTTCCGCTATTTCACAATTCAGCGGTCAGCCAGTTGGGACACGGATTCATCTAATGGGAATATATGATCAGATGACATCTGTGCACTAGTGGATTTCATTAACACCAATTACCGCATTCGATTCTCCCCTGTGTTCAATACCATTGGTCCATTTTACCATTTCGGGGGCAATACTCTAGTTTTACGAACACTGAAAACATGTATCCTAAGTAATTGGGTATAATTTAAATGGGTTCGGTTCGCTGGTTAAACACTGATTACTCCGACTTTATAGTAGCAAAATCCATACCGTTCACCACTTCGATGTTGCCGAACATGTTAGCGGGATTGGATTGGTTTCCACAACATTTTACTCAATGGTAGTACTTTGTCGATTGATTAATATAGATCAGTGGTCGTAATACTGACCCTGGTTCATTTAATGATTTACAGATGCATGGATTTATACAGTCTGATATTTACACCGAAACACGACTCCCGTCAAGCCGATCTGATGAATGGATTGATAATTCAATCACTGGAAACTAGTAACAAACGTTAAAAGCCGTTCGTTCGATGATGCGAAAACAATGGAATTGCCGCCAGTAATGGATCCATCAACATTGAATTTATCACGCATTGGTTCAAAGTCCCTCTGATGCAATTTTTTCGACCGTAAAACACAGTCACGAAAATCGCCCGTCACGTCCTAAATCTTCTTTGGCAGGTGTTAAAAAAGGCGCGAGATTTTTTATAGATAAATCTGACTACCCTGGAAAGAATGAACCGGGACCGTTCATCTCGCGGTGACGAACTGCGCGACCCTACTAAAGCCAAAGCGGAGTATTCGCGCCCTCGTCAACGGGACTCGACCCTGGCGCATGCCCCAAATTCAGGAAAAGTAAGCCAACAATTTATTAAACTGGAAGATTGCGGTAGCTCATCACGACTCGGTGTATGGATATGTTACGTGACCCCGGATTCGTTGTCATTGCCGGAGGCACAGCTGAGAAGAGACTGTTTAACCCGAAGTCTGGATTTCGCGAAAAATACACTCAAATTTCTTGCAGGAAAAATCCTTTAACCCAAAACCCCAGGGTTGTAGACGACCCAACACATCCAGGTCAACCCTAATAGAACGACTCGCATTTAGCCGCACGCGAATTCAATGCGAAATGATGAAATTTATTTCTCCCTAGCAGCGGTAATACATGGATACGTAGCTTGATGAGCTATCAGGCTTTTTTTTATTAACAAACGATAATAATACATGCTAACGATAACAAATCATGAGCCGGGTTACTATTTCACTCTATATACAGATCCAAATAATATATTGCAGGGTAAAACCCGATTTTTTAAGCCCGGTTTAATCGACCGCTGCTGCGCAATCGATGGGCAATTATCATCAATTATTCTGATCTGACATCGAATCAGTAAGCTAATTTGATCGTTGGTTTATTCAAGGGTTTAACTCACGGCACGGCTAGTGGCGGTGTAGATTATGCAATCGACAATCATGTACACATATTTATGCACGTATACTCCTCGATTATATACGGCGGCTTTTCGGTAAATTGCAAACATCGGTTGTCTGCTGACTAGGATGATGAGAAAGGGATGTTAATTTAAATCGCTTATTTCCTTTCAACGCGTACCTCCGTGTGCCGTTACACGCGAGAGGTTTATTTGCCAGATGATTGATGACCCATCTACGTGTGAAATATGAAGCGATTCCACCTGACAACGATTCGTGAAGGAATTTTATTCATTGATTCGTCATTTTTAACACTGCCTATATGAAATAGTCACGAGATCCCGATCATTGATCAAAAACTCGAGGTTCTCTCAGCACTGGAATTCTACCATTCCGCAGAACTTTTTCACCGGTTTTGCATTTGTATTTGTTGCCGAGCGTACTTGTGTTCGTTCGGTCTTAGTTGAAACTAAGGTAATGAGTACACAATGCTGAAGAACCAGTAACAAGTGCCCAACTGTTGAAAAGGGTATTTATTTAGCAGGAACGATGATGAGCTCAATTTTTCATTGCCAAGAAAAAGTACGAGCGGAGGAAACGTGAGCGGGTAAAATCAAGTTGGGAATAAAAATGTTCGTCCCCCTCACTCCTCTGGCGAGCGGTAAAAGTATTGAACCTTATTCGATAATGTGAGAGGAGAAATACTCCGGCCAATGAAATTGTCGGAACGAAGAAGCTCGACATAAACCAACCCGTTTTCAACCATCGCTTTTCATCTCTAATACCAGAGAACCTCCAGAATGTACATGACAAGAAAAAGCAGATGGTATCTCAATTTTATTGTCATACGACTGGATGAACTAGAGCGACCTCTTCAGAGAAATGCAACTCAACGAAAAATGGAAACTCAACAAACGTCACCCATCCGTTCTGCAGAGTTTACCAAATGGGTTAAAGTGTCTTTGAAACTCTTGCGGTATTACGTCAAATCTTGTAAAATCGCAAATCCGCTGCAGTGGATTTTCTCGGTTCACTTTTTTCTTTCTCGTGAGCGACTTACAATCGGTAATCGTCTTCGACTTCTGCCTTTCCCGTCGAGTCAATACAAAATGGTACTCGGTATAAATCCACTTCTGACAGAAGTATGCTTTTACCTCTGGTTTCCTTTTCGTCTTAAATGTGTCACTTAGTCACATCCGTTGCGACTGTTGCCTCCTACCGTTCGCCGGACCTACTGTAGGATGTCTTGATGATGTGGCTCTTCACTAATAGACCTGGGAATGGACGTGAACACTTCAAGTTTCTCCGGGCACGTATTTCTGCCTGCGGATCACTTCCCACCTCTACGGGGGTGATTCGGGGTCTCTCGGTTTCATTTCCCAAGTGTTGATGATGCGGCCTAATTTTGGGCAGATGAGAAATGTTCCCGGGGATAGATTCCGACCTTTCTGAAGCAAACATTTACACACGCACGATCCCGGTACTGACCGGACCTTGGACTCGTTTCGTGTTCCAGGATCAAAGCGTCACGCGGAATCCGGACTCCTTGAAACTGACCGGAAGTCGGACCTGAGATATGAATATATTTCTTTGCATCATTGACTCGGACTTTTGTCATGATAATAACTCAGGGTTAAATTCGTACATTTATAGTCGAGTCCTGAACTGTTTGTTATAATTTTTTTCCCAATACCGTGTTACGCGATATCTGGAAGTAAATGTGTTCTCGTTTTATTACATTTTCCGAGAATGAGATTCCTGAAATATTGAAAGCGATTCACTGTACTTCTGGTGGGGAAACGCCTTACGATTGAGTGAGTTGCCTCTAGGTCGATTCGGATATAATGTTTTCACCATAAATTTGAAGATATTTCGCATTCTTCGTCCTCCACTATCCGATTCCCATATTCTCCAGGCTTTTTCCCTTTTTCCCCACTTTGTTTTATATTGCTTTATTTATAATGCCTCTTTAGTATATCTCTTAATATATATACCATTTTCTCTTCTCCTTTTTTTCTTTACTACTTCATTCCCATGTATCAATGCTTCTCTGAATGGCTACTGTTACCGCTATAACCCTTCGGACGTGTCTTCTCATAATGGTTTAGATAACTCCGAGTTGTCCACAGATAAATTCTACCACGACAGGATTTTATTTCGTAGTTTCTTACCAAGATTAATTGTTTCGTCCTCTATCTTTTTATCGTCCTCTCGAATACGCTAGGTCGCCAGCTTACTACTTCCACTTTGTAATCCCAGAGAGCATCCGTCACTTTTTGGACATTGAAAAAAAGTACAGTAATCTGTAATTAATCCTCGTCAGACTCGGTCGATAACTTTTCTCTTCGCTGTAGGTAATGAATGCGATAACAACTGTAACAACATTATGAAATTGCCAAATTTCATTCGCCTCGAGAAATTACGAGGGAGTCTTCCAAGGGATATAAGGATTAGGTTCGTATGACGTAACCTAACTTCGCAATACTTGCTCATCCACTTTAAACTATCTACGGCATAATTCTGTAAGTCAGGCGAATGTAACTTTGGATCCCTCCATCTGTGTGGGTAAGATTCCCTCTGGATCACTGGGGGATAAAGATCGATAAAGTGAGTAAACATAAAATCGAACTTCAGAAAATTTCGCTTCCAATGCTGACAATCGTTGCATCGCAATTAATCGGCCATTATTCCACCCTCCGATGGTCAGACCTAATCGGGTGGTCGGCAAATGCTAATGCAGACCACAATTAGTTTCCAGGTGTTGAACTACCGATTCAATTGAATTGTAAATTGAGCGAAAATCAAAAGATGGGTAAAACAAAATAAACGTAAAAAATAGGTAAGCCTCGAATGTCATTCGGTATTGACCCGGAATCCCTTACAGATATTGGGCAGCTGAGCTTGGAAATACGATACCTTGCACGGACTACTTGGAAAGCGTCGAGGCAACCAATCGAGGGGGAAATCAATTATTGCTCAATTTTTCATCCCAGAGGCAATCTTTCGACCATCCGATGTACGCGACGGTGGTCACCTTTTTAATTTTAACTCCATTTCTGGAGCAATGCTTTGAATTCTTATTTCCACGACTTGTGGGTCACCTGAGATCGTTTCAGCTGCCAAATCTTGCGGAGCCAGCGTATTCGGCTGCGGCAAATAATCGATGCGACTGTGCAGCTCGGGGTTTTAGATATTGCATTTGACTAAGTGGTTCCGGCGAGCTCATGATATATTAATCAGTCTGCGGTAGTTAAAAACGAGTATCGCTCTACTTACTATTAACTAAGCCAGGGAATCTGTAGTCGCAGTGTTCATGACTTGAAAAGTTGTGAATCTACTGAGGCGGAAATAAAAGGCAAATGTGAGAGTTTAAGATTACAAAAGTTTTTATCTCTCGTATTTTACAGCAGCGGTCTGTTGAATCTCTTTTATGCTGCACAAAATTTTCCGCGTACTGCAGCTGAAAATTTTCACGATGGACAACAAAAATGAAAGGATGTAATCACGAATAGGGACAATGAATAAAAAGCGCGTCTGTCGATGAAACTGTTCGTTGAAAAACTTTTGCTTTTGTATTTGACCACTCAAAAGGGACGCTATTGTTTACAAAATATTGAAAATAAAACGATCCCTGGGACAGATACCGCAGAAATCGTGGAACAAACGCGGAACACCGAGGCCAACAAGCTGCACCAGCTGTTGATGTTTAGCCGCATTAAAAGTGCATTTGACTAACGGCCGACCGATGTTCATGTTGCATTTGACGGTTGCCGAATTTATGGATTTTCGTCGAAAACGTTTCTGCACTACGAGTCAGGGTCGACAATTTATTTTTCAACTACTAATTGCGCTCAATATCGACACCTCATTGCTCACGGTGGTAACTTCTGTTCCTGTCAGTCCAAGTTTTTTTTCTTTCTCTTCACAATTCGCCAATATTTTACGGATAGATAACGTGAGCTATAGGAAAAAGACGAAACCGAAACAGAAGTAGAAAATGGATTAATCACTGCTGTAGAATAATAATTGCACACTGGTCCAGTCTGGAATTATTCAGTAGAACTGCGGGCTGGCTAACGGAAAAAGGGGTCAGCTCAAAACTCGTTAAAACGTATCAAAATGAATTCGGCGAACGACGTCGTTCAATTTACAAGCCCCACGGTCGAACTATATTCGAAGTACTCCGAGAAACGAGACCGGCTCACGTTGACAAAAAGGTTAGTGAATTCGAGTCGTTGATTGAAGTGAAAATTCGTGACGAAAGGTATTTTTAATTAGTCTATATTGATTCATAGGATCAGCGACAGACTACAATTATTCAGAATACGGTCAAGATGAGGGAGCCCAGTTGTTACAATATCAGAAATTTCTAACCACAAGATTAAATTTTGAAAGCTGATAATTTTTATCAATTTTTGGCAAATAGGGAAGGTCAATAATTGATGTACTTCCCATTACTTAATATTTTTAGGGGATTGGCTTCCAGGATGATACCGCGGGTAAATGGCAACAAAGGCAAGTGAAGAGAGGTGGACTTCCTATCAGTTACATTCCAACGAGATTACAGACGAAGTTCGAAGACGAATGAGTAGGCACTCTCAAAGATAAACGTCTTTCCTACACCTCGTTTTTCAGGTGTAGAAAAAAAGATGAAACGTGATAACAAAGCTTTCAAACCGAGCTCCAGGATGAGACTAAGAGAGCTTTTGTGAAATCAGAATCGTTCAATTTTTTCAAGATCGAAGGAATAAAAAGGCAACGGTTATTTACTCAAAACGATCTGCACTGAAAAATATCAAACGATTTCAATTTTCTAAACAAAAATTAGCATCATTTCCCCCAACACTTGATGGTCAATATCGGTCATCGAACCATTCAATAGTACTTTGAGTTTTTTTTTTTTTTTGTCTTTTGAGAGTTCAGAACTCGTGATTAGTAAAATTCTTGACGTTGACAAAATCCGGGCACTTACTCGATTGCCGAATACTCGTTGTCCAGGAAATATGTCGAATATCATAGCCCGCGGTATGGGGTCTAATTTTATGGGCGCTGCAATGACCCTCTTCAACCCTCGAATAAATGTGGCGTAGGTCAACCCCGCGATCCCGATTCTCCCTCCGTCTCGGTATTGTTACGGGGATCACAATTGTCTGGTGAAAAACGTGAGAAGTATTCCTCGGCATGCTCCGCACGCCCATCTCGGGATACGCGGTTTATCCTGTAGATTATCCGATGGGAGATATGATCCCCGCATTCGATAAAACACAGGGTTTCTTGAGTGGTAAGATTTGTCGTGATCTTAACGGGCGGGGGGTGGCCTTTTCTTTTTCGCGTCTGGAAAGTTATCCCGCGGAGAAAAGAAATCGTTAGAATTTATTTCTCAGTTTCTCGCAGTCCCAATCCCGACTTGTGAGAGAATTTTCACGTCTTGTAGGATAAAAACGCGTTTATCTCACGTATAAACAGCCACTTGTTCTTCCCCCAATTCCCAGTTTTGAATAACCCGAGCTGTCGCGAAAAACCGAGAAACGACGTAGTCGATTCAACCGCAAGCGACGTTTCTTTAATAGTCAATTTTTTTCGCCAATAATATACCAGCGACAAAACTTCCGCCGATATTTCATCCACGCGTTATATCTTCTCAAACGACGTACAAATTCATGTGACACGTGTTCGAGGCCGGAATTCAACCCTCGAACGGCTCGTTTTGCGTGTCAGAAGCAGCTAGAGTATCAAATACACGTATTTTAGGGGAGGACGCCTTGTGCCAACGGACGGACAAGGCATGCTTTCCGAATACAGTAGGGAGTACCACTAAATACCTGATACGATTCGTGCAAGGCGCGGGTGAACTCCTCGCTAACGACGAGGCACTGGCGTGTGTGTAAGATAAGCTGGAGCCATGCATATGCCAGGCATGCCATTCCGTCATTACTGTATCATACGGTATGTCTCTTCGAAGCTTCGACATGGAATGCTGTAACGTGATCCATTCGAATCGCGAGAATGAAGGTGTGGGTTTTGAATAATCCGGCGATCGTTAAAGTTAATTAAACGAGATGAAGATTGACGAGGTTTAGATCGCCTTGCGGTCGCGAAAGATATGAACATAAGTTGAGTACGGATTTCACCCAGATTGTTATCTTCGACGTTTGACCTTCTTTTGTCCAGCCGTGCAATCACGGGAGAGAATGGCCCATTGGAAACTGAATTCGGGACTGGATTGGCAGGTTATCCCGAAGGGGTTCCCGTTACAAAAGGAACCTGGAACCCTGATTGATAAACGTTATACAGTTTAGACATGTCAAAGATAACTTCGAACGCTGGAGTTTTCGAAGTTATCCGTTATGAGGAGCTGTTGAAATGGGTTTGAAAAGCGTTGCACTTATTTTTAGCAATCTCGTCGAGTTCACTGACGTTTTTGAATTTCCTCGAATAAATAATCTATTCCCTAGCGAGCGTGTCGATACGGATGACAAATGTCGGTGCGTAATTCAAGAAAATGCAATTCTACGAAACAGTGTGTATCGAGCTGTTCGATATGAACCTGTGGCTAACCGCATGAATATCTGAGATTTCCCCAGCCAGTATGTTACCTCGTTGTTTTTTACTTTTTTGCCGAGTCTCGATTCCTTGTCGTTGGAAAAATGATCGACTGGCTGGCCCTCCACCGAGAGAAATGTTGCTTTTGAACTCGAGTATATGTTCTAACGATATAATAACATCCCGCCAACTAATTGGCGACAGTCAGGTGTCTCTTCGCAAGCAAAGTACGTAAACGGAGTGCTAACAAGACCGCACTTTGACAAAGTTCAAGGTGAAATTAACAAACGGTGAACACAGTCTGCGAGTAGTTCAACAAACTTACCCAGTCTCACCCCAAGTTCGATGAGGTTGTGGGTCAGAATGCAACCCTTCAGTGTGTTTATAACCACTGTACGAAAGTACTTTGTTCGAGTCGTTTGCTGAGGGTGCGAAACTCGTCGAAATAGCCTATTTACGATCTTGCGAATTATCGCAGTGATAATCAAGCTCTCTCAAAGTTTCGGACTCAAACCCCCGGAGAACTTACCATAATTAATATGCTAACGCCAGGTGCTCTTAGAGATTGTCAAAAATCCAATAACCAAAATGGGGCTAACTCGTAGGTTTTCATTAGTAACTCGTAACGCGACTGCCGGAGCGGATGATGGCAGAGGCGATGGGACCGGAACTGGGAAACTGGGCTGGAGTGGCTTCCCTACCTTGCAGGGATTCTGGAAAGATCGCAAAAATTTGTAATAACGAGACCTTGACTTTAACATAAAACCCAATTCAGCCTCTGCCAGGTTTCCTCTTTCGGTCCAATTAGAAATATTCTCAATCGATTTTATGCACGTTTTCAAATTTTGTTTTTTTTTCCTCCCCTAAAATTATTTCTTTGTGAAAGTTTTCTCGGCAAATAGATTCCTGGCAAAGTTGAATTTCAGCTTTGTTCGTTGGTTCCGTAGCACCTTAGAACTTATGAGAAAGAATCGATATCACGGTTTCACTCTTATCACGACTGTTAGGCGTTCAACAATGCGACAAAGTTTCCGGAAACGCTAATGAAGACGAAGACTACGAAATTATATTAAACTTACTGATTGGAATTTTGTTAGACGTGAGTTACCCGGGTCTCAAGACGTGTCAATTATTTTAACAGTCCACATTTCAGACACAAAGTGTCAAGGGAAGAAGAAATTCTCTGAATTCGGTTGACGCGACTTCGTGCTTCTAATTTGATGTCGTAAAAACCTGTTTGCAGTCTAATCAAGAAGACAACAGGGAAATGATGGGAAAAAAAGAAGACAGCGTCGGGTAGCAATTCTCCCTTTTCCTCGTACCTCGCTGCTTATTCGCGAAAACGTCATGCTTCGCAAATGTTATTATGCACGTGACGGCCCCATTTTATTATACCTCGTAAAATCTAGAGCTCGCAGGACGCTGGCGTTCGAATTATCTAGAGACAGTGATTTAGCGATAGGACAGAGGAAAACTAATGGAAACGCTTCATAAGTATATCGTGCCGGGAACACCTATCTACTACTATATACGTTACACACCCCCTGAGTGCGGTATTTTTTAACATTTCGTTACAGGTTCCAGTGTCTATATGATCAAGTTTGTGGAAAACATTTTTCGTGGCAATAAATTAACAACGTGTATGTACTTCGAATCCCTTCCTTGCTAGTTGAGTACCGAACCCGAGTGTCGTTGTACCAAAGGAGGTATCCGTTCTAAGGAATGAAACTTCACACCTCGGAAGGCTCACAGCAATTAAGACATTTTTAAACGCCATTGTGCACTGTCTTACCTCTTTAATGATGAAAGAGACAGCGATTCTCCGACCCTTCCAGTACAGTGGGTCATTTATAATTATAAATAATGACTTCAACCGTAGTTTGAAGGGCTAAAACCGTAGGAGGTTGAAGTTGAAGGGGCTGACACCGAGCTTACAAACAAAAATACGCTCATTAATTCTCCGATTATATCCTGGAGAATAATTGCGTCATAAAGAGAACGTACCCGTGGACATATTGCATTTCATGTGGAAGCTTGCAGAGCTCTTTTGATGTGACGTTCAATGCGAAAGTACGTGGAAGACGTCTTCCACTTCTGAAAAGTTCAGAAACTTTGGTCGTTCAAAGTCCTCACGTTGCATCGGTGATAAAATGAAACCCCAAGTGGTAAAACAATACACTTGAAACCAATCTGTAGAATAGAGTTATTGTGAGTTTCTTAATGATGTTAGATCCTGGAATTTCTCTCCGTAATAGCGGAGAAAATGAATATTGTTCTTGCGACTCAATTTGCGATATGGTTGAAATTTAATTTGAAACTCGTCGACACTCGGAAATTGAATCCGACATTCGAGGGTGTAATCTTAGGCTTGACGAGCCTTAGCGATTGTGCGACAGTTGGGGGAAGTCCACCAAGATGACAGTTGGGACTTCAATTAATAAGTTGAGAAGCTTGTCGGGAAGAGTCAGATGGAAAGAATTGAAGTAAATTTATTTACGAGTTCCGAGTCGTGTCCTATCCCTTGTTCACGTTAGAATCTATGTCACTACCGTTACAATTTAATCGAGAGCCCTGGCCAGCCGCGCCCGGTATAAACGAATTTCAAGAATTTGAATAAAGCCGAACTGACACCGACAGTCTGCAGTCCTATTTCGGAACCAGGGTCAAACAGAAGGAAAATAGCACCCTCGTTTGACAGAATTATTTCCCGTTAAATGAAGTCACACATTTTGGAGCCAGTTCCCGATGGTCACACGAAAAACAGGGTTCTCTATTTACTAATCTTCACGGTCAAAGTCAAACAGATACCCCAACACCTGCCTTCGCAAACAGCTCGTTTGCCGATCCCGAGTCTACACATTTTTTTCTACCCTCCATTTGGACTGATTCAATTCGACGAGCTCCTGAAAATTGGATAGTCAGAGAAATATGGTGAAAAGAAACTCTCCAAAGTCAGAATATCGTCGAATTTTTCGCTTTCAATTCAACTAAAAGCTATTTTCGTACAGACCAAAATCATCGTTGGAGATGAAAATCTGAATCATGGATTGAATTGGATTATCGTTAGATCCGCAATCCTACGTCTCTGGGGTCATGCATATGATTGGACTATGAGAATAGGTCTCTACGAATATGATTACAGAGTGACAATACGATTTTGATGAAGTTGTAAACACAATAATCTGCAGAAATTGGTGCAAACATTAATCAAAGTGCTAAAGCTCCGGAACAAGATCTTGCAACAAAGCTTTCGCATTGCTACGTTGAGGCTGCGTTGTGCCGCTGGGCAAAGGCAACATCAATTACCAGATACGGTCCAGGATTCAATTAACGTGCCTTGATAGCATGCTAACCAAGGATTAAACTGGACTATCTACATTCTACAGTAAAAGGAGCTCCAAATATTTACACAAACGATACTCGCAACTGGGTCCTTAAATTTGATCATAAGCAACACGGAAGGGAGAATCTCTCTCGTTTATCATAACCCATAAATCTCAAACCGTTCTTTTAATTCGAAATTTGATTTCTCTTTCCATTCCCGCCTCTATCTATAAGCGGCGAGCACGTGTGGGACTCTGGGAGATAAAAATTCCCAGACCCGTGTTGCGGATTCCTCGTATATCTCAGATCTCTTGGGGACATTATGAATGTGTAATCGAAAATTTCACCGATAAGAACGATGAGGTAAAATACGGCTGTTGAACCACGGGTCTTCAATCTTTCACGTTGACTGAAAAGTGAACATCACATTTTAAATTCTCTCCAACGAATTTAAGTACTTTTTAATGATCTCATACACAATCTACGGATCTGGTTCATTGCTTTTCATATTTCAGTGGTCAGATAACTTGAAGCAAGAATTCCAGCGCTCGTGTATCACGAGATGGAAGGCCTTCGCATTGTAAGGCCTCAAAGAATTTATGGTGAAAAATATCTGGGATGCGGAAGGTGGAGGAGACCAAATGCCAAAGAGGCATGTTCCGGAAATCTCGCGTGCCTGCTTTGGCTTCTAAAGTATCCAAATGAAATTCTTCAAAGTACAGATTGTGACTATGAATAGATTTCGACACTCAAAATTTTGCCAGACCAAGTTCTAAACAATTTTCGAAATGTTCCCCAGCATTTTTAGAGCAAACTATGAGCTGCCGTTGCGGAGATTCGCATAGTTTGCAATCTATCTATCGAATTTTTAGTTTCGAGCTTATTTCCAGTATCGTTACAAGTTTTCCTCCCCATTGTACTCCAGGTCGAATGAGATATCGGCCTCTGGAGAAATTGGCAATTAATTTTTTTATTATTTTATCCGAGGATTCGTGATGCACGTAGCTCATATTGACGATCGCACCAGCTGCAGCTGGATCAAACCAACCCAAACGGTTCACCAAAACTTATGGAAAAAAAATCTCGATACTGCGCAGCCTCCAACCAACCAGCCTACACTAATCCGACGTTATCCGACATGGATATACCCCGGAGCTGGACTAACCCAACTTAATCCACCCCAGCGCCCATCTTTATCCCGGATTGTCAGTCTATAGTTACGCAGCTATGTACAGTGCATACCTAGCCGTCAATATTGTTGGTATTCATAAATTTTATTCTAAATATACATCCGTTGGTCGATTTTTGTTCCGGCTTACATCGCGTCAAAGGTTATTATTCAACTTAATATATCGCAAGTTCTTGTACGTACAAACACTGAGGTTTTATCTCTGACGGCAATAAAGTTTAAGTTAAAATAAGCTCCGGCACCGTGAGGGAGATTATTACCGCGAGACCACAAATTTTCATTATCTGAGACAGGCTTTAATGAAGAAAACTTACGAAAGATATAACAACAGGTATTTGCGCTGTTGTAACATACAACAAATAACGCGGATATAGAGACATCGGGGTACCTTTCATGGCACTCCAATTAGCAGTTTTATCTGTTAAGCTTGTAAAGGTTGACAGGGAGACATTCGTTAGATCGAATGAAGAAGAAAACGACCGATACAAAATGGCGGAGCATTAATCAGGGCGAGTCGACACCTACAAGGGGTGAACCTGTTTTCTCGTCCATTCGCGTTATATCGGTGAAAATGCCCAGCAACAACCCTCGTTCAAACATCGAAGTGTAGGGATGAAAAAATGAACAAACCTCTTTCACGGAAGCTTTCAAAAGCCTTCATTGTCGTGTCTGAAAATGAACTGTGGGTGAGCAATTATTTTTCAAAACACAATAGGACCGGAAGTATACGCTTGACGTGTCGATATCGATCATGTAAACAATCTAGACTCTCGTGCAAAATTGATCACAATCGATCTCGTTCTAAGAATACAGGGCTTCTTTATTCTCCTGACTTTATTCCCGCCCAAAATCCGAGCTCTGATCCACTATGAATGAATTAGGATATGTCCCAAAGTCGTTGAGAGCCTTTCAATCTGAAGTTACTGGCGTCTCCTGTTATATTGTCTCGATTTAGTTATTTCTTCTCCTTTCGAAAATCACCTTCGAACGGCGTTTCTTCATTTTTTACTCATCCACCATTTCAGCCAAGCGGATAAATTCACGCTTTCGTGAACCTGCGGTTTGATGACTCGAGGTAGACCATGACGCTCCATCGTCTGCCGCCAGCAGCGATCCTATTAATTTAATTACTCACTCGTGTTCACATTCACATATTTGCCACGAGGTTGTCGCATGGGGGAGCCAAAACCACTAAGAAGACACGACGCCATTAGTGTACTCTCCATACTCCAGGCTCTTCGGGCCCCAGCTCGTATGGGTGGATATTACCAGCGGGGTTGGTAGAAGGAGATGTAACCGCAAGCAAAGGGGACTCAGACGCTCGCAGACTATCCGAAAATATCTTCGGTTAAACGTATCATGTATAGCCTATAATGTCGTCTCTTGTAAAGCAAATACCTAGCAGAAGATAAATTCGTCGAGTTTCTTCGCCAGGCTGCTTCGTACCCTGAGCGTTGACATCCAACGTGACGAATGGCGCTGTACCTACTCTAAATTGTAACGTTGTTCGCTGACGAGGGGAGTAGGTGGATATTTTTTTGCAGTTTCAATTCGGAACCAGCTCTGGCCAAATTCGATAACGTATTCGATTCGAAATTCCAATATTTAATGAGCTGTGTATACATACCTACATCGATACATGGCGTATTCCGCGAGGAATGAACCAATGAACCATTCTGGCCATTTCTGGCCTGCAATGGTCTGCGAATCTGACGGCCATCCAGATTCTCGTTTTGAAGACCATTAGAAGTCGGTTATGAAGGAAGGATGTCGAAGTGTCGATGGGTTATGGCTGATCCATATTTAGGGAGACCTACCGGCTCTATAAGTTGTAGGTGCCTAAAAGGGTTCATCAGCAGCACGTTGATGGTTAATACCCGTATTGAATGGAAGTTGAGACCGGTTCACAATTTGAAAAGGGAATTGAAAGTCTCATTCCCAATACCGAGTCGACCAGCCAGAATAATTTTCATATCCGGAGGGAAGATTATCTCGGAAGGAGACGGTCGACTGGGAGATGAATCTTGGGACATCATCAGTGAAACGATCATGGCTTTACGACGGTGGATTGTGGTATGAGAAATTTTGAAAAAAGAGTTTGGAATGTTTAGTGAACGCTTCAGTCCGGAGCGATGAATCTTAGCGACGATTATGGGACCGGAAATGGTCGCGCAGTAAAGATAACTACCTAATAATGAAATAGTTTTTCTCCCCCTGCGCATGTAGTTCTCTTTCCGAAATTTACCACATTTGGCCAAAGTCCAGAAATAGAGAAATAACAGGGGCTTATCGTTGGAATAGAATTCGCGGCGGAAACGCGGGGAGACGTTACTATAAGAAATACGAGGAATAGATAGAGAAAGGTGCAGGGCAAAGGGAAATATATTCTCCAGGGGAGATAAAAATTCCAATATTCACCGCGTAAGCCCTGATCGAATAAAATTTCGGCCTAGATTAGGCCTTGGATAGATGGGGATTAGAAACGTTATAGAGAGAACCGTCTCGCAACCAGATCGAAAAACGCAGAAGCACGTTTTTGTTCCTGAAACGCGAATTCACCGAGTTTGCCGAGTCCTGCAAAAATTTTACTACCTAGACCCCAACTTTATTCTTAGTCAGTTGTTATCAGCGTTAATCGATTCGAGTTGGAATTAATTCCAAAAAACTACCTGGTTCGTTTCGGATTATAAAATGAAATTATATTGTAGTGCTTTTTTGGTTTTCAAACTCTGCCAAACTGATAAATTACGTGGGGGAAATATTAATTAAAAAATTCAAGTTTCAAGAGCTCCATGAACCGATAGCCTAGTGAAATTGAATTTCGATTCAAATTTCGTCTCTTTTGAAGAGGAAGCACTCATCTACAGAGAATCACAATTCCCAGGCTGATAGAATATTCAAGAATTTCAAGACTCTCGAACTTCTTGTTTAAAGTACGATGCCTCCTAAATTTCTATTCGAGACGACGTGAATTTCGTTCGAATTTAAAAGCAAACAATCGGAATGCAACCAACGATTCACGAAGCAGGCACAAATCTGAGGCAAGAGAATTTCAAATATGAGTGTAGCATGTGCATATCTACCACCCACGATTACCGTAAGAACCTTTGCTGCCTGTTGCTGCTATTTTATCAAGAATTGAAATACCATTGTAGCTTGGGTCCGGTGAATTCCGATACATTTCAATAACCGGACGAAGTACCTTGGGTATAACGTGCTTTTCAATTCTCCGCTATGGCAGCACCATCCTTTTCTGTTCAATTGATCGACGAGGAAAACCGGAAGGAGACCGACGATCCCAGCTTTTCTTCAATTTGCGATTAAAACCCGATCGTAACTCTTCGCTGTATTATCGACCATATCTCCTCCTCGTCTGCTTCGGATCGTGACTGGTTTTAAGGCATTCGAGTGCCTTCAGAAATAGCTTCGTCTCTTTTTCTCCTTCAGGGGTGCATCGGAGCTGGATGGAACGTCTAGCCCTTCTCATAGCAATATCTATGAAATTACTGAAAGTAGTAAATCCAGCAGACGTGAAGGCGGCCGCGAGCTCACCTTCCCTTCAATGTCAGTGCAGACACGGATTTAGCAAGTGGCGAAGGCGGATACGAAAAGATGAAATAAAAAGGCGCGCCGAGTCTATCCGCTTTATTTACGGGCGTCCACCTTTATCCTCAGTACTCTATTTTCTCGCTTGCAGTTTGCAGCTGAAAGTAGTTGCTTGTTTCACGATAACGCCTCGCCTCGCCTCGGCTTCGGCCTTATAGTCGAGTCCTGGAACTGCTGCACGCGTTGTTATCGGTCTTCGCTTCGTTAAGAGCTACACGCGCTCTAAATTACAGTGAAATCTAGTCGACAGGCTGAAAAGCCGGCACTGAAACCTCCCCTTTTACATTCATCGCATGACATTTCCACCATGATTCTACTTTTAACAATTCTAATCAACGACAACTACCCAGAATCCAGGATCTCTTGTTCAGTATTTCGCTGAAATAACAAATGAAAGATATCTTTTGTTGAAAGTTTTTTCATCGTGGGATGTTTTTTAAGTGTTCCGCAAAATTATTTATTTTGAGATTGGAAGCGGTACTGAAAGGTCTCCGTGGAAATTGTGGAAACCACTTTAATTTTAACAAGGCGGATGTCGTGGGTTGAGCGGATGAAAAGATACTCCGTTGTTAGCAGGCCAACTTCGCAAAATTTCTTACACTCGATGATTTCATATTTTTTTTTATTTTCTTCTTCTTTTTTACGTAAGAGAAACGGCAACTGTCTGTGAAAAAATAGTATTCCAAGTGAATAGCATGTAACGGTGACGTTAAGGATCTGGATTGTCAAGAATAGTGTGAAATTACTGCTCGAAATGGAGTGCAAGCTCTTGTAGTCTGCGTCGAGGAAGTTGTCGAGGAGTTGAAGCTCCGTGCTTCGTCGAGGACTTGTGAGTGTCTAGTACAGTTGGGGACAATTTCCTGTGAACTCAGGACCAACACAGGTGCGGTTTTGTCAAATGTCAGGACGAGGGCTCCGGCTGATAACCCTGATATAATTACACCAACTATCTCACGAAGAGGATCTCACCTAAAATTCTTTTCATTCAAACACGTAACACTCAATCGCCTGCTTGAAATAACCCAATATTCCATACAGTCTATGAATAAATGATTCTTTACTTTGACTATGGGTCTTGCGGATTCCCCTAATTCGGCGAGAACCATTTGTAGCTCGAAGTGGCTTCTAACGAGACCAGAGAATAGATGTTCGTCTAATTAGATCTAATTGTTATTTCTGCTTATTAGTCTGCTAGTTTTGTTTTGTGAAATGTCAGTTGAACTATTTTCAGATACCGATGGCTATCTTCGTGACAGAGATAAATGTGTTACAGGCGTAAAATAAAGGTGGAATTTTACGACCCCCACAGAGTCTGAGCATTTGATTAAAGGATACGTTTTGCACGATGTAATTTCTCGGCACAAACACAAACCTCGTGTATAGTCATAACTGTGTATACAAACTACACGATTACGTGACGGCAACGAGATTAATTTCAAACACGCGGTACACGTCATTTTCATACCCTGTACACACATCGTGCAAACATGGACGGAGTATATTGCCAACACAATCACCATTCACAGATTCACTCCTTCCAAATGTGGACACGATGGCACTTGGACTTTCATTCAGACCAGAGACTCGGTCCTCCAGAATTTCTGACTTTTGGGGTTCGACGTTGTGTATTGACGTGCTTGCGTCGAATATCCACTATCGAATGGACTCTTCTGAACGTGGAATTGAGCTGTGGACCCTCGGATGTGATAGTGGAATCAATGCTCTGCTCTATTATCTTTTACGATAATGTACCCATGCCCAATGTGGTGAAACCGGAAAACGGACCAATCATCGAATTCCCATTCGTGATGCGTAATATATTTCTAGAGTATAGTATAATGGCTGTCCAAACAGAAAACCGAACAATAGGATCGGGTTACGCCGTGTGCACGTGACCAACATCAATTATAAACAAATAGGTACGGATTTGCTAGTGATAAACAACACGGCTGATAATCAGGTGCCTCTATTTCAAGTACCGACGCCAATTCGACGGTATTGATTCTTAGCGACGTCACCTCCTCAAAGTTTCCAAAGATATCATTTGACAGAACGAATAAACCGACAGACTGTGATCTCATTGCTTCAGTCGTTATCCTACTCTGAACTTTGGAACAACGGGGATACGTATTTCGTCAATGATTGTTATGAGTTTAATCGTTCCACTTCTCAACTATGTACGTGAAGCAATCTTTGGATTAAAGTCTCATCAGAGAACCAAACTGCACTCTAACTCTGAAAGATAATCTTCTTCAGGTCGATGAACGGCATTGCGACCGCGAAAAATTGATATCCAAAAATGAGAAATGGATGAGATAATAATCCCAAAGGGATTTTGAAGTCCTAGCAATTAGGGGCTTGATTAAATCGATGCATTTCCGATACAACGAGGTCTAATTGTTACGAGCTGTGATTCGATATCAATGGAGCGTTCTGATTATATCAATAATATGCTTATACCTACTCTGGTGTGTAATTATAGCTAACAAGAGCAAAAACGTTCATATCTTCAGTCACGATTTATCAGTCATCGCCAATGCCACCATTAGAATCAATATTTTGCCACCAAAATTAAATGTTGATCTCCGTTTTTCAACGTCAAACGCTGATTGCCTGATTAAGAAAAGAATAAAAAACGATTAAATAGGTAAGAATGAAGAAGATGTTCATTAAACGAACTGAATATCGCACGTCGATATAGATAATTCGTTCAGCGTCTTATTCCCTTCGCCTTCATATAATTTCACGCTAGTCTGGAATTATCCGAGCGAGCATCAATAATTGTTTCGCGAACCGCGAACTTCCGTGAGATTAAAGTTTGAGATAAGAAAATACTGGAGGCATCAAGTTTTTATCAGACTCAACGATGTGATCATCGAATAATCAATTCTTTTTAAGGCACGAAAGTTTTGACGCCAAGCTGAGAATTCGTGTCTCAAACTCCGATGAGTAACGAAACGGATTCGCGTTATTCATCTTAACAGAGTCACGTACTCGCGATAATATGGTCATGGAAGAGAGCTGCTCCAATTTGTTTGTAACTGCTTAATGAAAATACCCTAAACCAGGTGAGAGTTTATGCTATTAGCACGAGAGTGCCATTATCAAATTGAGCGATCTTTGTCAATGTTTAAAGAGCCTAAATCGTCGCGGTTGGCACTGCGAGACCCTATGTTGCAGGACCGTGAGAGAGAGCTCAATATAATTTATAATTCAGGTCATAAGAGACTAAACTTGTTGCCGTTTTCTACCCACAAACTCTAAATAAATAACGATTCGAGTGAATACGTCAGAGCCGTTTTCAGGGACCACGGTCACGAGGTAAAAGATACTGGTGGTTATATATTTGAGATGTGGAGGGACGTGACCCACTGAGAAGTTTAAGAGTGGATTTTTTCTCGGTCTTTTTATCCTCGATCCAAATCCCGCTCCTTCTTCAGTCAGTACCCTATATAAATGTAACAAATAACTAGTAAAGCTTGCTAATAAAAAAGGCGCGACGTCTGCCTCCTTATACTCTTGAAGTTTATTGGTCCAACTATAACTGCAGTCGACCGAGAGTCTCGTAAAAACGAGAATGATATTCTAATTTCATTTGCATGTTTTATTTCTACACGAGAAGCTCTCGTTTTTTTATGCCCCTTTGAAATGGTAGTCATTATTGGACATAAGAGGCATTGAGTGAATAAATAAATTCAACTTTATCTTAAACACTGTTTTCCTACACGTATCTAGATAGTGATTTCTTTTTTTTTTCTCTTTGGTCACCACAGAAAGAACAATAATAAAATAACGTTTCGCGATCCTTCACGAGAGTTATTATTATTTCGTAATTAGACGATACCTCAAACCACAGGAAATATATCGACCTATATGGACATGCTGCCAGGAACGGGTTACAGTATGATAAACATACGTCCATTATGACCACAAAGCATGCTTCTTCAAACAATACTGTATATTTACCGATACTCGATTAAATTAGCTCAGTTACTGTCCACTAATTTCGTATAATGTTAATTTTATCAGATGGTTCTGAAAGCTGAATGGGAACCACACGCAAAAACATTCGAAAGCCGCCAAGTACCTAAATAACGATCAAAATTTAACAAGATAAAATTATCGCCAGATTCTCCGGTGGAATAAGAACAAAAAACCAAGCACTGCTATTTCTCAGCAAATATACCTACGTCATGAAGTCGGACCCTTTCTGTTTTTAGTGCTAGGGCCACGTACTTGGCGGGCATGTTATGTTTTATTGATGTTTTTAGTCGTATCATAACTGTTATTCGTGCAGTGAATATTATTCACGCATTTTCAGGATTCCATTGCATATTGTTATATTTTTCGTTGGTTTGAATTTCATGGTATAAAAGTTTCAAAAGCTGATAAACCAAGCGGAAAAGCTACTATATTAAAAGCCACAATTCTCAAGTTATCTAAAGAAGTGCTGTAAGCACAAGTTGCAGAAGTTGTGACCAAACTCTTTCATTGCGAGACAGCTCCTTTACACAGTGGTAACAGCAGTATCGTTACTTGCTACGATAAGCTTTTTAGATATGTACACGAAGCGAACAATAAAACCGTTGCCTAAGAATTTTCTCGAAGACGCGAACTCCCAGAAATGTTGAAGAAGCGAAACGAAAGAAGAAAAAAGAATAGAAATTTAGAAGAAAAAAAAGGAGAAACTGAAAACTTTTGAATAACACTTGTCTCAAGCTGAACTGAAGTCGTCAGGTCTGTTGACAAGCCGGAATCTCGGTGTGAAACTAGGCGACCAAAGTTTTTATTACACGAGGGAAGCTTCGCCAACTTTTTTCGCGAACCCTCTTCCGGTGAAGTTTATGCTCAACTGATTTTTTTTTCTCTTCTCATTTTTCTCCGGTTTAATTCGTGACTTTTTAACTTCCGTTTCAGAGAAAAAAGGAAGTTATTGTGATCACCCCGAAAATGAAAAGTCGAGTTTTTACTAAATCTCCACATTTCGAGGTCCAAAGAATCACCTCCGACTATTTTCAGTTTGACGTCTGTGTGTGTATGTGTGTGTGTATGTGTGTGTGTATGTGTGTGTGTATGTGTGTGTGTATGTGTGTGTGTATGTGTGTGTGTATGTGACCACATTTTTGTCCGCGCGATATCTCGAGAACGAGTTCGCGGATTTTGATCAGATAGGGCTCAATCGACGGGGCTTTTCTCAACTTAGAACTGATTAGATTTTGGCTTTGATCGGATTAGTACTTTTTGAACTATTCAAATAACAAAATTCGAAAAAACGCAACGAAAATGACGATATCTTGAGAACGAATCAACGGATTTCAATGAAATTTGGTACCATATGGTTTTTTCGATCGCTGATCACGAATCTGAAGTCAGTTTTGCAAAATTTTCATTTGGCGTATTCGATATGCTGCAAAAAAAACTAAAAACATTTGGATTTGGATGAAACTTGGTACTCGTAGGTTTTTTTAACTTTCCGTTTCTCTGTTTTCAGAGAAAAAAGGGAGTTATTGTGATCACTCCGAAAATGAAAGGTTGAGTTTTCACTAAATCTTCACGTTTCGAGGTCCAAAAAATCACCACCAGTATGTGCGTGACCACATTTTTGTCCGCGCGATATCTCGAGAACGCGTGGTCGGATTTCGATCAACTTGGGCTCAATCGACGGGGCTTTTCTTAACTTAGAACTGATTAGATTTTGGCTTCGATCGGATTAGTACTTTTTGAACTATTCGAATAACAAAATTCTAAAAAACACAACAAAAATGACGATATCTTGAGAACGAATCAACGGATTTCAATGAAATTTGGTACCATATGGTTTTTTTGATCGCTGATCACGAATGTGAAGTGAGTTTTGCAAAATTTTCGTTTGGCGTATTCGATATGCTGCAAAAAACTAAAAACATTTGGATTTGGATGAAACTTGGTACTCGTAGGTTTTTTGGGTCACTGATCACGAATCTGAAGTCAGATTAGCGAAATTCAAAATGGCGAGTCCGATTTGCTGGGAAAAATACTAAAAACATTCGAAATCTTACGGAAATTTGTACTCGAAGGTTTTTTGAACCGCTGATCAAGAATCTGAGGTCTGATTTACAAATTTCAAAATACTTGATGAGAACAAAATAAATAACGGGAAGTTCGAAGGCTGGCTCAAAGTCAGTCCAAACCCGCTTGTTTTACTCTTTCTCGCCGCCCGAATGATATTCAAAAGCCTTTACCATGATCGTAATATGTGTATGGACACAGACTCATTTTCTTATACAATCCGAGAGTCGCTATTGTGCCGCAGAAAATTGTTACCACAGCCGATCCAAGATTTTTATCAATCCCCCCCCAATCAAGGAGACTAATTGTAATTTCTATGTCCATTAGGTCCACCGGAAATGCGTAGGGTGTGCTAAATGAAGCGAGAAAAGAGTTGGATCGGAGTTAAGGGGCGACCCAGAACCCTTACCGCTTTGTCTGAATCAAGTAAACGTACCATTAGAACGATGACAATAGAGATTTCCTCGCAGAGCAATACGTCGGTTGAAACCACCAAATTAACTTATACATTTCACTCGTCTGTGTAATGTTCGAAATTTTCCAGTCGAATACAGAAGAAAACTTTTTTATACTAACGGAATTAAATACAATCTGATATCTGACAACACTTTCTTATGCTTTTTGAATGAGGTTTTCATCAAAGAAAGACAAAATGAAATGATCAAAAGAGGTTTTCAAGAGAAAGACGAATAATCTTCAATCTCTCGCGATTATATTGGGGCAGCGAAGCCTGAAAGCATGGTAAAGCTCGAAGTTATAAGAGCCCATTTTATATGAGGGATGAAATGGGGTTGTCAAAAAAACCTCGGTGACCAGTGAGCCAGATAAGTAGATGCAGATATTTCATTTTATATCTATATACATAGGAATAGATTTCTCTCGTGACAAGCACACGCTTCGATATTTCGAACGGTGGTTGAGTATGAGGGTCAAGCCAACCTATCGGTTCGCTCTATAACATTAATATTATCATAAATTGTCCGACCAGGAAATGTGTGAACGAATTTTTCATCGATTTCCTTCTCGTTTTTTCAATCTCAAATGTGGAAAAGAAAATCAGGTATTTTATTCCCGATCGTGCTATGCTGATACAGACTGTGATTATCGAATCGAAACTTGAATTAATTTTCCACCAGCAAACCTT
This sequence comes from Euura lappo, assembly GCA_018257835.1. NCBI lineage: Eukaryota > Metazoa > Arthropoda > Insecta > Hymenoptera > Tenthredinidae > Euura > Euura lappo. The sequence continues at coordinate 265,515 of JAEUYN010001597.1, read as the reverse complement.
CACTCACAGGAATATTCGATTGAACATTGCCGTACGAGCGTTAATTAATTAAGTGACAGCCCGTATTTACATTCAAAGTCGTAGGTTGAATTACACTTCAAGACAAAAGTTACCGCGAGACCGACTAATGAGGTTGGTAATAATTTCTTGGAAAATAATTGTAGGTACGAACCGTTTGAAAACCGATCTCGTAATTACTGCTGGCTTGACGCTATTCGCTGCACCACCCACTACTATGGCAGAAATTTTCTGGATGTTACTTTTTCTTCGAATATATTGGAATAAGATAGTTTTTTGAAGTAAAAGTACCAAGTAGTAAAATCTAGTTTCATGTGGATATTAAATTTCGCATTATCATTGCATAAAAATTAGAATTCAATTACATCAATTTAGCAATGAAGGACATTAATCTTCATTACCTGAACTTTGATTTGTGAATTTCATTAGGGTGTCAGTACATATGAAATCAAACACTCTTCTGACCTCATATACTTTATATTTCAACGATATTTTCAAAGAATGCTGTCCATGGGTTCAAGAATTATTCACTACCATCTGAAACGTGGTTACTTGTTAATACCTCGGTGCCAAAAGCTTCGTCAACCCTCATCAACGAAAACATGAACCATCACAAACAACTGTTCCCTACCTTATTCAATTTTCACATACTAAATTAATGTTTTCTCGAAATACCCCCGAGTAGGGCACTTTATTGCGAAGCTATGGAAAAAGTTTTTAACGGTTATTATTTCTCGACGGGGGTGACGAAAAAAAAATTGTTGAACGTCAAAATGCTTCCCCTCTAGGGACAAACAGTTTTTTTTTTTTCTAATTTTCTGTTACCCGAAGATATAACCGCGCTCGTTGCCGACGAGCTGACGAGATACTAAAATTTCAGCACTAAATGCATCCAGCACGTTTATGACGTATTGACTCATCAAAAGCACGTGGCATCAACTGTTTCCATTCGCCACTCGGTCAGTCAATTAATCATCCACAGATCGATCGATCATGCTACGAATGAAAGGCTTTAAATGAAAATAAACCCTACGTTTAAACAGAAAAGTTGTGAGCATATAATCGGCTCGAAATTTGTTGTCTTAATAAAAAAAAAATCCTATTCGCGATATTGTTTGTGCCAAAATATAGCGTGGCCATCCATCGTCGGGATTTGTCTGTAAATATGTTCGATCGTACAGCGACATTGCCGACACGATATCACGCGATATCCTACGATATTAGAGCGTCGCGTGTTATCGCGTCATTTGTCGCGTCATGCCAAAATCCTCATCACTGGTAACAACAGCTCGTATATTTCTTGGCTAGACGTTTGGCCTAGAGGCTAGCCATCCGGCGGTTTTCCTTTCTCTCCATATAGAAGAATGAACGCCGAAAATGGACTTTTTATAACACCTGCGTGGAAAGCTTGATTTTCGATGCCTGTGTTTGGTTTGGAAAGGGCCCCTTTTCAGATGAGTGAAAAAAAGTAATATTTCTTCACTATCGCGCAGACGCACATCGTGCATTATCATCATTTTTTCACCAACAGGCATGCGCACTTCAAGCAATCTACATTTCTTCACTATCACGCATGCGCACTTTGAAGTAAGTCAGTCGTTCAGTAGCGCCATCGGTCGGTGGCAACGTCCAAGCGTCCGCGAAGTGGCGCCCCAGGCGGCAGCGATGTGTCAACCTAGATTATCGCCTAACTTCGGGTTGGTTATGGTCGGCCATTTGCTCATCTGTCAGATGTTATTCGTCTGTATCTCAAATCAAGCTTTCCCGCAGGAGTTATAAAAAATATGGTGTGCGATAAGTGCGGATAGGCGACATCTGCCTCGTGTGAAGTTTGAATCACTCGCTCGGCTCGCACAGCATTCACACTCGTCTCGTGTCATCCCGCACTCGCTTGCGGCTCGTGAGTGAACGACACTCAACTCGCCTGAATGCTGGCTGCTCGCCTTCACTCGTGTTACAAACTTCACACTCATCGGATATCGCCTTCTTTCCGCACTTATCACACAATATACTATTTTTCTGACGATATCCCCGCCAGAGAGTCAATAGCATAAATCCATCGGGCGCTCCTTTAAATATCTGCGTTGTTCTCTTGTTTCGCGTTCGCAATGACGTTGAATCGAGTTTAATGGCAGTCTCTGCCCAGCGCCAATCCGCTTTATCGCCTCGGCTTTTTTCCCGCTGGTGCCGCAAAGCCGCCGATGGAAAAGGTCTGAAGGTAAGCAAGGGAATCGTAGGGTCTACCGAGGGCGTGAGGGCGTCTGGCAATCTCGAGTCGCACCCAATTCCGCCTCCCCCCTTGTTCTTTCTCGCGCCTATTTCCATCTCCATTAGGGAAACCGGGCTCTCGGCTTCTTGGGTTTAAGAAAAGTAAGAATAAACTGGAATAAGTGTTAAAAAGAAAACTCGCCTCGGCGCTAGCTGGATGCTCATGGTCGAAATAGAAATCACCGGAGCACCGACGAAAAGGATGAGAGTGCGGGAAGTAAAAAGTGGATACTTTTCTCACACGATACTCTTCATCGCCATTAGAAGCAATTTGAACTGTGGAAATTCAAGTGAACTACGATTGAAGAAATCTTGGTGAAAAAGTTCAGCACTAACCCCCAAGATTCCATACGCTAATGCTGAAGGCAAAACTAATCCCATAACGACTCAATTACGTTAAAGTTATACATTGGGCAAGTATAGCACGGCCATTGCTGCACAGCTAACCTCTCGACTAACGCTGAGAACAGAATTATTTAATCCCTTAACGTACTTGAGGGTATATGAGTACATTTCTGAATATGTATTCAACCACGTGGTTGCAGTGTTGAGCTCGATATGTGCACGCATAACGTCAACCGTACGTACGTTTAATGTACCGTAGGTAAGTACTCGTTAGTTATCCAGTTATGGTTTAATGCACTCATTCGAGTCGCAAGCAGGGTAGGTAAAGGTCGTAAAGAAATGAAAACTAGCGTTTGAAGCACCAGTCGAGTAATTACATCGAGTGAATGATCATCCACGGGGATAATAGGCGAGTCCCTGGTAAACCAGACTTTTGGTGTTTGCCCTTCTTTAATTAACCTCGCACTGAATCTGCGCGAAACCCTAGCATAAAAGTTGTTACTACGGATTCTGAAGATAAACCAGGGTTCAAGTGTCTTAATGAAACTCGAATTAATACGAAAAGAAAGTTTTTTTTATTCGGTAATTATTGAAGGGTTTATATTTATACATTTGTTACACGTTTACGCAGCTGCAAGAAGACTTCGACACACGGTATTTTGAACTTGTGATTTTTATTCGAGGCAAATATCTCGACTCAACTTTAGCCAATAATCTTTTATTGGAGGTACCTAATTTTTACGATTCTCCTTCCGTTTCCGTTACCTACATGCTATCAAAAGTTTTACCCCGTACAGATTTCTTATCCTAAGCGAGCGGAAACCGTAGACCCCATTCCTGCCACGGTTATAGGTACCGAAAAATTTTAATCACTTCGATCCAAGATTACGCTCACGTTTCTGCTGAACGTCGCGTGATGAGTGGAACGACTCTTCGGTTCTCCCTAATAAATGTTTCACTCAACTTGAAGCACCTAAAAGTTAAGAAGTTCCCTCTTCGCGATTTACGATCAGCTAGAGCTTCTTGTACACGTTCAAAATTAAGCGATTTTGCCTCGCTTACCACCTACATGCACCCCCGGGAAAAAAAAACTCGCTCCTGATTTAGAACCCATCAACGCCCGAGGATATTGATTGAAGTTTGTATCTACAGCAAATACACGTTGTACATTTTGCACTCGTTTGACTTTTTTTTTGGTAACATTTCTTTTGGTAACAGGAAATAATCCGAGTGTGGTCGATGAAAGGGGGTCAGGATGTAGAATTTACCAACTCCATTTCAGTATTATATATTTTTGCAATTCACCCCGATGCGATAGCTGCATTTCCGCGGCGCTATGGACGGACCGTGATGTTATGTTCGCCGAGTGTTTATACTTGCTTACGGTGGCGCAAACATGTTATGCTACTCAAAGGGTTAGCCTGCGGCAAGGGGTTGGTCGGTTTTCCGATATTATGCAGATTGTGTAGTGTACCTTCTATTGGAGTAAAATATTGGACGAGTCGTTGGTGTCCTTTTTTCTACGTACCTGCAACACTCGTTACGAAATGCTTGTGACTATTTTTCAGAGTCGAGAATGTCAATTTTATTACGAAATAAAGCGGGACAAGCGCGTGCAGCCATCCCGAAAGCATTTTTATTATTTTCAAAAAGGTGAGACTGCAAGTTTTAATATCGAATAAAATATGCTCAATATTCTCCGTTCTCAGACGATCCTGCATCGATGTAACGTTCGAGATTGGCTCAAGCTCCAGAACTAGTTGTACACGCCACGCTGAATCCAATTCGCGAATACTATCTTCATCTATCTCTTCACAAAGGCGAAATGGATTCTTCATGAACCACCGGGGGCTGTATTAAAATATGAACTGTTCCTCAGTGGCCGAATGGTATCCGAAGTCTCGTATTATGAGGCAGAGCCTGCGAGGTATCCAGATCATTATATTCACCCTCCGGAGAATCCCTCGGTCCCAAAAATTTGTCAACGACAAAACGATCATTACAGTGTGATCCTGCAATGCCGTGGAACTTGCCTCCCTCGGCTCATTTCCTGGCCAACAGCTGATGTTATTAGGGCACCAGCACCGCGACGATACGTCACGGTGTTTTGTGTATGCATTGCGGAATTCTCGACATCAACATTCTCCTAGACTCTAGGACCTAGAGGAAGTCTGGATGGTTGAAGGGTTGGGACAAAATGACGAGGGTGTTAGCCTAATATCGGTCTAACTCATCTTAGCAGCCCAAAGCCGCAGAGGATCCTCTGTGTGTACTACCCGAGAGCGAACCACTTCCTCGTTGGACACGAAGTTCTGGGCAAGATCGATCAAAGTTGACATCGGAATGCAGCATCGAAGTCGGGATATCGTTCAACTTCAAGACTTTTGTTTTATGGCATAGTTCGAAACCCGCGAATTCCACGGTGGACGGAAATTCTTCAATTTTCAAACTTGAAAAGTAGGTACTCGGTTTTTGCTGATCAAACTTTTAGCAATTTTTTAGTCGCTGGCATGTCTGCCTCATGGCCTGCGGAGTCTGGATGGAAATTGGTTTTTAATCCACTTTTAAACGCATAAAAAATTCACGATTTTATTTTCTGAACCAGTCCTTACCTCCGATTTTTGGGATCGTGCGAATTACGTTTGTGGGAAAGCAACATAGGGATATAAGCTGATCGTTGAACAGACAGACAGTAGAGGAGGTCGTCTAAACTCCAAAGGCACCACAGAGATCGGGGGATTTTGAGATTATGGGTTTCTGGGAAACTCGGATTCCTCGTCCCTAATTGTAAGTGATTGTAGAGCGACATAGATTTATGTAAATGCCAGAATATTATGCCTCCGATAATTGGCAAGTATATATGACCCTATAATTCTGTCACATCAGTTAATATGCTCACTTTGGATGTAGCAAAAGATTATATCGAACTGCATGAAAATCAATATTGAAGAAAATTTCACCAAGTTTAGCTCAATAAATTATCCACAATCAAAATCAATCCCTTGCGTGAAAATTACCATACAACACCTCCGATATGAATTTGGCGAAAAACTTGACTACATCCTCAAACACATTTGACATTTCAGTTTTTGGTTTAAAATCGATGAATCTCCGTTTCCTCAGCAACGTGTTATAGCCATGGATTAAATCACTTTGGATGATACGCGTAAGTATTCAACGAAGGAATATAATAAGGTGAAAAACTGATCGTAAGAGCTCAAAAGTTTTTATCCGAGTTTAATTCGGCGAGACCACTCGAAAATAATGTCAGACAATTTATCACCAGTCTCCAAAGAAGAAAAGTAAAGCGAGGCCCGAATACTTTCATTGACGTAAAAGTTGTTGCAGGCTCCGGCAATTTATATGCTTGTTGAAGAGACTCTGGCCTGCTAGTCTGTAGAATTGTGGCTTGAATTCTGTCAAGGCTGTAATCGCTGTTCTTCGAAACACTTACGGGCTATGGAGCACGAATTCCATATCAATGAATCGTGACGTTGATTTATACCGAGCAATTGTTATCCTTACACCAAGTATTTGATACGTGACTTTATTTATGGAGTGCAATTTGTTACTCGCACTCGGATGATCAAACTTCTATTCCAACATTTCTGTATTTTCCTACATCTTCTTTTCACATAATAAAATGTACGAAACCCCGTTCCCTGCAACTCTAAAAAAGCAGAGCCGTGCGTGATAGGGATAAATATGATACTATCACGAAACGTTTCGCCGTTTTTCCTTCCATTTATGAACAAACACTTATTTTTCTACGAGAATTCGCAGTGTGTACAATACACAAACAAATTTCACCTCGTCTCCTGTTTTTACCTCTGCTCCTCGAGTATCCTTTCTTTACATAAAACAAGCTTCCGTCATTCCGCTTTCTCTGCATGTTCGGTCAAAACAATTTCCTCAGCATTCATGGTTCCAGAAGACCACACGACATCTGTTCACCAGTCTGCTCACTGGTAAGTGTAAGTTGAAAAGATTAATGTCCCTGGGATTCAGACAGCAGGAAGGCTCATTGGAGTTGGTACATCCCAGGTCTGGTTAGTTCGAATCCACAGTCTGATACGAGGAGAGTGGATGGTCAGTACCATTCCGTTGTTTGAGGATGCGAAGTATAGGGTCACCAGAAATACGTTGACGGCATACGGGGCTCGTTTAATTCCATCCATCACATCCGGATTCTACTGAGAGAGCTGCCGACGAGAGTGGTCATTAATGCGGGAGCCTTGATGGTACAGCGAAACCCCTCACAATGTCTTGCCTATTGTACATTATCTGCGATACACCCTTTTTTCTTCCCATTAGATGATTCAGTCTTCAATCTCGAGACAAGAATATCTCCAACAGGCACAGCTTTTTTTCACGTATCTACTATATGTCAGACTTTATTGTTATTCTCACGGTGAAGATTAATACCATCGGTATGATATTTTCTGCTCATCTATTATTACGGTTGGAAAACTCCCGAATGATTTTTCCAAGCTTGATATGAAGTGAGTGTCTGGCCAACCGTAGGTACAGTGAAAAGCGATACGGAAGAGGATTGGGTGTTTTTCATAGGTACTTTTTTCATTAAAACTTTACCTACCAATAAATTATATCGCGCTTCCTCACTTTCCATTAATTTAAATATACTAATTTGCGCCAAAAGTTGCTCGAGACTTGAACCGTTGAGAATTAATTTTCTTACTTTCCACACCTCGAATAATACCGCTATGCGAATTATTTAAAACGTCATCCTATCCGTCGGGAGATTGGAATGATGGGATCGTTAAAATGGAAAAGTTTCGTCGATTAAATATCATACCGACGTTCAATCACTAGGAAGACGTAGTCTTCGGCGAACATGTTTCCGCATACATTAGGACGATGTTCCATACGGACTGACGAAGTCCTGCATTACGTGAGAGGAATCAAACTATTATTGAAATGGTTTTGGCTGCAAAAACGAAAAACGAATGTTAAATTCCGTTATGAGAACTATGAGCTTTGGTGAACACGAGAGAATTGCAAAGTTTCATAAAAGCTCTAGCAAACTAAGCCCAGAGCAAACTCGATCCTAAAAGCCCAACTTTTCTGTGTCGAGACGAGGGTGCTTCATCCCGTTCGTCTCTGCACGTTTATTTTGACCTCCTTTCCACCAGCAACAGGTTTTAAAAGCAATGTAACGAGGTGTTTTTGACGACCTCTTCAACACTGTGTCGCTAATTGAAATTGTTCGAAACACCAACTGCAAAAGAATAAACATCCTCGGGGGCGTTGGGATGATGAATTTCAAGCTCTAGAATTCATAAAGATAACCTTCCTCTCATCATTCTACCAAGTTGGATAACGATAAGTCTGATCAAACCCCGGCGAATTTCTATGCAAATATCAAGTTTAAATGCAGAATCGATATGCTTCCAATTATTCAAATTTTCAGGTGGAAAGAGGGAGATATTCAATGCGGGGTATATCGATACCTTTGAACGATGAAATTTCCGATAGTTACAGAAGCATCTGGTGTACGCTACATGCCGCGCTTCTAACTGTAATGGTGATGGCTCTTGTAATTTAATAGTTTGGAAATCTGATTCCCCTACAGGGTCTTGCGATACCCGAAGCGTTTCGTTTATGTCTCATTTGGCGAAGCTGCAGTTTCGCCAAAGTCGTGGCCGTGTCTAGGGATTCGATTCCGGCTACCTGGAACTCGATCCTTAGTTGATAAGGTACGGAACGTAGATAAGGTCCGATCGTAATTAACGGGTCGCGACATTCCGCCGAATCGATCACACCCTCACTCCGGATGAATAGCTTATCACGACGAAGAATGGCCGCTTTTGAAGCTCGATCCATGTAATCGTCGTAATTACATTCTGTTTGAGACACGTGCCGTTGATTGAATCTTCGAACTTGTTGATATGAAAGACCAGTTGATTCATTAACTCGTTGAATCATGTTGGATTAGTAATAATGAAGAATTTAGTATACTTGATCAAATCAACGTGGACACGTGTCATATCGCAAATGTCAATGAAAGCGGAAATAGATATATTACACTCTAAAATATTCTACTACCCTTCATCCGTGATGAATTGGTTCGCCCTGACGCACGTCACTCCACTTCCAGTATTGATATATTTGTTCTATAGATAGGGTAGTTCTGAAATCGGATCAGATCCACTCGGATATTATTCTGTCCGTATATTTCAACCACGAAATAATGTGACAGACGTAATTTCGACGAGACCAATTGAACCGATCCGAATTTAGTTGATGGGAACTATAACTTGATTCATCGTGTATTATACGGAAGAAAAAGAACTATGCAAGCTTATGAACGTTCAATCAGCGATTTTTAATGGAAAAGTAAATTCGTTGGTAATTGATTCTCTCGGTAAGACATTACCAGCAATGATTGGACCGATATAGTTCGAGCTCGTTGCGAACTGGTTTATCGATATCAATCGCACTCCCAAGGGCTCGGAAGTGGTTTTGCTTCTTTTACTTGAAAACAAGTGCAGTAATTGGCAAAGAAGTGAAGTACTTATAGTTGGAGTATAGCAGTTGGAAGGGAGGTGAAAAGACTGGGGGTTATCTAGAACTCGACTCCATGGAAAATACCCCATTCGAAATAATTACTGATGAAGTATAAGTCAAAGTTTTTGAGCATCAATGGAGTTCCTCGCGATCTTTCCGCTGAATAGTTCACCGTCTTATCGCCACTCACCTAGGCTTTGCTGTTCTCTGGGATAACTCGAGTTCATGAATATTCAGTGTGACTCCACGCATTACTTCGAGAGGGTGAAGGTAGAAAGTAGGATATGAGAATATGGTTCACATGGTGATTTTTTTTTTTTTTACAATTTTCTACATTTTATTGCTTACCATCTATAAAATATTATCTTTGATATGTTGTTTATAAAATAACTTACATACATTTTAGTATATTTATCATAACTATTACTGTAATCATATAATTCTAATCAGCTTCCGATGCCACGTTGAAACAATGCCATGAAATAAAACTAGGGTTTTTCAAACATTGAAATACATGATTCATCGTGGCATTGGAAATCGTAATTTCCTACGAGTTATTTATGTATACGAATAATAATTTCCGTTAACGTAACAATAATAAAATGGTATTGAAATATTCAGATTATACATATAATTGCGATAAAATACAAATTATATTGGCACTAAGATTAGTTCCAACCGATTCATCCTATGAAAACGAGTCGTCAAATTATATCATAATTTTTTTTTTCATCACTTACTTGAGCTCCCTTTGGCAGTTCATTAAATTCAAAAATCTCCAATCTAGAATGATCTACAAAAAAAACTAATAATGTAATCTAGCATGAAAATTAAACTGCGCAGTTTCAATGAAATTTTTACGATTCTTCGGTTCGCTGTAATTCATTCAAGACTCAAACCACCTTTGATAAGCTCTCATTTTCACAGTTTGCTGGATATATCTGTGACAGCGTAACCTCTAGGTACATCTTAGAAGTCACGCCTTCACTACGTGCCTCTCAACTTTAAACGACTTCCGCTTCACGCTCCTGCGTGCAGGTTACAGTACCTTGGGTGTATGAATATACTTGCGATGCATCAGTCGTTAAGATCGTTACGAATTCGCTGCGCAATCGTCGTACCATAGGGTTATAACGGCGCCTCGAACGACGCCGGGCGTTGACCCAGATGCATTTGTTCTTTGAATTTTTTGCCGGGACGCTGCGTTTTGAAATCAACAAGTTGACAGATTCCCGGTCTACTTACTCCGGGAATAAGATAGCAAAGATCGTAACGAAACTTCGGGGACATTTGTGATAACATGGAAACCGATTGCAATAGCTAAAGCAGCAGGGTATAAAATAAGTAGCGGACGTGACGTATTTGACGTTTATAACCCGACAGGGAATATTCAGGGGCGAGAACTTGAGACGCGTGAGAGGGCCGACGTCGTAACGCGTCCTTTTTCAAAAATCGTATACACGTTCGAAAAATATCTTTCCAATGATCGCTGGTCACCTCAGACTCTGTATTTTGATAAATTAATACGAATTCAAGGGTCAGATCAACAGCGTCCGCGCAATTACTCGGCCGATGTGAGTAATTTACATTTACAATATTTCGAGTGAAGGCAACAACATTGTTCAAAATTTTGTGGACGTTTCCGGTTCTTCTCGAATGTGTTTATATGACGCTGTTCGTACATTATCTACACGAATATGAAGTGGGGCCCGGGCTGACAGACCGTGGCGTCGCATTCCGGTCCCGTCTTCAATGTTCGTAACCATTTGCCGTGACAATGTGCTGACGAAAGCATGCTCCACCTAGTGATCATCGCCTCGGCACCTCCGTCACCTTCGCATCGCCAGTCCAGGACACGTCTCAAGGCTTGTGTCTGACACCGGACGCATACGTGAGCACCTGGAACAAGGAAGATATCCCTCAACAACCCTGTTTATCGCGAATAAAAAATATTACTTCTGGGAATAGTAGATGATTGCGTTGCAAGTGTGGGAAATAGGCGATATCCGATTACTGTGAAATTTGCGCAACAGTACTCGCGAGTGACTAGGCAAGTGCTGCAAACTTCACACGAGGTTATTTTTCGTAACTCGATCCTGAGGGAAGGTTTGATTCGAGAAAGAGACGAATAACGTCTGATAGCTGAGAAAATTACTGAAAAATCGACGGTCCTGAAGTCAGGCTATGATATAACTCAACACGTCACTTGTGAGCGACTATGTGAAATTTTACAGTGCGCACGCGCGAAAGATAGGCCCTAGGGCGGGAAGTAGATAATTTACGGTAGGCGCCAAATCTTCCTCTTCCACAATTCCAAGAAAATCAAACTTTTCCATCAAGGGTCTGAGAATACTATTACTATCGTCGTTTATGTTCTGGTCATTGAGATGTTGGTAAATAATACCCTTTTCTCCAACAGCTTTGCTCTCTGCTCTGTAATCGATTCGAAGAAGGTGACTGGATTCGTAGAATTAACGTAATTGCGAATGTACGTGTGTGTAATGTACCGCGAGGAGTGAATAAACAAGGCCCAATTACGTCGAACCTTTTTGAAGCGTAAACATTTGTGAAAATAAGGGAAGTATGAAAAAAGAATCGGAGATTCCAACTCCTGCGAAAAAAAACAAAAAAAAAACATTTTGATCGAATTTCTTTCACAAACATCGATATCTAGTAAGCGATGAATGCAGCGAAACTTCCGTACGCGCGACGATTCTCTCACACATTGCTCGTACATCATAAAAATTTAGGTCACGTCGTTGTCGCACTGTGTTAACACAGGTATTAAATCACGAGAGAAAAAAACTCTTCCCTGTTTTTTTTTTTTTTTTTTGTCGCGGGGTGTATACGCAAGTCCCGCTAACACGCGATAATTCAAAATCCAATAGTATAAATCGTTTGTTAATTATTCTCCAATTTCACCGATTCTCGTTCAGTCTTTAGCTAATCGCCTCTGAATAGGTAAACGATAAATCAAATGTCAAACAACGCGAATTGTGCGATTTTTCCCCCCTTTCTCGTTTTGTGGAACAATTCACGCGTAATGTACCACCGATTGTTAATTGATCGACAATACACCCCTGCAAAATGTGGGGTATACTGTCTATGTACATTACGGCAGGGGTTTCGTTTTTGATTTTTTTTTTCGCCCCTATGGCATGAAATATACGAGGCTCTGGGATTGATGGAGACGTTTATTTCACGCATGACCGAATAGAAGTTGGATCTTTTTGCCTGGTGAAACATTCAAACAAACTCAGACTTCGCGAGTGTTCCGCGCGTTATTTCGGATCGCGAGGTATTCCACCTTCTCTGTTTAAACAGGAATCTTAAAATCTAAAGAGTGAAAGTTACCCCCAAAGTCCCCGAACGCTTTTACCTTATTTTTCCTCCAATTTGCTTGAATTTTCATTTTACTCACGCCCCGCGTAACACACTCTTCCCTCAAACTTTCGTTCTCTCTAAGTTATCGATGCCACGCTCAAAGTATGTTTTCAAGTATCTCCTGTTTTTTTCTTTCTTCTCCATACAAACCTGCATACAAATTTTTTTCAGGGGAAGAAGAATTGCAAAAAATTTTGATCCCTTCCGTTCCTTCGTGCACAAGATATTGTTCGTGATACATTAATTGTGGCTGATGATGATTTACTTGTGGCGACAACAAGACCAATTCTTTTTTCACTTATTTAGCTCTTATCGCAAAATTGAATTACTTCTGAACGTGAAAGGGTCGAGGGTGCAGGGAAACGTAAGACGAGTGGTTCTTCTTCAATCAATCAGATGTAGATTCTTCTAGGTCAAGAATTTTCGTATCGCGTTCAATTTTCACCAAACTTTAGTGAATTTCGTCTAATAACTTTGCAATGAATCGTTATCATATTTACCTTCCGTTAAACCCGCGAGGCTCGTCTCCTTGTAGCAAGCCTTCGAAGCTTTGGTCACGGTGAACGTGACGCAGTATCTGAAACAAATAGAATATGAAATAAAAGGTTGAAGAGATCGTTATAGTCTCATAAGGCGATAACAATAACTCTTGAGAAATACTAAACTTCGATTCAAACGAGCCCAAGTGTTGTTCGGAAAACTGTTATAATCTAACGATATGAAACTTGAGAGTTATTTTCCGGAATAAAATTTCAATAATAAAGCTTGGTAAAAGTTTTTTCGATGAGTCTGGAACGGTTAAAAGTTTTCGATAAACATTTTCTTTCAAGCATCCTGCAAACTGAGGGTGAAACGTATTCTAGATTTCAATTTAATTGTTTTTTGTCTTTATAGCGAACGATATCATCGATTTCAGCCACTCTCTGTCACTCTGGGCTAAAGATTGCCACGCAATCGTTCTGTAATCCCTTTGACAAATTGTTCAAAAATACATATCTCAATTCTCGAAGTAATGAGAAAACGTCAAAGGACGTGGTTACATTAACGTCACATACAGCAGATTTGTGAGAAAATCGTACTCTGTGAGGTTTTATTGTTCCCATAAGACTGGAGAATTTTTGTAAACTGTTCAATCTTTCAGGTTGACAGAGAATATACGAGCCTTGAGCTTTCTCGAAATCGTGTCAAAAATATGTATATACATGGAACGTGTTTTTGATGCTTATATTTTTATAATTCAAAGAAGAGATACGCGCTACCTTCCACGATGTAGTATTGCGGCTATGATCCTAAAACTGGATAGATAAATTTTACGAAACATTGGCGTACGGCGGTATTAGATCGATACCAAGGTACAATAACGAAAAATTTATGACCCGTTGACTCCCGGGTTACAATCTGTATAAGCTCATAGCTTTTCGGATGAAGTATTGAAAAAAATGAAGTATCGACCTGCAGGAGGTTCGTACATTGAGAGGGTAAAAATCCGAGATTTCTTACGATTTTTCAAATATGCGGATCCGCTTCAGTGTGAGGAATGACTGTAACCCGATAAATCTTTTCGGAAATCGACGCCGGAGGTAGAAATATTTAATATACAGCTGGAAAAGGAACTGGAACCTACCGAAAGGTGGGTAAAAGAGGGTGAAAAAGTAGGTAGTTCCTCTTGAAAATGTCTTCGTTACCCATACGAACGTGTGGCAAATATCGTGATATTTTAAATTATACCTTTCAGGCTGACCCCCTTTTTTTTAAAACGAAAGCCTGACTGACCCTGTACATGCGGGCTTTTGAATTAAAAGCCCCTCATACTTTCCAGGTGTTATATAGTGATAAATTGTCACAAGGCACAAAACATAAATGGATGAACGCGCCTGGTGACCAGGCTTTAGAAAATTTACATTTCTATAAATGTATAATTACATGCAGAGTGAATTACACTGCAAATCGGTCATATTTTCTATAAGTATCAATCTCACTTACGTATCATATAGGTGGAAAGGAGTTAATCACTGTTGTAATCTGGTGTACATACAAGGGTTTTTCAATCACTTGTCATCTACTGCAATCCTTCTGTAATCTTTTGACCCCTTGATCGGTGTGTTCAAAGATGCGAATGTAGAAAAAGAAAACTATAACTAGAGGAGGATGCCGAATGACATCAATTTATTGTCAATTTATAGTTCGGTCACGTTCGAAACGGTCTCTCTTTCCCGCCATGCTATCACGTCACTATTCAGTACAACAACCCGCCACCTAGCGTCGTCTGCGAGAACTCACTCCTCATTTTACACTCCGTATCTCCTAATTCTCACTCCCAATTGGAGATTACGTCAGGCTATTCAAATACGACGCTGAAAATGAGTATTCTGATGTCACGGCCAACCAGAGAGCTTTTTTGACCGAGTACTTTGATCCACCCACTTTTAAGTAATTTTATTCAAAGCCTCGATCGCTGAATGCCTAATGAGTTCCGACCGCGTAGTCGAGCTTGAGAAATATCCTCTGGGGGACATCGATGCGAATCGATGGAACTGTTTCGGGGACCATTTCCCGATGCGAAAGAATATGTAGAAGTTATGGTACTCTGGGACTACGAAACCGTAGTTTGGCTGAACTAAATATCTGTGGTTCGACCCTCGTGGAGTTTTACTACTGTATCGTGCATTTATACGGGGTTTGATACGCCCCTTTGGAATATACCGGAAGAAAATGAGGCCAACGTGCGTTATGTCGACTACAACGTGTTTCCCAAGAGTCTACGACGCGAGCTATAGATCTTTTGATATGTTGAGGATACTGTTTTCGCAAGGAGTATTACCAAATGGAAAAATTTATAGTGTGTCGCACAATATCACAAAGCAGAAGTATACCGGGGTATAAAATTGTAATCGTAAATCTCTTTCGAATTCGTTTTCAATACCCAGAGTGAATGGCTTACGTCTACAGTTGGCGGATAATAGGAGCACCGAGAATATCCAGAAATCAGATTTTCAAGCCGAGGTCTATGCGAAACTTTTACACAAACTTCGCGACGTTGGTGAGGGCAGCTTCCAGCTATCGGGGAAGAAATCCTCTTAGGGAAAAGCTTTCCGGCGTCCAGATTCGGCTACGTGGATATCGAGGTTTCGCAGTTCGAGGGGTCAATGCGAACGGGTCAAAAAATAATCACGAAATTGGTGGCAAAAAACTATTATCACCCTTTCGGAATTTCTTTTGATACATTTGGAAAGCAATCATTGTTTGATCGAAGTGCTAGCTTTCAGTTCACCAAGTTTAAGCCCAAAAGTAATCCAGCTTTGTGCGCGTTTGGTTATTATTGGGGAAATTTTTTTGGCATACAAAAAAGCGAATCACCGTGGAGTTGGATTCCGTACAAATAACCACGAATAGTATCACATCTGCCAAAAGTCCAAAGTTCTAAGATTGCAAATAAAAGTCTACGACGCGTAAGAAACGAGTAAAGTCTGTAGCTAACAGCTCGGTGGGTGGTTTTCTTTCGTTTATTAAGGTACTTTTTTTCTCTCACTCAGGACGAAATGGCAGCCTAGAATTCTCAAGTAGAGTCAGATTCTCTTGCCCATGGTGTATACGAAAAATCGCCGCACAAAGTCAGAGGGAAATTGCGTCCGCATCGCCGATGATTTCCCGAATCGAGTTGACACCGCATAAACTCGATTTGTGATGAAAATAAAAAGCAGCAAAAATACTTCCGAATGAGAACGAAGAAAGATCTACTTGGATACTTTTTACCTCGTGTAAATCGCAATGTGACAATCCTAGGATGAGAATAAAGCTCCAACAAAGAAACAACATCGCATCGGGATAAACTAGCAGAATCACTTTAAGACCGCACTTAAGATTTATTTTCTCTGACGCTGTTTTTACAAGTACCCTTTGTGAATCCGGATTACCGAAGCACGGCCATCTAGCCGCTGAGAATGCCGATTGAAGACCTCGATTCCATCCGAGTAAATCGTCACTGACGACGAAAATTGATAAAAATTAGCGTTAACGCCTCCACAATTAGAACGTTTCGCATTCATTACCGCGGAAGAGGGACTGTGCCAGAATCAGAAGGTGGAATACTTGGAAATTATCACGGGCATTACGGGAACGAGGAGCTTCAAGAAAGATCAATGTAACCTTAGGACTTTGGCGTAACAAGCACCGCGGGCTGCTCAAATACAACTTGGCATATTATCTCAGCCACGGAACAACCCGAAGGACCCTTATAATTAGTCGGAGAGATACGTCGGCCCCCGAGGGAATCTCCGGAAGACTTATACACGTAAAATATAATTAGTCCGACATCGAGGCATGTTCAGGAACAGACCTATACGACCCTTGATTCCGGGTTCAACCTCCTTTCTGAAATTTTAGATCTTCTCTTTTCATCGTTCAGTTCTCCGGACAAGCCCTCTTAAGACCTTGAAGAAAATCTAACCGTGATGGGCTGCACAGGAGCTGATAATGGTTTCGATAAATCGTCGGTTAATAGACCCTGGGATCGAAACTTGTTTGTTAAAGAGGTAAAACTTTGAATCAACCCCAATGAGGGTATAAAGTCTCGCGACGGACGAGGCGCACGGAGTACAGTGTAACGGATATGGAGTATACCAGAAGTTTGTGAAATCGGAGCACATGTGGTCTTGGTGTCTCGAGTTCAGGTTACAAGGTGAAATGATGAATTGGCATTCGATGAAAATAGCTATCCCAGGTTTCGAACCCAAATTCGTGATCTTGACAACGACATTAAGAGGTCGGACGAGTCGAGTCGCAGGCTGAAAGCTTATCGGTCTTTTATCCCGACACAGAATTGCACTTAAGATGGATGCCCACTTTTTCTCAAACCCTTGTCAGATTTCACGACGTAGAAATCAAATGGACTTCGGTAAGGTCAACGACGCGGTACTTTCGGTGACAATAAGTCACGCTATTCCACTCTCTGAATTTTCTCCAACGATAACGACAGTCTGCGAGTAATCTCTGTCTTTGATGTATCTCTTCTCGTGATTAAAATTCTCCGCCAGAGACGAGAGAGACTCGCTCTCAAGTACTAGTCTCTTCTCAAGCGTCATATCGGAGCTGGACTGACAAATAGTCTGCATAACTTCGGTCCTAGGATAGCCATCTCGGAGCGTAGTCAAAGTTCATCAATGAAAGTTGACAGTACACGTTATTTGTAGAAAATCTCGAGGAGTATTTCTGCTGAATCACGTTCACAGGAACTTGACATTTTCAAATATGTATGCATACATAAATGTGTTTTCAACTCACTCTTTGGAAGCATCATGCTCTGGGTCATCGTGATAACGAAGACGAAGGTTGCTGCGGATGTCGTTGCTGTCATTAACGTGGCGTGTTTCACTCAGCTCGGCAGGCAGGAGTAAAGCGACTTCTATCAACAGAATACAAGTCAGGGTTTATATGAATGATGAATATAAAAGGTGTTGAGTAATTATCGGGTAGACAGGAGGAAAGATGCGGTGGGAAAAAACTCATCAAGATTTAGACTATGCAGAAGTAATTAAAAGTTTGCGATACCGTTTTATTTTTCAAACTCTGAAAGACTTTTCTATCGGTTCAATTTTATACGGAGTAATGAAGCCAGTTTATCTTGAAATAATTCAAACTTTATAACATCCTGCTTTTCATCGGGGAAAAAATTTATCCTGAACTGGAATAGAGTTACAGTCGAACATAACATTCTATGGGATCAGATATTTCCGTCAGTTTTTGTCTTCCATTAATTAAACTCAAACAATGAACGCCCGCTGCGTATCATAGCGAGCTGTAAAATGAAGAACCCAGTTTTCAGAATGTGTATTCTAAAAACTTTAATGATACAGGTGAATTCCGCACAGAAATCAACCGTGAACAATTTTTTTGAATAAAAAGGTGACGTTAATTTTTTTTTCTTTTTTTTAATTACGCAGCTCATCTCGCGTCGCTGACAGAAAAAAAAAGATTACCTTTTCCGACGTTGCCAGCCAGAAACAAGGCACAATTTTCGCTCTCTTTCTGTAACTACCCCGTAGCCACCCGCACGCACGACCCCCAGGACCCCAGAAGAACCTTCGAGGGAATTTATCGCGTCTGTACCACCGGTTACGCGGAATCACTATGAGAGGACGATTTAGTGAATAAGAAATAAAGGAGAAAGCCACGACGGCGACGACCCTCCACAGGTCCAGAGTCTGTACTGGCTTTCCACTCTTAACCCCAGCCTGAAACTTCCAACAAGGCATTCCGGTCATGGCTTTAGCTTATTACCGGTGTTAAGAGATACTTGAGCGCTCGCGAACGATACCCATGTCTGCAGTATACCTGAGCATACGATACCTCCGGTTCACTCCAACGTTCAACGAGAAGCTTTTGCTCGTTCGCAAAAACCAATACCCTGAACGTCGAAGATGCAGCGAAACTCGAAACTCCAGCCCGCCCCTCAGTACGCCCCAGATCAAGATTTAATACCGTTATATTGCATCGTTGAAACCTTCAAGGGTCGCATTAACAGTTCCACACTATGCACTCCCGAGCACTCATCAAGAGCGGGGAAGATGGAAACATTTTGTTGTAACTTTCACATAGAAATCAAACAGAAGCCGAAAACTAGCCTTTGGTCGATCCGAGGAATCATTCACATGAGGTGCAGAACCCACTGATAATTCTAAATCCTTGACCATCGATAGTATCCGCTTTTAGAACTTTTTCACGTGCTAAGTTGTCGTTGCAGAAAATTTCGATGAAAAACCTCCAGTCATCGATCCTGAATTACAATTTTCATCAGATAATGATCAACCTCCTTGCATGTCATCAGCATACCCACCTGATAAAATGGTTCTGCGTGAAGATTAGTCATTGTCCACTGAAAATCGTAGGTCAAAGACGTTTTTTTTAGGGTTTTTCACCAAAAAACTGTTGCGTCAACCACTTTTTCCCCCTGCAGTTTATTTAAATGATATTGGCTAAATCGTCCAAGGGTCAAGGATTTAGAATTTCCAGTGGGGTGACCGCTGAAAGATCAGATGGCAGAACCGTGCGGGTCTCTGATTCCCGTTCTTTTCTCATCTAGTAGATTTTCCGAATTGATCAAGACCCCACGGACCGAGGTTGAATTAAGAAAGTCGTCGAGGGTGTTCTACGTGGGGTTTCTCGATAGGCGTCAGACTGCTGGTTCAACTAGGTGAGCACGGAGTTAAGGAATTAGGCGTCTGAGAGGATTCCCATGTCGATCGTTATCGCAAGCAGTCGAACCTCGCCTGACCGAATCCCCCGATCTCCTCTGTCCGCTTGGAACTGATTGTGCAGACTACGAAGAGACCTGTGGGCCAATGACTTGTCTAATAGGCTTGATACACGGCCTTCAACCCAGCCGACCCAGGATTGCTTGGGCGTGTACCAATGTTCCGTGTCCTGAAATTCTGATAGCGCTCTATGCTACGTACGGATCCGGATTTGGATTGTGATATCCTTGTATAAATGGACCACGTTGTCAGTGCCAGAACTCGAAACCCCCCGGGACCTCGTCTTTGCTGTGGATACAGGATGTTGCGAGGATTTTCCTTACAGAAACGAATTTCCTCCCTGGCCCGAAAACGTAATTGACACACAACCTGTCCCTGTGGTACGGAAAATATCTCTATGGAACCGAGCGCAGGACCCCCCACGATCACATGCCCAGTTTCATGCCATTGTTCACTTTCCTTAGAAATAAATCAGCATCCAGCTCGAACAAACCTACCGTAAATCGGGGTTACTTACAGTGCCATGAAATTTGTTGCAGGCTTTTTACAGCGTCTCTACATTCCAAACATTAGAATCCTCATCACGCCAACCAAAGGTTCGATATTTGAGGCCATTAGACAGTATAATTCTAAGTCAATCTTGGATTGGGAACGTTGGAGGAACACTGACTGGATCTCGTCGATGTCGGCCAAAGGAGTCCCCAGGGACAACGCGTCCCTTGGACCGGAAACTTAATTGACACAAGAGTGCTCTCGTGCAGAGCTTCTGGAGATATCCCATTGTAGACCTCGGAGTAAACGTACAATAGCACATGAGGTACAATACCATCCCCAACCTTGTTCACGGTGGCTTTAGGCATCGTTTACAAAGCATTGCCAATATTGATCTGGTATTAAATGGTACCGCGAGAACGGAAGCTCGGCTTATATCGCGACATCATTTGACTGTCAAATTTGACGCGATTTGTCAGTTCTTTGACGATGCTGAATCAACCCCAACGACACCATAGCACTTCAATTATCAACGTTATAACCCGGTGAAATTTTTCGACCGAACGCGTAACGTCGCTGTCATGTCACTTACCTTTCAGAGCGGACTTCGGATTACGTCTGTGACATTTGGTCCCTTGGCAGCCCCTGTGCTGGACCAACTGCGGGCAATGTTTTCCTCCATTTTCAGCAGCACGTTCCACGAGTCTTGCCCGCGTCTGGGATCCCGGACCACACTCGCTGTCACACGTCGACCATGGACCCCAGGCAGAGACAACGCAGTCGACAACTGCGGGGAAGATAAAAAAAATATGATATTCAATTATCGTTGACTATTTCGTAGTATGATTATCATTATTTCGGAACGAGATTCCTGGCTCAGTGTGATATAAGTTTTTTTTTTATTATTATTAAATAACCCCGTAGGATGACTGGCTTGGTGCAAATTATAGCGACGAAGTTGTTTAATCTTCGATGGAATCGATAATTTTTCAATCGAGGCAATTTTAAGTGACTTTAATTCAGAGGAGGAAGTAATTAATTTTCCTGAAAAGCTGTGGAATATCTCACCGTGGTAATTACCTCATGCCTGCAGAGGACATGACGTCACAGTTTATATCAGTGTATTTTGAGACGATGATGCTCTACGCGGCCGTGGACAGCAACGTTATTCGACTATTTGGTCAGATTTTTTGTTTGTTTCGTAACCGCAGAAATGTGAAAGTTTTTTTTACTACAATTATTTCAATATTTTTAGCCTTATATTCGTTATAAAGTAATAAAAATTGTGCACAAATCCAGTGACAATGACCCGCAAAAGATCAACCAGCGATTGGCGAAGCTCTGAGAAACCCCATCCTGAGAAACGAAACGGTGGAGGTAACGCGATATTTTCTATTCTTGTCGATAATTTTGTCAGTTCAAGAAACGCTGTAGCTTAATAATATCCTTTATTTTGTCTAAATACCCAAGCCTTGAAGAACGCGATAGCTTGTATTTCACAGGGTATCCACTCGGTTTGATAACCCTTTATTTTTGGTCTCTTTCGCTTTTGCTCAGTGTCACGTGTAAAACGCGACAGGGCTTATCTCGCTTTGGCGATAAAAACATTTTACATCAATCAGCAGCTATTCTGGATCGTATCTACCCTGCGAAGACTCGTCTGAAATGATAACTTTTTAAATGAAATGACTTTTTGATTTGATTTTAAATGAAAAAAGAGTGAATTCCTTTTAAATTAGTCAAGTAAAATAGTCACTGAAAGGAAAATATTTTTCTTTAAAGAAATTGAACTCTCGATTCGTTTCCCGAAAGCCAACAATAATCATAAAAATTCAAATCTCCCATCAACGGTCTTAAGAATTCTTTGTATTACAGTGATGAAATGTAAGGGGTGCGATAACAGCGCGAGTTTTTACGGTAAATTTGGCCGGAAGTACACGCTGTCGGGTCGTGCGCAAGAGGTTTTATCCACCGTCCTAGAAGACATGATCGAAGAGACCCTCGAGGATGCTCGTAAGCTCGCTCAGGGCACAGGAAAGGACAAGGTTGCTATAGAGGACGTCGAAATGGCGATGGTTAATCTTTGCCAACGTTTGCATCCTAACTCAAACTCACGTCCCGACGAAATACCCGTTGAATACGACTTGCCGAAAAAATCTCAGCACAAGTATCGTCATCATCATCAACGCCACCGCCATTCTCATCACGATCGCTTAAAAAACTCCGATTCTAAACGACAAATAAAATAAATAGACCTTTGTTCGAACTTTTCGTCACGTCATTGTTACCACGATGTAAATTTTTGAATCTCCTATTAATTGTTGTGTCTCTCAATTCAATAAAATAATTGATATTGCATTCATTTGATTCATTATCATGAAATTTCAATCGATAACCTTTAATTTATTTTCCAACAACATCGTGATCTCTCTCTCTCTCTCTGGACGAATTTTCTTTCCCCTGAGTATGAACGTGAAATATGTTGAAGGTAATTCGGAATAACAATGAGGTAAAAGCCTCGGCGAATTTTTTTCGTGTGCTTACAATTAGAGAATAAGGATAGAAATAAAGCAGCGGAGAAAAAAAACCGAGAAAAGAACGGCGATGATTTGAAATTCGGGTCCAAACTCGACTGATCGCATTGTCTGACAATGAGTCCGAGGTGTTGTATACTGTGAGTTTCTCGCTATGCGGGCCACTCGGTGCGCCTGAAGCAGGCAACCGTACGTACGGCACGTGCTAATTCTTATGGGACGTACGTGCGGTTGCCTGCTTCAGGCGCACCGAGTGGCCCGCATAGCGAGAAACTCACAGTATACATACTTGCTGGTCTTCTACCTGGCCTATACACCTGCGCGAGTCTTTCACCTGTATATTGAACGTGCTACGCCGACACCGGAGAAGTCTCGACGTCGTGGTTACGGACAATGGAATTTTACAGACCCTTGAAGTGTTTGAAAATGCAGTAAACGAGTGCGACCGGTATTTCAGTAGTTGAAAGCCAAAGAAAAAAAGGTAAAACAGACTTGGATCCCCTGTGTATGTACAGGGTGACACAAGATTGCCCCCAACGCTAGTTCATCAGAAATCCGCGGACACTATAGAGATTAACAAACTGGAAACAAACTGGCTTGAAAATCAGGATGAAAAGATACAAAATCACTTTGTAACCGTTGGAAATCATATGAAATCGTCCAGAGTAATGCTATTGAATAACGAGATAACTAATTCGTAACAATCTTTTTTATAACACGTGCATGAAAAGCGGGGCTTTGCATGACAGTTTAGCAGGACGAAAGCGGCCGTTTGGGTGACGGGATTCTGAGGTCAGGTTTGCGCCTGCGCAGTCCGTAATTTTTTCACTTTCGTCCGAGCCGTTGCCCGGAACGAGACGACTGACGCGAAGTTTGAGGTTATGTCCCGCTACTGCCGTGCAGCCCCATATTTTCGTGCACTTTTTAGAAAAAAATCTGATCTGTGACAAGATGACACAAAGTAATCTGGCACTTTTCTTGTTCCGTAACCAGTCTGATAGCGAACGATGGAAATTGAGTCACCCTGTACATGGGACAGTGTTCTGATGCGAAATCGTCTTCACGCCCGATCGCGTGGACCCGTTGTTATTTATTCTGCGCAGTTCGTTGAGCGAATCTATTGGCTAGCTTTTCGCAGATCTGCCGGCATGGTTTCCCTCGTGGAGTATATTCATGCCGTTCCGTTTTGTACAGTGGAAAACTTTATCGAAGATAATCTACCGTGGATTTACTACCCTTATAGTCTTGTGGAAAAGAGAATCGTGGTTTTGACACAGCTCTTCAGTCGAGTCTGCAGACGTGTCGAGCAGGTCTTTGGATCTTTCGATGAATAAGTCTTTGAAGTATTACACCGGATTATCTCGACATTTTGATAAGCTCTCGCAGATATTACACAACTCGACAATAAACGCGTGTCTCAAGTTTCATAGTGAAATCTAATCACCCTGCCAGACGATAAAGGTCTCTTTGAAATATCCTCAGACCGCCCGTGCCTTTGGAACTTACGAATATATTCACACTTGATAATATCTGGCGAACGCTTCGAAGAGGATTAAAGGATAATTTGATCCACCTGAACGGGCTATACTCACCAGGAGAAGGAGGTATTACTCACGATAAAATTGCATGGTGCGAAGAAGAGGCTGTACACCTCAGTTTTCGACGTAGTGAAAAGTCTGAAATTGAAGTTGTTGAAAGATAAGGTTCAAATAATTTCAGATGTTGATGTACAACCTGTTGCAGAGTCGTAACTTGCACCACAATAATAATGTCTGCACCGGAAATAGCAGTAGCTTTAGAAACTCTTATCTGATAGACTCCTCTAACAATAAGATTTACGTGCTTTCATCATTCACACTGAACACCCTCATTAATTCTCGTGCATAACTTGGCTAACAAATCACTTTATTACGCAGTTAAATAAATGCCTGTAGGGGCTGGTTTGGCGATGTCGTCAATTTTTCGCAAACGGTTTCTACGTATACACAGCCTCATATCGAATCGAGAAAAACTAGTTGAGCATTATTGTCCACGAGTTTGTAGAAATTTATAAATTCTCCCACATACAAATCCTCCCAATAATTTTCAGCCAACCATTTGACCATTTGATATTGACGTGAAAAATAAAAATAAGCAGCCCGCACGGTGTAGTACGGGGTGAAGAAATCGATAGGTCAGCACGGGAAAAACAGCAGACGTGCCTTCAGTCGCCTCACGATTCAGTTTTATTCGAAATAACAAATATAGAATGAAGATATTCTCCGGAGGCAAGAAAAGGTAATAAAAAATAGGAAGATGCAGAAGAGGTAATTCCTTCACTCGGACGGATATAAAATTTCTTCAATCCCAATTTTCACGTTCAGCGTCATGGGAAGTCCTGGAATCCTCGACTCCACGGTGGTATCCAGGGCCGAGAATGGTTCAGGGTGAAACGTATCCCCAGGTAAATTACACCCGAAGCTCTAAGGTGATTTATGACGAGATGGTCGACCCTTTGTTTAGGCAGAAGACAAATAGGTGCGAACCTTAGACGCCAGAAAGGACAGGAAGCGTAGCGACGACGTACTTGGGAATCGCGCTGGTTTTATGCTAAACTTTGAATTCGGATTTCGGAAAAATTCGTCTGACCAAAAGCGACGTGGATTCTGCGGCACTCGTTCAATAATCGAATAAGAATCTACATGTGAGAGCGAGAGTGAGAGGAACTCGATCGTTTGCTCTTGGACCGCCGCAAGCCTGCGGTGAAGCTTGGAGGATATCGAAAATTCTTCGACATACGTAACGCGACACGTGATTCACCTACATTATACTTTATAATCTCTTAGGAACTGGAGAGCGAATATATGTATAAGAATCGCATATTCGGTATGCGAACTCTGTCGAATCGTACTTCACGCCTGTATGGCAGGGCGGTTTTTGCGACGACTCGTTTTTTTATTATTTTTTATTTGCTGTAAAGGTATTATTTCGCCTGGACGATATTCATGAATTTTATTCTAGGAAAACACCGCGATTCGCGATTATCTGATTCAGACGAAATCGCCTCGTGTGAAAGAACTGGATCAAATTCCGTTCATCTCGCCTTCCGAAGTATTGCAGAACGTCAGGAAAATAACATTGCAACACTTTCTGACAACGGAATTCTACGAGGTAATAATTTTTTCACTCGACTCCGGAACCGAACCACAACAAATCGATACGAGTCCCGACTCCGATACTCATTTATCACCGTTAGTAGTGAATTTTTTTTAATCTTCGTCGAGGGTTGATTAATGGAAATATCCAGCGTTTCGATCGATCTTGAATTCGCACCTGAAATTCGAACAACGCTAGACGCGTTTTTCGTGAAACATAGCGCGGAAGGCGTGTGTATCGAACACAATAAAATCAATGAATCCCCCCCCCCAACTGGGGGAAAAATGTGGTTGAATCTACAAAATACGTGGCCACGGGCGGCGAAACGAATATTCATTCGTGGCAACTCAATATCACAAAATGTTTGTTTGAATCGACAAAATTTAGAATATAGTAAGTATAGTGGAATCTATTACTCGTCTACATCTTGAATATAGTCTTGAAAATATGGGTCAAGTCGAGTCAAAGATGCTGAAATTTTTTTTAGAGATGTTCCCAATTATTTTTCATTCATTTCCTATACTTTTCTATATTTTCCCAATATTTATCTATTAACAAGTTACATAAATAGAATAATAGATCGTTTTGCTCATCCTCTGATTCGACTCTATTGATCAATATTTTCAAGATTACAAAATATGGTAATCTTTTGTTGAACCACCATATGCCACAAATGAATATTCATTTCGCCGTCAGTATCAGCTTGTTCGGTAAATCCAACCAGATTTTTCTCTCAGTGCGTGCAATACCTCCGTCGAAGGTGATGCTGAAATCTTTTTTAATGTCCAAAAACAGGGGAATATCGGCACAAGCACGTTATGACAATTTAATTGAACCACTAATTAATAACTAATTGCGACGTGAGAACGTGCAGCTAACGATGCAAAACTCTTTTGAAAATCGCAGCTGCGATATCTGGGAAAAAAATCTGGGAAAAAAAGTAATTAAAATATCGCTTACGAGGATGAAAAGGATTCACTCTAATCTAGTGCCTACTGGAACTAGATTTAGCCTCTCGATGTGGTATTTTCAAATTAAAATTTCCAGAGATTTGAATATGATTACGACGAGGACGATCATGGAGATGATGAGGGTTGGAAAAACGCGGTGCCTGTATTGATTGATTAATTAATTAATTAATTAATTAATTAACGGAAAAATGTACTAATGACGAGTTGCGTGTACAGAATAAAACAGACCAACCCGCGGATTGATGAGAATGTTCATCCCAGAGGAATGTGTGCATGGTCTGAAAAAAAAGTGTGTCTTTACACAGAACACGGAAAAGGGATAACGAAATGGATCGAGAATCGAGGGTGGGGTTGTTTGCGGTCCAGGAATCTCCTAGGGGTCGTAACCGGAAGACGTGTCCCCCCCCTACATTGGAAACAACCGTGTAGAAGCAGGGTGGAACTTTTTTTGGTCAAATTGAACGAGTTGCACGGGAATAACAAGTCCGAAGGTGAATGCAATTAGCTCGTCGAGTCTGCATCTTAGATAGAATAGACTGAAACGGGTGGTACGTGGTTTTTTTTCTAGAGCACTGTAGCTCAATTGGATAATTTAATTTGCAAATTGAGTTCTACTTCTACGATAGATGATAACGTACAAACGTCAGTAAATTTCGCGCGATATTATCGCCATAGGCGTGTTTCTCGTAGCTGAAGCCATCGCATCGCATAGAACATGATATTACTTCCTCCTTCGTTTTCCCTCCGTCTCTCAACCTGCGACTCACCGCATCTATTCATTTCTCTCGGTACTGGAAATTCTCGTTTTCACTGTGAGTTACAAAACTGTACAGATAAAAATTCCGCTTATCCGTTGGGGTCGTACCTGCGGTCTGAATGGACGGACGGAAAATTCACGTGCACTTTGCGCGAAAAGTACACCTCTGGGTTTCTAGGAGCCTGCAAACGGTTGACAATTAATTCTACAATCTATAAAATGCCGAGCTAGGTGTAAAACGTGGTGGTAAAAAAATCTCAATCTACTTTCAGCATGGCTCAATCACTGCAGTCTGAACGTGACGATAAAAAAGCAAAAAGGTTACGCTATACCATTTGTCAAATCTTTCCCACGAGATATGCAGTCACTTATTTGTCACGGCATAGCGCATGATCAGCGAAATACTCATAAAAATGCGGATACGGAAGACGGGGGTTGAGACCGAGGGCGAGGGCGAGGGCGAGCCCGGAAGATCTCTACCGTTTTATCTCAGGACCGCTTTACCTGCCAAGTCTATTATTATAATGGAGGTTGCTGGGGGTGGTAGAAGTGAAGAGAAGAGAGGAAGAGAGGAGCTTGTGTTTTCGAGTAATAGAGTCCCTAGCCGCGGCACATAATATCGTACCACGTTTAAGGTTTGAAAATGGAAAAACCAGAGGCCCTCTGAACGCCGAGGAAATGTAGCCGTGCGCGAAAATGAGTCGGATCCTTTTTTTGCGCGTGGGGCAAAGTGGGCACTCCATTTTCCGGAGCCCTAATGATCCACCCTGAGCAAACGTCGATGGCAGAATCCGTCGGTTCTTTGGACCTAAGCAATCTACAACTTGACGACGGACTATCAACCTGAGTAAATGGATTGGATGAAGGTGTCAATGAAATCGTAGCCAGAGCCTGTATACGATTAGAAATGATCGGAGTCGTTTTATAATGCTGATGGGTTTTGCAAAGAAATTTATTTTCGGAATTACTTGTGAAACTCTGCAGTGTGGAAACGATTTTTTCACTGACAATGAAATTCTGTGAGGAATGCTTCTTAGAATTGTGATTTCCGATTCCAATGGGGATACAGGGGAATGATACTACGAACTCGGGAAACGAAATAACTATAAATGTTTACAGGAGGCTCGAGCCAAAGCCCAGAAGGAATCGATGCTTGAAACCGTGTACAAATATATTTTCAACGGGGATTCTTGAATTTTTTTTAAGACGGTGACTCTTTCACAATTTGTCAATCTGATCCTATTGCGAGCTACGAATTCTTCTTTTTCGTCTTTATTCGATTTCGGATACGTGGTTTTTGACGCTTGACCCCTGGGCTAAAACTTTTCTGCACACGCTTTGGCGAATATTATTTTCAATCAAGAGAAGAATACCTGTACATTACTTTTCCCTTTTCTACGTCTAACCTGAAGTAACGTCGACCAACTTGGGTGATATGTCTCCGTGGTCAGAGGCGAGCGAAAAACGAGTAGGAAAAACGTTGGTACAAATGACAAATAGGTAAAGTCCAACTTTTTCAGACTGGACAAATATTCTCTCAGCGCAACAGGAACATCTGGTATTAAGCTCGACCGCAACCTCCGAACTGTGAACTTTAAACTATAAGTCCGCGTACCGCGACTGCTGCAACCTTTTACGGTTTTTAGTCCCGGAGTTAAGCTCATTTTGCTCTCAGCTCCAGACAGATCGTAGAAAGGTCGTGAGAGTTGGACGAATTGCATATACGATGATAACTGCTGGTCTTTCACTCTGCGCGGATAAATGTCGGAGAATTTAATTGACCTCGTCCTCGATGACGTAGATGAGTATCTTGAGATTTGCTGTACTCGATGTATAGGCGCCTGGAACTCCGATTAAAAATTTCGTAGTCACATTACTTGCGGATGTGTAAAATATATTCCTGTCACGACACACACAGGATATTCCTGGTACGTTAAACTCGGAAGAAAAAGCCTACCCAAATCCAGATGCGATAATGTATGCAGGATACCCGAATGTCACGTGTGGGTTTAAATGATGAGCCCAGACCACGACCAGACTTTGCATGTCTACGGGGGGATACGGAATGATGAATTATTATGCGAGAGTGGGAAATGCCGGAATAAAAAAGAAAACTTAAATAAAAACGGAAATTTCGAATAACTCATGGAGCTCGAATTTTCAACCGCAATACTAATTTCATACCCAGTCACGTTCACTTCGTGCTTCATAAATGTTATCTCGCCGTGGAAATCTCAATACCGGAGGTTGTCATTGACATTATATTATTTCAGCGGTTTTCCTCAATTCATCCTCATAGAGACGATTGAGATTTTAAAAGAGAGAATGAAAGAACTTCTTTCACCTCCAGCTCATCGGCAGGAAACCCCTACAACTTTTCAGAAATACTATCTTGAAAGTTTATCACCTCAGACGGCTGTTTCATAACGATACGTATATACAGAGTCTCGGTGCTTATAGAGTTATGACAAAGTTTACTCGATTTTTATCGCTTAGGAAGGAGAGAAAGAAAAAATTACGACCGAGTTTCCACGACGATTAAGATTCGAATCAACTGCTTCAAGCATTCGATCCGAAATTCGATTCATGACTGATGCTGTGCTACTTGTGAGTGGCGTTTGACAAACGGCGACGAGGCGACGTTGCGAAACTGGGAAATTGACCTGGTAATTGGCACAAAGGCGAGTGCTAAGAAAAATGGTTACATTTATGAAAATTAACTATAAGCTTTGACAACTAGCTAGTCTACTTGCTGAACTATTTCACAATTGGGGACACATTGAATTCTTGCGCAAACACAGAATCTTGGGATTCCTCTCGCTCGTAATAATTACACTGACGACGTGAAATTGTCTCATCGTCTTATTACTAACAATATCACAGCATTTTGCACATTTACGATGTAAGGAAAAAAAAAGAGAACTTGGAAGCCCTAACGACGTCGTTTCACAAAAAATATTCGCTGTTAATACCAAAGTTTCAAATAGTTTTCGTCGCCAGCCAGAACCCCTCCGTCTGTATGATATTGCGGTGATTCAAAAGGGGGAAAATTTTTTTTTTTTTGCTTTTTTTCATCGAGGAATATGTAATCGACGATAAAGTCGGGTATTTATAGAATCGAATGTGTAATCTTTTCGGTTTAGTACCGAAACCGTGCAGTCGCTCGAGCAGAAATACGCGATGTTTTATTCAATAGACGAATCGAAATTGAGGAATATTCCTGGCCGAGAGAGAGTGTCTGGCAAAAGTGAATCGTATATGGGTAAAAATGGGGGAAAGGTTGAAAAAATTGATCTCTCAGGCGTGATTTTACGATACCCGTATCCCCGGTCTTTTAACTAGCGAGACCAGTTTATAAAACCCACCCCTCGTCCCATGGTCCTTTAGCTGTGGTAAAATTTTCACGCATCTCAACCGTGTGACTTGTTTCTTAAATAAGAAATTGCCGAGGGTTTATCCAGGGACCTAGGGCGAAGAGAAAATTAAGAGATAAATTGGTCCAGCACACCTCGCGTGGTAGAAAAATAAGGTGTATAAAAAGAGCGAATAAACCTCGAGGTTGAAAGCTATGGATATAAAGGACTGCCCTCGTAGTCGAGGTAATTACGTAATATCGATCAAGCCCGTGATCCTCTTGTTCTTATCGAGGGTCGATGAAAACCTGAGAATATTTGATTAAAATTTACAACGAAACGTAGATCAAATAAAAAAATAAAAATCGATTAAAAGTCCGAGTTGTGCGAAATAATTTATCCCATTTTCTTTTTTTGCCTTCTTTCGCCTCACTTTTAATTTCCGTCTCGGTTAGGTCGCCCACGGTACGCGAAACGTCGTAACACGAAGCGTTTTTTTCCTCCAAACCCACAAGACCGACTTTTTGCGAGTTTTAGCGGATGTTCGCTTTACATATCACACGCAGGACGCACGCGGTTGGAATTATTTATCGGTGATGTTGGTCACGTTTCTTTTCAGTCTTAAATTTTGTGTAGCTTCCTGCCGGCAGACGCTGTGGAACACGATGCTGAATAAGACGAAAAAAAAAATACGTGCAAGCCGACATATTGTATGCTAATCATACGACAGATGATTGTCTAGACTCTAGACCGTCGGAGTGTCTCTACGTGTCTCAGGTTGTTTTACCGTCATTACATCTCGTTAAGGAGGAGAAGAGAAACAGCGAGCATTACAGTCTCAAAAAAACGTCTGTCCCTCGAATACACATCGTCTTTTCCCCGGCAAAAAGTGTCCTGTAAATTTGATTTGCGATATGACTTCCAACGCGCCAAAGCAAAGAACGAAACTTGAACCTGAACTTCCCGTGAACCCTGGGTTATTTCACAGAAGAAACCGAAAGAATCGCTCGTCTGATTACATTTTCCCAATCAACCTTTGAACCTCCGGACTGAAAATCGCCATTCTTTTCCCTCGCTAACCTCAACGGAATTGATAAGTCTTCAATTTGCAAATAAGTTTATTACGAGCGACGTGCAGAAGCCTAACAACGAATAGTGATTAGAATACAGAAGGACGAAGCGTTTCATTGAATTACTAAAATTGCTGCTAATTAGATGGCCACGGTAGCCGTGCTACGCTGCTCGCATACACTTTACTGTGTTACCCAATTATCTCTTTATGTCCTCTCCTTCTTTCTTTCTGTACCACATTTTTTCCTTTTTGTCTTTACGTCGCTGCCTAATCATCCTACAAAAAGAACTAATTTGGGATAAAATTTCTTCGCAGAAAATTTCACGCGGGTGTAATTGACCGAGAAAAAAATAAATGATCAATAAACTCCGCCACCCACCTGTCCGACGTGGATATAAATTACTGCTCATACAATTTTAATTAAATTTACGATCTGACAGATTATTTTCCTCACTCTGCAGGGGCGAAAGACTTTTACAACTTTTCTCGACATGACTTGTACGAAACACGTGTTAGGGACGCAGAACAAGGAACCGTACAACCCGGGGACTCCCCGCCATTCGTGACCATTCGATACTTCTGATCGATTCTTTTAGATGGCTTAATCCAAACCTTTCGGGGCGATAAGGTTCAACGTCTTTTGGTTTCTTAACATTTCATATTCACGTAGCCTCTTCACATTTGAGCTGACTTCCAGAAGTTCTGATCACGGTGCAAAAAACTAGCGGCGGGTTTGGGCTGACTTTGAGCTAGCCTTCGAACTTCCCGTTATTTATTCTGTTTCCAGCTATTCTGAATTTTGCAAATCTGATCTCAGATTCTTGACCAGCAATTCAAAAACCCTCGAGTACAGATTTTTATAAGATTTTGAATATTTTTAGTATTTTTCATGGAAAATTGGATTCACGGTTTTAAAATTTGCTAATCTGACTTCAGACCCGTGATTAGTGACCCAAAAAACGTTCGAGTATATTCCAAATGATAGTATTCTTTTTTTTCTTAAAACAGAGGAACGGGAAATCAATGAAAATCGGTTGTACACCCAGTAAGCGATCGGCGACGCATAAGCTCCGTAAGCATCACATGCACCCGGTATTTTTTGCCGCTGCTGAAGGAGCGATAGAAAATTCGTCGCTGCAGCGGATGTTCGATTCGCCTTAGGCAGCAGCGCAGGGTGGGCAGCAAGAAAAAAGGAAGAGAGTAGAAGAGTCTGAGGACGAGACAAGGAGCCGATGAGAATGAACAAAGAGGATGATCGACGTAGAAGATTATACCTGCCGCGACCGGACATTATCGAGTGGGTGCAGCTCATTCCCTACGTTTACTTTCCTCTCGTCATCAGCTCTTCCACTCTTGAACTTGTTATTAAAGGAGTTAAATAATCGGTGAAACGAGGTCCAGAATACACGATGGAACTGAACTACAGGTATTGACCATTCTGAGGTAAGAGACATACGGTGTACCAGGTATGTAGGGCGTCGTAGGGTGTGTTTGCTTTAGGAACAGCCCTGGAATCACGGGCTGGTTCGAGTGCTTTTGTTTGTTGGTATACGATATACCGAGGCCATCGTCGAAGCTCCACTTACCGTAAAGGATACTTGACTCGATTTGATCGCCTTCCCAAAATTGCTATCGTAAAGGATATTTCAGAAAGGGAACCGAAAGACGTATCCAATTACCCATTGTGTTGAGCTACGTCATCAGGATTACAAAAAGCACTCCAGATTGACTTTGACGAATAAGACGATACCTTGATATCCGCAATGTGATATCATAGGCAGTCTGTTATCAATTGTCATCCGAGAACGAAGACGAACACCGTGGTTTTTGCGAGGCACTCGTACTTCCATCGAATCTGTGAAATATCGAGTATCTACCAACTGAATTTGGGGAATTTCACATTTTTCACACCCTCATCGAGATCAGCTTACGCTAGTCGTGGGTCGATCCACTCGACTTGGAGATAAACATGAATTTGCTACCGGCGATGACTTGTCTGAATCGTTTATCCAAGACATTTGAATACATTGAATAATCTCGTGTGGGAAGAGGGGCATATAATGTATCATGTGGGCGTAACGCTCCATCACGGTCTAATAAAAACCGGCTTCGCAAGAAAGAAAAAATCTGACGAATCTAAAGTTCATTCTATCCTTCGGAAACGGATAAATCTATCAAACAGGGTGTCTAGCGCCAACGGAATATCATATTCCCTGACATTTTTCAGTTTTCCAGACGGAAAATGGAGACTTTTCCAGGACTCAACCTCATTTACCCATCGAGCGCACTTTCTAATGCAAATTCATGATGATCAAAGTCAAATGTTGTCATCTTTATAAGTCAAAATCAGGTTATCTAGTATCAATGGGATACATTTACAGTTTTCTAGTTGAAAATTTTTATTTTGCTAGAAATCTTTCAACCTAATTCACATAAGCAAAACAATTTTTGAATGAGAATTCTTTACAACTAAAACAACAGAATTCTTCGTTAGAAAATGAAATTGTCAATTTTCCTTGTGACCTTATTTCACATTAATTCAATCCCCAAAGGTTAATTAATCACTGCATTTCTGATTAACGATGACTTAAGGGTTGTTAAATTTCTTTAATTCGCCATTTTTTAATCAAAGGAGGCTATTTTTGACTTAAATTTGTCGTTGAAGACGTGTTCATACGGCGATCCGATAATCAAACTGGGAAACAAACTTTTAATCGACAAATTTAACCGCAAAGCAACCCTAATTTGATTGGAATGGGCAAATTTTCGAATTCGATCAATTATCAATCAAACCATTAAACATTTCAATTCAAAGAGACTGAGGTAACTTTAGGATTAGCGCCTGATTTTAGGTATTTTCGAAAATTGTACGAGCCTGTAGGTGAAAAATGGAAAAATTGTAGGATATGAGCCCAAATTCCCTGACAATTCCCGTTTTTTTTTTCAGATTCCTCTGACAGCTCTGACAGAAACGAAAGAATCGATTCATGTGATGACCCTCTCGGATGATGCAAATTGGCCTCAAGAAAGATCGAGACACAGTAGCAGTTTTCCCGCAGCTTCGGCATGATTTATACCTCGACCTCGTTGCCTGATTATTTTCCTCTCGAAATCATTACTCCTCACATTTCATCCTTTCAAATCTCGCAGATGGTCGCAAGTAGAGGTAACGCGATGAGTACGTGCTTCGTATCAAATTTCTCAACATTTCCTCCTATTACCGTACAACTTTCGAAAGTACCTACACGCAAACCCATTCTCCTCCGCATCTCATATGACTGTTGCAGCGGAGATAGAATTTCCAAGAAATATTGTAAAATTGATGGATTATTATTCTCGTTACGTGGTTATTCATTCAAAGTCGGTTTATCTACAGGCTTACGACTGCAATTTGTTTATGGATAATGTAACTGCGGAGGTAAGGTACTTAGGATTGCAATGATCTTCCTACGCAGCAAGATTTGTGAGAGGCGGGACGTTAATTGTCGTCAACTCGGAGAGTTCTTGCACAGTCAAGTTGCAGACTGAGACGCGGTGATAGTTCAACGAGAAGTTGTACGCAAAGCGTTCTTGAACGCCTCAGAAATTCTAAGGACGATAAACTCGGTGGAGCAGACCTCTTTCCAATTAACACGAAATTGAAAAATATGCAAAGTAGTTGGCATTCGTCCGAGTCACATCGGGCCGCGATTATATGCTAAATTGAATCAATCATGAAACATGGAGAGGGAAGAATTAGCGAATAATCGATTGATCGAGTCTCCTGACAATTTAACTGACACCAAAGAAAAAAGGATCCTTGAAGTGTGATGAATGGTTGTACGATAAAAGGAATAAGAAAATAAATTGAATCTTAAGGAGCGGGGTAAACGAAATAATGAAAGAATATATAGGATGGAATGAAATTCTGGTAGATCTCATAAGAAAAATATAGAGTTGAGGAAAAGTGATTGAAAACGAAATCTCCCGGAGCCAAAAGGTCTGAATAAAAAATGCGCTCTCGATTCCGCCGAATAAAGTCGATGACGACAGATGAGGCTGCGACTTGATAAGTCGCAACCTTTAAGGTCGAACGTCAAGTAGTGGTTATTCGTTACGCAGACGAACCGAGGGGAGGCAATGCGCCCGGTCAATATACTAGAACTACTTCGATGGCCCTAATGTGGACAATGGACTGGCAAATTAATGCAATTTAACCTAAGCTATTATGAGCCTCGAGCCAGAATGACCGCGGACAAAGGGCTTCGTAGTATATTAATTAAAAGTCAAGTGTGCGCTTAACGAGGCACTACATCGCGATACGTGCACCAGAAATAATGAATAACAAAAACGCGAGGCGTGATTCATTGTCTTTGGGCCCACCGATGCAATAAACATGTTGCATGCGGTTCGCTCTCTCACTTTGATAACACGAATTTACTGCTATTGAAAAAAAAACCGAGACTCAAAGCAACCGGAAGTACCAAAGATTTCAGAAAACTGTTTGTAAAGCCCACGGCGAACGGTCAGTGCCGTTGATTAAAACATGTGGAGCAAAGCATGCTGGATTTAATCAATAAACTGTCTCTTTATAATTTATTTAACAGGTGCATCGGATAACCGTCGATGATTGACGTCGTTAGAGCACAGTTCGTTCACACTGACATAATGAGAATCAAGCGGATCCATTTGTGACACGATGCAGGTAATGATGCTGATACGTCAGAACATGAGTTCGCACTGCACGTACTATAGGTACTGATGTAATGTGACGGTTTGAATGACTTTTTGAGGTTGATTACAATCTCATCATGCATTGTTCGCGTTGATTGGAATAAGAACCACGATCACGTCGAGGGTGTGAGGTCTCAGCGGTCGATCAGCGAGTGGACATTACTGCTATTTCGTTATTCGAGAGGTGTTTTAAAAATGCTGACGAGGCGTAATGATATAAATTAATGAGGTAATGCGCTATATAGAAGTTAGGAACAAAGTCTACAACGAGAATTCAACCAGGAATTTTCGTCAGACTGAAAAGAGAACCGACGTGGTAGTCGATATTCGTTTTATCTATCGGTACTAAGGTTTGAAAGAAGACTGCAGCTGGATAAAATATTTCATCTAAAATAAGAGAGACAGGAGACAAAAAGTTTGTTAAAAAAAAAGAGTGATGTCCTTTATTTTCAACCTCCGTTCTATCCTGAATTAAATCAACGAAGTCTAATTTACAGTTTCCTTTTCATTCAAGATGACTAGACTTGACGATCAGCTGCGTTAATTATTTCGCTCGAAACTTTTTCTTTTATCTGTACGTCGCGAGTTTTTAATTGCTACAATTTATAATTTTTCTCACCTCTTTTATTTTCCTCTTCGAACGTCCGTATTCAAAGCATATCCTGCGCACACACGTCTGTTAATTGAATATAATTGAATGAGAAAACCTTTTTTAAACATGAATAATGTACCATTTTTTTGCACAATTTTTATTAAAAAGATTCGCGAATTGATCATTCAACATTTCACCCAGCTGGTGCTATTGTACGTCTCGAAATATGTCCAGGATCCCGTTGTATAGCTTTTGATTAATTACGCATATAAGTATATCTCGTTATTATTATACCTTCGCACCCCTGGTTCGCAGAAATTTGAATGATCAAAAACACGTCCCTCGAATTCTAAGCGCAGGGACGCGTCGCAACCGTAGATTAATGACGTGTGCCCGGCAGTATTCCTCGCGAAGACCAATTACCCCGAAAACCATCTATTGTCTTCATTATCCTTACACCCGTCTGGTCTCACAATCGGCTCAACTACTATTACATACGCGGAATATTCCCGCTCGGGAATTCGCATTCAGCTGAAACGATTTTTATTGCCCCGGTGTGGTTTCTGCGAGATAAGAAAAACGAAGCGATTTCGTGGGTGGATGAACCACAAACGACTTCAGTTATCCATTAGCATAACCGGCCCTACGGGTCCTTCCACCTTGGGAGGAGGAGGTTCGGAGGATCGAGCAAAAAGCAAAACGTTAGAAGTGCCCTCGTTCTCTCTGGAGGCTTAGCAGGGAGGAGGTGCAGGAATGATTGTTAAGAATCAAGAACGACAAAATCGGAATATATGTTCAAATTTATGACTTGGGTGTTGGGTTCGAAATGATAAATCTGCGTATCAAGTTTTATGTTTTATCGGCATCCCACGTACGTCGAGGTATAACGACGGGTCGTTTTAATGTCTAAAAACAAATTACAAACACACCCGCGTGGGATATTACGCAATTATTGCTCACGGACCGATTGTGTAGCGTAATAAACATTACCCTGAATTTATGCGTATAAACGCGTAACGAAAACTGGGGATTTTGAGATTACAGTTATCTATCCAGGTTTCGCGGTTTTAATCACACTTTCGTTACCCCCGACGGATTAAAATTATCCCAGAAATTACTTGCCGTTAAAATGTAACCCTGTAACGTCGGACGATTTACACCCTAAAAACCGAGGAAAATCATTTTCCAACGAGCCACACCCTCCAGGCAATATTAATGTAAGTATTTGACAAACGCGAAGGAATGATGATTCGCCAAAGAATTACGTTTCAAGCTCTTTCACTCTCGTCGTTAATTTCGCCGTGGCGAAGGATCAGAATCTCGGTAAGTGATCACAGTGCCTTTATCCGATTCTCAATTTTGCCGTGGTAATTGTCACGACCCGAGGTCAGAGGCGATAAGACGAGGAAAACCTCTCCCGCATCAGAACGAGGACTGCGAGTGACAATAAACTATTAAACGATGATGAACAATAAAAAGTCCGTGTTACCTGTTTTATCGCTGCACCTGCACTCCAGGTGATATAAACTATCAATTAAAGAAGGAAATCCAAAGATTTTACTACCAGGGTGAACATTTTCACAGACGATGCGGTGAAGAAATGCAAATTTTATCCTAATGAATACGAAAGTCAACCAAATGACAAAATACTCTGAGACGTTGTATGACAAAGGGCGACTGACTAGATTTCCATAATATTTACATTTTCCATAGGACAGAAAGCTCTGCTCTCGATAACCGAGGCTTTAAATGCCGAATAAATGATTCAGGACCATCGTACCTCGACGGCGCGATTGTTATTTCGTCTGAGATATACACAATGATTAATTAATACATACAATAAACTTTATAACGTCAAGTTTTTTTATTGAAATAAACATGGCTGCTGTCTCGGACGAAGTGAAAAGAAAATATGAAGAATGAAGAACGAGGAGATATTGAAATCCATGATAAACTTTCTTTAACAGTCTGCTCAAAGTCACCCCACGGGGAATAAGCCTTTCACCCATTCCTCGTTCTCCGTTTCTTATATTCCCTCAATTTCCTCATACATACCCAACCGAATTATATCCACGTATATATACGGATCCCACGATTTCGATTTAACGCTCGATTAGGCACGGATAAGCAGAAGAAATTGGATAACCAAGAGATTTGGGGAAAAAAAACCTCTCTTCTCATTCACCAAACCTATTTAATAAACGGTTTAAAGTTATCGCGATAAGGACAAACGATAAATTCGCGCAGTTTGTTTGTCGTTAGGAAAGGTCGTGGGAACCCTAGCTTTTATATACCGGATAATAAATTGAATACCGGTTCGACGACGATCATTGCG
Source organism: Euura lappo (assembly GCA_018257835.1). NCBI lineage: Eukaryota > Metazoa > Arthropoda > Insecta > Hymenoptera > Tenthredinidae > Euura > Euura lappo. Next base: position 225,768 of record JAEUYN010001597.1, on the reverse strand, counting down.
TCTGTATATAAATCCAAAAGAGGGTTTTTTAGTGTGGGAGGTTTCGCGCGCGAGGTGCGGACACTCGAGGGAATCCTGGATACGGACAAGGCTCAGCATATACATATATGCAACCGGGTACCCGCTGTGAAACAACGTTCATAAATATTCGTTTAACTTTTGTGGGACCCGCGAAGGGAGTCTGCAGCCGTAAAGATGTTTCGAAAAATTTATTCGGAATTTAGCCAGCCGAGGCTGTCCCCGGTCAAACCTCGGGGTTCAACGATCCCGTGGGGCGTAGTACATGGGAACTGCAGGATTAACTCAATACAGATGAATAATCCTCTTGCATACAAAGCGATGAGTAAACGACGAGACAGAAACAGATGTGAACAAAGTAAGGATGAAAAGATTGTCTCGTTTTCTGGTTCACAGCGAATCAACTGAAACAATGGCAACAATGGACCTGCAAACTACAGACTACTGGAAAAGGCTGACTCTGACTCTGACACGGTCTCACTTCCGCTCGGTGAACATCGGACTCGGTGTGTCATATCAAAAATATTACTACCCTTCGTCCTGCACAAACTAGAGGAAATGCGGAGATAAGCTGAAAATGTTTCCGGCACGCATCCCGTGTAGACAGTCGCATACAACTGTCTATCGAATGTAGAAGACGTAAGGATGATGATAAGACCTGTGAAAGGGGTTTTACTCTTTGTACGTCATTCCAGTGAAGACCTTGAGAAAAAATGTTGAACCTCGGTTGGTTTATTGCGCTTTTCGCATCCACCAAGCAAACATTGTAAAAGCGATTAGCTTGATTGCAGTGTGACAACGATTCGAGGGTGTGGGAATTGTTTTATCTGGCAAAATGCAGAATCGCAGAACTTGCGCAGACTCTAATCATATTGCTTGGGCAGCAACGCGCAACAAGTAGACCTTTGAAGGTCGCCTACACCGCTGCAATGCTAGCGCAACGACCGGGAGGACAAAAGAAACAAAAGATAAGTGAAGGGTTATTAAGATCTTGAAGTACGATGGAACGAGCCTCGTTTTGTTCTCTCCGGGTCCCGGAGCTTCGCTGCACCTCTTGTCTTCAGCAAATAAGAATTACAAATTGTGTTACACTCCGGCAACCTCAAAGTGCATAATCGAACATGAATATTCTCTTTCTCCAAGTCTGCAGTCTAGCGCAGAACCAGACGGATCAATGATTGCAAAAGCATCGATGTATTGAATTTCCCTTATGAATTGTCGAAGATAATTGAGGCCATCAACACCTCGCTAATTGATGGTCTGATGTATAACGATTAAATACCACCGCGAGTTACACTCGGGTATATCACGTTGCATTAAAGGTGAAGTATGGGAGGATGTTTATCTGAACTCACCTCCACAGGCTTCCTTGAAGTCGTGACAGCAATCGCCGAGTTTGAGACACGCGTGGTCGCAGTAGCACGGCTTATCGGAAACCACTTCGATTATAGCGTTCGGGGAAGCCTTCTGGACGACACAGGCCGAATCTCTGCCAGGACAGCATAAATTCGCCTCTCGACAACTTCCGGCGAATGTAGCAGCCGGAAATACACCCAATACCAGACCGACTATCAGAGCGACGAAACTGTTAGGTCCAGTCATAATGAGAATGAATTTCACCCGGGATTCGACGATATAAAGATACTTTAAGACCTTCTCGCACTGCTTTAAACGATCTGAAAAAAAATCTCAATGTCTCGAGAATTTTTGTCTGACAAGAGCTGAGGCTTATCACTGATTTATCACGTTTGAGTCGTCGATTGATCGAGACCTGCCGCTCGCCACCGCCTCCGTTATCGGGGAATTATGAGGGGTGGTTGAAGTCGGGACCAGGCCGGGACCAACGAAGGACGACGAGCAACGGGGTCGGACTGTGGTGCAACGGCGCGTGGACAAGCGTTAAGTGCGTTTTCTCCATAGAAACGCCCCACCAACTCTCGACGATCACCCCGAGACCGACTGGGCGACTGCGGCGCCCGCACGACGGCTCTAGCGCCGTCGACAGGACCAACGGTAGGCATGCGCCCGGTACGAGATTCACAAAGCCAGGGTGCACGGCTTCCGGGATTCTGCGGAAATCGGATCGTTTCTACGTTCTCTGATCCCAAAAAATACCGAAGCACGATCTCAGATTCGTCTTTGAGCTTGCAGGAAGATTTCCAACCGCGACTCTTCTCTCTCAGTAGGTCAATTGCTCCATTAGTGACCGCATCAATCGCATGTATAAGAAAAGCGATCACGAACGGTAAAAGCGGACTTTAACCTTGGAATAAATCGATTTGTAACCAATCAAGTATTCCTTCAAGTCATATTAATGTCAGTATGATGGAATAATCTGGTGCATTGCAAGCACGAAGATTAAAAGCAATCGACTATTAACCCTCCTTGGTCACACGGGGTCAAAATGACCCCATGATTCAACCCCGTGTGACGAGCTTGTTACAGCTGGCCAAAATGGTATAGGTTGGCCCAAAACTGTGTTTCTAGCCCAACAGTCCATGGAGCAGTATTTTATTGCTCGAGGAATACCCGAGTTGAACTGCAATATCGCTGCAGTGCGAGATCGCGCGATGCAGTTGTGAGGTAAAAAGTGAGCAATTAGCAGAATGCCAATTCGTCCTCAGCGAATCGTGAATCGGCGAGCGACTCTCGATCCTTTGATAAACCGTACACCTGCCTACGTCGGATGAAATTGCCTTCAGCTTACCAGAGCGGCGGGTAGAATTAGCGACCAAACGTTCGTAATTAACGGAGAAGTAATGATATTTGCCCCTTGACTACCCTCTATTGCGAAGCCGTGGTGTGAAGTGGAGTCCCGCAAAATCCTGACCCCTTACCCACAACCCCCGCGGGTTTAGATCGTTGGAGAGCTGGCCCTTTCACGAGACCGTTTAACAAGGCTGTTTCTTGCTTGAGAATTGGGATTGGACCCGGGCAAGAGAGAGAAAAACATTCATTTCACCCTGACGGATGGGAATCCGCGGAATACAAACCCAACCGCGAATCTTTTCACGCGGGGAAAGTTTAAAATGCAAGAATTAATGTTTGATACCGAAGGAAAACCGGTGAATAAATTGGAACGAACTTAGAGCTTATATTTTCTCGGTTTTATCCCAGAAAGTGAAATCTGCTCATATTTTAACATTCAATGGGGAGAAGCTCTCACAGCAACAGAAAAATTCCTATTATGTACGTACACATTTTTTTTTTTTTTTTTAATGTAAACTTTGAATTCTGGTTAAAAAAGGATCAGTGAACGATTTCAATTTTTTATTGGAATCCGAATTCCGGTACAATCCAGATAGAGAAGAAAAATAGCAGATAGTTCATCACGAGCTAGGAACACGTCTTATCATTGAGAAACATGGTTTTTGAGATGTAGAGAATAGGAAGGCGCGGCAGCCTCGTATTCTGCTAATTTGCCTAATTGCAATTATTATTAGGAGCATGCGCTGCTGAGGGCGCGCATATTAATTGACGGTATAATTAACGAAGCGTCAACCCGTAAATGACAAGACGCTAAATGGAATTTGGGTGATCATAATTCATAATGTAATAACGTTATAGCCATAACTTGTCAAACCGGAGACGAAATTCATTCACATTATATCCCCTGGGCTGACAATTTTGAAATAGCAAGAATTTAATTGAGCTTGACAGTAATTTAGAAGTGAAACAAGTAACACTCCAACGACGTAAGAGTAGACGAAGAGATATCCAGGTTCTCTATTTTGTGAAAATTAATACATTAACCGCTTTCGGAGAAGTGAAGTATAAAACGTGAGTTTGAATTGTTAGAAAATTCTACCGCGCAAGGATTATCAGACAGGTAATTCCATCTACCGGGATATCTGCGCAACTAAACATCAATTTTATCGATTAAATCATCCAAAGGTTTATTCACCATCGGATGGTACAATGATAGGATGAGACTTTGTTGGTCGGTAAAATAGGTTCCACGTCAGTAACGCGGTCTCAATCTGTCGCATATTTGCTACTCTTGAAAATGCCGTTTGAATTTCCAAAAAATATTAATTAGCAAAAAAGTTGATTAGATATGAAACTGGTAAAAAATAAGTTAAAAATCTAATTTTTCGGAGGATTTGCTTCCATACTTTCTATCGCTACGATAGGTTTTAGATATACTGAAATAGTCTCGTACCAGACCGCAAAACTTGTTGATCTATTTTATTTATATATATATATATATATATTCTTTTTAAGGAAAATGATAATTGACTCTCGTATGTAGGGGATATGATAAAAAATAATATTATAAGTAATTTCAGAAGCTTACTCGTAGATTTTATCCAGTGAATATTCATGGTGACTGAAAGTGTGCCATTCATCATTCTAGTCTTCATCTTTAGTAGAAAAATATAAAACAACGTTTCGAACATGTTTCTCAAAGCTTAAACATATTTTGTACTCTTATAAGAGGCACGTTTTTTTGGACAGAAGAAGAAAAAGTTGTTGATATACTAGTGTAACGTTTATCTCCTCGCGGCCTTCCTCTTTTTCGAAGAGGCTCTCCTCGAATTGTCGTTTTCATCGTCGTCGTCCATACCTTGAGAGCTTGTTCCAGGCAGACTCATCGAACGATCGTTGTACGGCTCGAAATCTGTTGTTCAAATAAATAAATCAATTACATTATGGAGAAAAGTTCTTTTGATATCAATTCTAAGTTGACTTTGAGTCTCTGTCGACTTTGAAGTTCAACAGTTGTGCCTTATTCGTACCCTGGATGTTCTCAGTTGTCATAACTTCATTACAGGTCGGACACTTTGGTGGATTTTGGACCCTTGCACTATTGGCGAAACAGAGACGATGCAAGACGTGCTGACAGTGAATACAGCGTTTCCCCTATGCAGAAAAAACGAATATTAAATCTGGTATATCGATGTGTACTTGTTATAGAAATTCGATGATCCATTTCAAAGATTGATATTTACGTGAAATACTGTTTGACGACACAGAGAACAAGTGTTGATAACGTCTTCTTGGTAGGTACTCTTGAAATACGGAATTAACTCGGCTATGCTGCGCACTCCCATGTAGAACTTTCCATGCTGTAAATAGAATTAAAAATTAACGTTTCTCAACTATAATTAACAATCATCTCACCCAATATTTCTTCCAATATGAAATCGGATCGTCTTCTTACAGTAAAATAACGAAAAATCGTTGCAATCTTCTCACCCGAGCAACAAACCATCTATTTTCGACCATATTAGCCAGGAAGCGCTCCGCGTCATCTTTGGACATTCTGTTCTCCAACGTGCAGCATAAGTTCAAACACATAATGCTGGATGCGCTACCGTCAACTGAGGTCACTATTTCTGATAAGATTTTCCTCAGTAGTTCCAACTCCGACGCTGAGAACTGTGTCTGGAATCTTTATCAAATACTTTGATCAACCAAAAAGGTTCAATTATAAAGCACACAAGACATAAGATTTATATGTATATTATACACAGGATGAATTCTTGAATTACTGAACAGTCTGAAGCTGGCTGGAATCGAGACACACTGAAAGCTCTATAATACTAAATAATAATAATAATAATAACAATGATAATAATAATAATAATAATAATAATAATAAATGGAGGTTTGCACTGTTTGCAGCTTACCTGGCGGTTTCGTCCAACAAAGTGCTGACCAAGACCCAATACGTTTTACCGGTTATTTCACAGGCTACATTTTTAATCGTCATATTCAACGGCTCAAGTTGAATGTTTATGTGATTCATGAAAGATTGCGTGCTTTCGTTGTTCCCTGGAAACGAAGAGACACTTAAAAAACAACAGAAGGAACGCGCCTAACCTAACTAATCTATCGCAGTACAGGATGCATCGCAAAAACTTACGGAACAATTTGACCACCAATTGTCTCGCATCGTCGGCACTCACCGCCCCGCGTTCTATCACAGCTTGTAAAAGCGCACGGTGACTGTCCGTGTAAGACATCACGACGATTCAGAGTAATTCGCACCGAAGCTTGTAACGAGACGTGGTAGAAACACGATGAGAATTGAAAACAAATGACAGCGATGGAAGAAATTCAAAATTCGAACGCGGAACGCGGAATCGAACCAGAACGAAGGAACGGAGGTTTTATATGAATAATCGTAATAAAGGTTTGAGATTGTAAAAAAACGATGACAAAATTTTAGTACTTGCCTTCACTGATATATACATACACTGGGTAGAGGATCGCGTATACTCGGCATGCTAGCGAGTTGGCCCCGGTTGAAGGAGCGTGTGGCCGCCATTTTTGTAGTCTAAATCGACATTGACACGCGGGAAATTCAAATAGTGTTCAACTAAGGACGATTGTAAGAGAATTTTAGTCCATAACTAGATAATTAAGCAATTAAATACACAAAAAAACTGTTCTTCCACAATTTTTACGGTTAGCCGCTTTACATATCACACAATTACCCATCTTTTAGTAGACAAATTACGTCACGGTCTGATCGGACTGTGTTCATAGCTTCATAAGGGGCCGAGCCGCGGAGTGCGATACTCTATCCAGTGTATACATATATACAGGGTGAGTTATCTCCGCGTCCGAACGACGGAGGGGCTTATCACCGCTGATGCTCCGCCCCTTGGGCCTTGGCGTATCACAAATTGTTATCAAAATCTAAAGTTGTCACCACGCTTAAGGTACCTTTTCATGGTGTCGCTAGTCGCTCATTTTAGCGACAAATGAATGACGTCATCTAATATATCGCCGCGGCAAATTTGGTCCATGAAACGGGCTCCGTCGCTCATTTCGAGCGACGAATAGACTTGTGACCGAATTACAGGATTGAAAATTAGAAATTAAAAATTATACAATACATAGCCGATAACATTACTCTTCAATCCACAATAAATATATTAGAAAAACACCGTAGAGCCTGATATTCATTATAACAGAGGCTTACGCTATTGGAATTTTACAATACATAGCCGATAATATTACTCTCTTCAATCGACAATAGATATATTTGGAGGACACCCTACATGAACTGAAATGTTGATCACTCATTTTCCCAACCGTATCACAACCGTAGTCACGTGTTCCAACAAACGACGATGGTATAGTCACGTGATCACGGTCGAGTTTGTGATACGCCAGGGGGCGGAGCATCAGCGGTGACAAGCCCCTCCCTCGTTCGGACCCGGAGATAACTCACCCTCTATATATCAGTGACTTACCTTGCACTGTGTGCGAGTGGTGCGATATGAACCAATAAGAAAACACGATGAAAACAATTGACAGCGAACGAAGAAATTCAAATCGGAACGCGGAACGCGGAATCGAACCGGGCAGCGTTTGTAGAGTGAAACTGAACCAGAACGAAGGAACGGAGGTTTGGATCCATACTTGAGTAAAAATGGCGTCTAAGGGTCATCGTTGGATGATTGATTCCGGAATCCTTCGTAAAAAAGATGGTGAAGAAGAGCCTGCGGAGCTCCTGGTCTTCGGATATAGCTGCAAATTGTTTCGGGACGATGAGAAGGCGCGAATGATTGATCAAGGGAGGCATTTGATACCATGGATGGGGGATAACTCGTTGAAGATAGACAGGTCCGTTCCCCTAACCTAGAAACCTTATTCACTTAGGATACGTCTATTCTCTTTTATATAATGTGTACCTTTAACCGCATACTAGAGAAAGCGAAACAAAAACAAATCAAAACAAACAGAATACGACGCTACGAGTCGATCGTTGAAAGAGCTATGTGAAAAACGGACTCACACCGTTGGGAAGACAACCGTCACAGTCCGCAACTGGTTCTAGTACGACGGTCTTGTTTACGGATAAGCATTCTGGAAGCTGTTTAAGGTTTACGCAGGTGCTGATCGCCCCAGGCAACTAGCCTACCACCCAACTTGGCACTGCAGTGCGTTATGGATACACACACAGTCTTGTAGCTGATGATTTTCAACCGCATCAGCAAGGTGAGACACACCGCAGACAGAGACTAAATCAACGGCTGATGATCATTTTTAATTATGATCACTCAGCACGGTATGTATCAACGCATAGAAATCACCAGTGATGGGAACAATTATTATTTTACTTCGAGTTATCGCTCAATATGTGGTACAAATTTTTCCATATCTTCGTCGCTAGGACCTCGCCAATCAATTTTAGTTACTTTTATTCATCTAGTTCCAGACTAGACTAAGGCCTCTAGAATTGATAACTGATGATTTTGACTAAAATTTGTCTTTTCACAACTCCCGGGGGTTTGAAAATATTTTTTTCTGTCTCACGGTTGTTATTCCACTTTGAAGACATGATAATATTATTCACTCTTTTTTTAATAATGATACACAGAATTTTCCTTCTTCGCCAACCAATTGACTTTTATCTAGGTTGCTATTATTCCAATTTGAAGTCAAGTGCCAGGTGTTTCAGAAATCGTGACGAATATTTTGTGCGATCAATCCCTGTAAAAATAAGAATTCAAATTCAGTCAGCAATTTTTTTCATGAATTTTGTGGAAACAGAAGCAAATCAAAGTTCATTATAACAATTATGATTCATTTCACTTTTTTCTGTCTCTCTGAGGTCTGTTTAAATAATCGAATTGAGTAACTCTCCTCGGTTAGGGATATATCAATTATTCGATTGATTTGTATAGTCCTATAAATTCTAATTCATTTTATTATTAACTTGATATTTATTTGCCTAATAGTAGAAAAACATTCAGGCACCAAACGAATTTTCAAAAGTTCTGTATTTTTACCCTGCAAAATATTCGGGTACTTAAATTGTTTGCGTGATTTGAATATTCTCATCCTGGAAAACTCAGAAAATTTGGTTGTGAAAACCCTACGCTGTTTCTAAATTATTGGAATTGGTGAACTGTGAATATGTAAGCCGAATTGGTTCCGTCACTTAGTGAATAATGTACGAATGTATATTTGTGATTTTTCCACAGTACTGCCTGGCTGTGGATGTGTGATAATAATTACCGATCGAATTTCATTTTCAGTTGAGAGAAGCTGCGCCGCGACCCGCCTGCACCTGATTTCTTGTGTATCACAAGCATTTGCTCTACCTCATTTCTGCTTTGAGATTCTCTAACTTATTCGTTATGTGTCGATAGATACGATGGACGCGGAGCATTGGGCGATCTTCGGATACACGAACCACCCCCTGGTGGAGTCGATCTTCGTCAAGCACTCACCGAGGACGAAAGAAAGGTGGAACAAATCTGCGACGAGGAACGATACCGCTCCCTTTACAACAACGATGCAGAAGAGACGATGTACCATGGTACGATATCAAACAGTTTCCGAACTTTTGTTGATCAGAAAATGATTCGGATTATCAGATGAACTAAATATCTTCGAATTTTTGTCCTACAGAAGAAGAAATGAAGAGATTGCATCAAGCCTTAGACTCTGACAATCCTTACGGTCAAGTCGCTTACAATTACAACGAAGATGAAAACAGTCAAACGGGAAGAGGCGACGACACGCAGAGTCCGAAGCCTTCCGATGGTTCTCAAGAGGAGGAGGACCAGCCATTCGTTCCTCCCCCAGAGCTGGAGATCCCGGAGGGCATGGTTTTGGTAAATATTATGAATTAGGGTTGAAATTGTCGACACTTGGAGTTTCTGTGAGCTCGAAAGAATCAAAAGAATGTATTTAATGTGATTTTATATTCGTTTTTTTTTCTTTTTACAGCCTGAAACGCAAAAACTGAATGCGATAATAGCGAAAACAGCAATGTTCATAAGTCAGCAAGGCGGCCAGATGGAGATCTTGATTAAGGCGAAGCAATCTAATAATCCTCAGTTCTCGTTCCTCTCCATCGATGGACCTCTTCATCCCTACTACAGACACGTTCTGGCTGCTATCAAGGATGGTAAATACAATCCTGAGAAGCAGCCTGAGAAGGAACGATCTGGTGAGTGGGCGACGGACAATTTTTTAGCACTGAAAATTTTCCGTTTCAATTATAAACGTTTATACAAATATCGTTTCCGATTTAGATGAAACGGACGAAGAATCAGACGGCGACGACGAACATTATCTTCACCCAAGCCTCGCGCCTTCCTTGAGCAAAGTGGAATCGGTAAGTTTGCGAGGAGTGAATGAATATTAAATCGTTAGTTACTATACACATGTCGTAATTGAACAATGCGTGCAAAACGATCTGGTCCCCAATTGGTGAGTTTGGAGCCGGTGAACTTGGCAGCATTTGATTTTTTACTGTGATTTGATGGCTTGTGCTCCAGCGAGGTTCACTCTACCCGTGATCCGATTTATATTTCATCAAAATTATTGTCATCCTATTTTATTCGCATTCGCACAAGCTGGCCAAATCACAGGGATAGCAATAAAGGAGGATGTGAAAAATTCTAAAATGTACTACGATACTAACTTACATGAAAAATGTTTCTGTTTCCAGGGCTGGTTCTGGTATGCATTGGATCGTCCGTTGTGCCCCTTTGTTTATATATGAATCTACTCTACACTGAGCAGTGTGATTTTTGCATATAAAGATCTTTTGATTATTTGACGGATATTTTATTTGCAAAATAGCTATGGTATTCAAATGTACGACATCTTGTTGCCCGTTTGATATTCCTATTCTTGCTATATAATCGCATAAATATTATAGATTCAACAAAATCTACTCCGTAAATCCAATCTCCGCGCTTTTATTCATATCTAATACGAGAAAAAAGAAATTCTTTGAAAATCTCCATCGGCAAAAATCTTTGAATTGAAAAGTTTTATCAATTTCTATCGCACAATTCTCCGTCACTCTACCCATTTGCATACTTGGGACAAAATATACAAAAAAAATTAAAATAAGAAATTCCCCGGACCTATCGCATATTTTTTTTCCAGCCAAATTATGAAATTGTTTAAAATATTCTGTATGCAATGTGTCATGCTAGTCGAAAGCGAAAATAAAAAAAAGAGATTGATATAATATTTGTATAAGCAGTGGATAGGAAAGTATAAATGTAAGGTTTGGTTCAGGACGACTTACTTATCGCAAAACCAATTGATTCACAGGCACCCAGTATTCCGAGTATTCAATACAAGCCGTCGGCCGACTGCGCCTACTCCATGCTAGTTAACAAGATCACAGGCAAACCTCCTCCCTCGCGGATACCTCAGGCACCAGAAATTACTCCGCAGCCCCTGGCACCAGCTGGTCTTTATCCTCCGATGCCTCCTCAGGTATATTTAACTCAATTTTAAACGATAAGCCTGTTGAATACGATTGGATAATCGATTCGATAGCGTAAAATGAATTGTTTCAGGCTTCAAACTGTGAATTAACGCGGATTTGTATTTTTTCAATCACTTTTCAGAGCTATCCTGTCTCATTTCCTCCGACGCCTCAACAATATGCTCACGGACCTGTGATCTATGGACCAAATGGACAAGTGCAACCGCCGATAGAGACGACGACCTCGCTAGAGGGTCAAACTCCTCAGCAATCAAAAGATTTGCCGACTCCCCTTGTTCCTTATGGACAGACACCTCCGAAGCCATTGAGTAGGCCTTCGTTCATCGTTCCGCCCGCGGATGTTCAAATAATAATCGACAAAATGGCTAGTTACGTTGCGAAGAATGGAAGAGACTTTGAAGCGATTGTGAAAAGCAAGGGCGACCCGAGATTCAACTTCTTAGAATTGTCGCATCAGTATCACGGCTACTATGCTCACAAGTTAACGATATACGAGGGGGCCATAGATCCCAAAGTCTTGACGGAGGAGCAGCTTCTTCAGAGACAAGAACCTCAGGAAGAGAAGCAAAAGAGGCTGGAAGAGATACAGAAGAAACAACAGCGCATGGAAGAGGTGCAGAAGAGGGTGAAGATGATACAGGCTAAAAAAAAGAGCGACGTTAAGCAGGAGCAGGGTGGCAAACAGATAACGACCGTTTCGTTTTCCATAAAGAAACCAAAGGAAGGGGAATCGACCGTGATTGAAAAACGGAGCGCCTTGTTGTTGGAGGAGAGCGACGAGGACTTGGAGGAAGATAAACGTGAGACGAACTCGAAGTCCGATTCCCCGCAGGGCAGTAGCGACGAGAGTAGAACGTCGAAGGCGGATAAAGAGGTCCTGAAGTCTGACAAACGGAGTAAAAATGATGACAAAGAATTCGTCGACCTGACGGAAGACATTTTTGAGGACTGTCAGAAGGAGATCAGGAACAAACAAGCCGAGGAGAGAATAAAAGACAAACTTGCTGCCAAGCTCGTTGCGACGTCCAGAGAAAGACAACTCCAGTTGGAGAGGAAAAAAAAGGCGGCCATGTTCCTCAGTCAAATACAAGCACCGGTAGCAATGAAGATCCACTCCGTGCCTAATATTAGCTCTAGAAAAAATGAGGATTCGGACGAGGTTCATTCCATACCGTCGCCAACACCGGCGAACAACGACGACGGGGAAACGAGAACGAACGGTAACTCGTTAATGAACAGACTGAGAGGCTCGGATTTGGGCAGTAAACGGACGAGGCCAACTTCGCGGAGTCGGAGCAGAAGCCGAAGTCATTCGGACAGAAATAAACAACAGAAGAAACATAAGAAAAAAAAGACTTCGTACAAAAGGTGAGCGGAGGGGTTTCATGAGATGATTTTGAGTTTTACCATTTTTGTGATTTTTGATTATCGAATCGTTTTCTAATTCCAGTTACGACAGTCCTTCCAGTTCCCGATTGCACAAATCGAAGAAAACTAAAAAATCATTATCGAGACACAGATCGCGCTCAAATACACCGTCGCAGAGACATAGACACAGTTCTAAACACTCGCGAAGAGACAGTAATTCGAGCGATTCATCATCCGGCTCGTCTTGAAACGGTATATTGGCTAATTGATAGCCAAGTGCCGTATGTAAAATTGTAAATGTTGCCATAATATTGGATAATTAACGATACGTAAGTGTAGAAGATAATTGGCACGAAAAAAAACAAACAATAATCTGTAACATAAGTAGCAATAAAATTAATTTCTATACATCTTAGGAACATCAATTTTTGTACACTTTAAATGATAAAAATTGAATTGAAATATTAACGTAATTAAAACGCGCAACAAAATACTGAATACACGAGTTCTCAGTGTGAGAAACTAATATCGAGATTATAACTGTGACCGGAGGTAACTTTGTCAGATAAACTTATGACCTCAGAATCTAGGGTCGCAGTTGAGATCACTGAATCTGCGTACATTCATGAGAAATAGTTGTTTGTTGGAAATTTTCGGTCCTGATAATACTCAAGTGATAAATACGTTTTATTAATTGAAGATTAATCAATCTTATGAGTTCTCGTTCATAGCGCGGCTCTCATTGGAAATCTGGAGTTCTTGTGAAGCTAGAGATAGAGATTTAATTGCAGGACACCCTGTAGACAATTACGTAGCAAAGTTACATCTGTGTACACATAACGAAACACTGATTAACATTATTATTGAGCCATCGAGCAGAATTACACAAATTTGCAAAACGAGATAACGCATCATCCCGCATCGATTTTTCTAAGGTCTTCATGAATTGTTTGTAAACTTTACGGTCTGAGGTCTGTTGAGAAATCACTTTGACATCTCCATCTGAATCCGGTTACATCTGAAATCGTTTGACTCGAAACTTGGGAGTGAGAAGGTCAAAGTCATGCCTATCAGACCCGTTATACTTCTACCACTACGTAGACGTAATCTGAACAACGAGTAATAAATAAGAGGAAAATATTCGTAAATCTGTATTCGCACAGGCAAATATTTACTCATTAAGTACTGAAGGAAACGAATCAGCTGTAATGAGTAGCGTTAACTATTTGGCGTCGTAGTAGCGTAATGTGATTTTAACGTAACGCCAATTGCTATTTGATTGAACTAACAGGGCTGAATTATTATTGATTGGTTTTATTGACCAACAGCCAATCACCCGATTTCCATAAACAGTCCAGCGCGGACACAGTCTCGAAGACTCGTGGGGCTCATGAGCTGCTGTAAATAAATATTCCGAAAACCGATTACTTAATTATAAACAATTTTTATATACGAATGAAGATTTGTGCCCAATCATTTTTTTCCCTAATGAGCAAGATTGGTACGCTTACAACGACGTCAATAAAATATATAAGTAATCAGTAAGCAAAGAAAAAAGAGAATTAAGGAACGATTCATGAATCTCAGTGATATCTCGGCTTACGAAATTCACAAATCGTTTGGCAAAATATGGTGCTACATGCCATTTCTGAAACCAAGTTGATGATATCACGATCATCTAAAGGGTCAGAGGTGACACGGCTAAGATTTATAAATTGTCTCGACGATAGACTCCGACAGTCAGTATCTTATGCTTGGCTAGAGAACCAAGAGAAAGTGCCATCATGTCGACAAAAGTTATTGTACGTACAATAAATTACTGTATTAAATACATAATTACTATTCTTATCAAACATGCCTTCATGCTTTTTGGTGCGATAGAATTTGATAATCCCGGTTTTACTCTTCGAATTTCATTGCAACGTTGCCTCGACAAACTTTGAAATGTTAATAGTGTCAAGTTTTGCATAGATCGAATCAGTTCAAACCAGTTTTTTTTAAATATTGATCAGGGTCGGCGAGATGGGGGGGAATTTGAACTAAATTTCAGACTTCTAATTTCGAACTGACAAGATTGTGTTGTGAAAAGAACAAATTATCTGATTGCCCGATCGATGTACATTTATGAAATTTGCATCGCCGTCAATGCCGTATGTAGAGTTTCGTTACCACTGCGATTATAATCATACACCTAGAATTGGAATTATATTACGGACTTTGCTAGCAAACCAGTAAAAATATCCAAATATCCTGTTCAACGTTATTGTGAATATTAAGCCTGAAAAAAAGTGGCAATTGGGGTCTCTATTTCTGATACGTGCCAAAGATATTGAATGACTGTAACTGAAGGCCTGTGAACTAAAAATTGACATCGAAAAATATCAAGGTTCCTATGCAACAAGAATTATTTTTCTTCTGCTCAATCTAAATACAGTTCGTTATTCCTTCCTCGTTGTGGCAATACTAAAAATGATCGAACCAAAGTTCCAGATTGATCACGCACCCCTTTTCTCTTGATTCATGTTCGAAGCAATTTCATTTATATTGCTGATTGATACATTTATGTTTTCAACGCTACAATCTTGTTCTACTCCGCAAGGGACATTTTGAGTGTTGGTCGTGTTAATCGCAATCACAGTATACTTGCCGGTCAAGAGACAGATAGCGAGGCCAATAGACTAAGCTATAAAAATACATTTTCTTGACTGTGCCGTTTAAAGCAATATCATTGTTCCCTCATATCGCACAAAGAAGTTATTGTCTTATTGTGACCATGAATAGAGTTCGTTTGCGATAGTTTTAATTTGTGCTGACCAAGGCAGTCAGTGATACGTAAAAAGTGGAAAAATAATGTCAAGATATCGTTCAAGGAAACATTTGGAGATTACAGCAATTTATTATTGGTCTTAATCTTAATAGTAAACTACCCAGAGTCAGTTTTGCGTTTGATTGCTTATTGTAAAGCTCAGAGATATAACACCTTGTTGAATAAATATAGTGAAAGGTATTTCTGTTCGCAGAAGGAAAATTCTAGAAATTATATCTAGTTGCACGTTCAAGTTGTAATTCAACTACTGCGCACATGCTTCTGAAAATATTGACTTTTCAATTATACCCTGATACATTTTCAGTTGTGGAATCTGAAAATATACGCGGAATGATTATGAAGTAGAAATCGAACTCCATACGTCATCGCGGTCTCTATGCTCGTTAATTGATTGATTACAAATTAGCAATGATGCGATTAAACAGAAATCTTGATACAGGAAGACGCAGAATAAATGTAGCAATATCGGGAATAGATGAATTTGTCAATACCCGTATAATAACAAGACAACCCTAATATTTTCTGTTTTCTAATTCGCATGATTAGGACACTGTATGTAATGAGTCTAAATGTATGACGCGTTTTAGAGTAATACTGCATTTTTTAAATTGTGCTAATCAAATAGCCATTCATTCGCAAATTAACTTCAAAATGTTTCCATTGCTAATTCAAAGATTCGACTCACTAACGTCGACGTGCAATTTTACACGATTTTGATTTCCATGTCTTATGAACAGAAATATACCTATGCATATACTATTGACCTTATCAAACCACTATAAGCAATGATATAGTCGGGTGGGTTATTATTGTTCTTTTCATAGATTGGGTGTCTATGTTTTCATCAGGAAGTTCGATGCCCTGATCGGTATTTTTCTGCTCCTCAAGTCTATAAATGAACGAAAGAGTTTCATTGTATATTAATGTATGCAAAATACCGCAAGAACCGAATTATTGAAAATTGTCTGTCAAAAGAATTGCGTGATTCAAATATGGAACACCCTGTACATGGCTTGGTATTGAACACGTGTTAACAGTTATAAGATGATGTAGCTGGAACTTAGACTATCTACGGCGAGAAATTATCTACACGCCTGCAAAGAATGGGATATAAAGATAACCAGCCATAAAATACAGTGTTTTATCGGCCGTGTGTATTGAACTTCCATCGGTGCATAGACAGTAGAAAATGATAAAAATCCACCGCCAAGAGGCAGGCATAAAACAGTTTGAGATATTAATGACATGAAAATAAAATGATCATACATAATATTGAGATAATTGACCATGTAGATTATCACGCGTTGTGCATACATATGTATATCTATTCCCAATGACCACGACGGAGTAGATTTAAAACGTGTTAGTTTCACGCATACGTTATAAATGCGTATACAAATTTAGAGAGGAGTTGAAAGTAAACTGAGATGATTGTGTGTATAACGTAGAGACTGTTTACACAGAATTATCTGGCGTATTTTTAACGTTAGTATCATCGGATAGTGTCTAAGGGGGGTAAGCTTATAAAAGCACGATCAATCCAGGCGGGAGCTCAGTTCCAGTTGCCACTTGGAGGAAGGTGGGCGTTACTTATTCTTCTATTATCGCCTTCACTGAGATATGGTTTTAGCATAAAGACACTGGTCTTTGTGCTTTTTTAAACGGTCATTATCAAGTTTTGAAAATTCTTCTCAAAGTAAGGAAAGTGTATTTCCTCGGGTCAGAATTCTCCTGACATCCCTCCGAAATCACCATTCGCAGAAACTCGACAGCATTTGATCATGCTCACTATCATGACGTACCGCGCTGCACAGCAGCCTGGTAAGAAATATCACATTTTTTATGCTCGGAGCTCCAAAAATGCGTTTTTTTCTCTGGACATACAAATTCATTATAATATATTCAAATTTGGGGTTTTTATTAATTAATGGAAACACAAATGCTGAATACTTTTGCAGACTTAAGTTTTTTAGTAGAGATATCAAGCTTATATCGAGAGAAAAGAATCGCTTGAAATAATATCATGTAAAGAGTGTTGTAAGATTGAGTGATTTTGATGATCGTTATTTTGATTACAGTCCCGTGGGCCGATTACAAAAATTCTCGACCCGTCCGAACTCCTAAGACCGGAACCAGTACACGTGGAAAAATCAGCGAGTCAGTTCAGAGATTATTCAATCGATCCAAATGATCCGATCAAAGAACGAGTCCGAAAAACGTACTATGATATGCACACGAATCAAACCGTCGAGTTTGTAAAATGTTAGTATTAAGTTTTGGTGTTTTATTCCCGTATAACTTGCTGAAATAATTCCAATTTTTCATAAAACATGTTCAATTCAACTTCATACATTCTTTTGTAACAATATTTTCATCGATCGTTATTATCGTGCATCGAGATCCTGTAATTGAACTGAATAACTTGGATATCAAAAACAAATCATGACGTTTTCATATCGTTTAAATGCAAATTGAAATGCAAAATGTCTTCATTTACTGTATAAAGATACATACTATAGCCAGAACGGCTCACTTGTGATAACATTTATCCATGCATTAAAACACAAATATTTAACATATACCGTACCATTGTTGTTATTCAAACCTAAATATAGATTCTTAAACAAAGATCTCTCAACTAACTTGGCTATTAACAGGCAAAGGCCACCAAGACAAGAAAAAAATAGTTCTAACAATATACAGAAAAAAAAACTCGAGTTAAAAAATAAAAACTATGTGGTCACTTCTGCATGCGCGTCTTGGGATAACAATTTTGATAGAAAATTGCATGTATTTGACTATAATTGGGATCAATACACCTACATCGTGCCTCCGTGGACTTGAATGTCCTGAAGTAAGTTTACTTCATCTCCGCTACAACGTAGGTTTCCCTCCTGATACTACAGAGAGAGTCTTGAGTTGAAGCGTGGAAGGCAATTCGCACACATTCACCCTCACGCAGAAAAAAAAAGTCAATATTTTCTAACATTTTGCAAAACCTAGAACCAAGGCTAGGCATTATAAATAATATTGTGTAGAATTATCAGCAATATTTTAATTACATAAACATTTTGGACGTCGCAAATCTTCAGCCTTGAGCAAGTTATCTGAGGTTCGTATCAATTCCGCTAAAATTTATCAAAACGTAGAACAACTGAGTCAATTATATATCCACCTAATTAGCAACATTGGTTTCGATACCATATAAAAAAAAACGTAAGACTCGTTCATTCCTGGTATTCCCAGATATACTTGTGCATAATCAACACCCGACTGTGTTCTCAAGGCCTGTTATAAGCTTTTGAACACACAGAACGTGGCTCGAGTGTTTATAAAAAAACACACCGAAGTGTCATCAGATTACTGAAAACAATCAAGATTTGCATGAAGCCAGAGAATCACATAATCTACTAATTGCGAATAACTATCGTTTCACGTTCTTTCAATTGGGGTGAAAATGAATCATCTAAAGGAGCAAATTAGTAAACGAATAATAAATAAACTCCATCAGGTCATGTATAATTTTATGCTCCGATCATAGTAACTCTGAACATTGTCATCATCCATGTGTTGATAACATATTGATACATGTTTATGAAAAAACGTTCAAAAACGTCATTAAAGAGTCATTATGATGTTTTTGTTATTCAATAACTTGAGCTAGCAAATGATAGAACAACAGTTCTTTCCATTAGAATTATGGAAGCAAGAGTTTGAAACCTTATCTACTGGAATCATTGATACTGTATTTACAAGCTACTTGCATCATGGGACAAATATTGATACAAGCCAGCTATGCAGTTGATATACGGTAGATGGGAGTTGTAATTCAATTCCTTTTGTGATACTATATTATTAGCTGCTCTAGACTAGACCCAGAAGAATAATGCGATGATATTCCAGCTCGTATGGCTGACTGGCTAAAATTCAACAAGCTCAAAATGACTGTGAAAAAAGCATTGATAAAGCTGAACGATTTGGTCGACGAAAGCGACCCGGACTCCGATCTCCCAAACATTGTCCATGCTTTTCAAACCGCAGAACGTATCAGAGCGGAGCACCCGGACCTCGATTGGTTCCAGTTTACTGGACTGATTCATGATCTTGGCAAGGTACGACATCAACCCACTCAAGATCCCTGAGGCAATGTGGTATCTTTCCTGTTATCGAACCTCCAATGACCCAGAAACTGACAAATTTCAGATTATGGCCTTCTACGGCGAACCCCAATGGGCTGTTGTTGGCGATACGTTTCCAGTCGGATGTGCCTGGGGAGAAAGCATCGTCTACAGTGCACCCAGTTTCGAGAACAACCCCGACGGCAAGGACCCTCGTTACAAGTAAGGGATTCGAGTTCATGTTTTGTTACTGTATAGAGTTCAAAACGGTGATCTTGATGAAATTGTTACTTTCATTTCAGCACCAAATATGGAATTTACAAGCCCAACTGTGGCCTGAACAATCTAATGATGTCCTGGGGTCACGACGAGTACCTTTACCGCGTGCTCAAGCACAACAAGACAAAATTGCCAGAGGAGGCCTTGGTCATGGTTCGTTTCCACTCATTCTACCCGTGGCACGGAAGCAACGACTACTCTTGGCTGACCAACGAACAAGACAAGAAGAACCTTAAGTGGGTTCTCGAGTTCAAGTCAGTATCTCAGCTCGATTTTCGGATATATTCTTTCGCTTGTTCGTTACATCTGAATTCTAACAACAATATTTTTGTTTTACAGCAAATACGATCTGTACACCAAGAGCACGGCTGTTCCAGACATAGAAAAATTGTGGCCATACTATCAGGGACTCATCGACAAATTTCTACCGGGTATTGTCGAATGGTAGATCAATTTGAAAATTCGATTATTAAGATCGTTACTTCCGGAAAAGAGGAACGAGGATTCGTTAAGAGATTGAATTTTTTTGTTTTGTTTTGTTTTGTATGTTTTATTTACAGGTAATTGAACAAAAAGAATTAACTTATTGGAATAATCTGTTTATATTGTGAAATAAAATGATTTCAATAAATGTTATCTGGTTTATATTCGATTATTTTCTTTCGTCTAATACGAATTTACAATTCAAATGTGTTCCGAAATTGAACCACGGCTTCGGTTACATCGTTTCTTCTTTGTTTAGCGAATCACGATAGAAAAAGACGCAACGATGTAACACTGTGGTTCAATTTCGGAATATATACACTCTTTTTTTTTTATTTTAAATATCGCAAAACGACGACAAAAAAACAATTTAATATATTAGGCATACATAACAACGCAAAGTAAGTTGATTTTTGTGATAATTTTCTCTTCCGATAAATCTG
Source organism: Euura lappo (assembly GCA_018257835.1). Classification (NCBI taxonomy): domain Eukaryota; kingdom Metazoa; phylum Arthropoda; class Insecta; order Hymenoptera; family Tenthredinidae; genus Euura; species Euura lappo. The sequence continues at coordinate 205,011 of JAEUYN010001597.1, read as the reverse complement.
AATAAAATTAAAATAAAGAAACTCGTGATAAATAAACGGTGATTAATTTGACCTCTATTTTTATTTCGACCAATACGATTTGGTTATTGTTCGAGACGCGTGACGTAGCGAATCTCAATTCGTGGATTTAGTCAAAATTAACAACGCACATTACCCCTGATTGGTCGAGGTTGAAAAAAAAGTGAGAGAGCGAATGAGAGTGAGAGAGAAAAAAAACGGTTACGATTTCTTCCATCTCGTCATTTCGAATCGATTCTCGATTGTCACAAGACGAAAGGCGGTTAGGCATCTAGTCGAAGAGACGCGTGCTGGCAGCGTGTGATAATCAACAAATAAAAGTGATTCAATTATCCGATTAACTGCGCGAATCGAGTCCTGAACGAATACCGAAAGCAGAGGCGAGGTTATACCGCGAAAATAATATCGATTTAATAATTTCTCTCGTAATTAACATCCCGAGTAGCGCGTAGCCCGCCAAAAACACCGGCAAACAAACATGGCTCCGCGCAAGAACGCAAAACGTGTCGACGACGAACCCGTCGAGGCTGTTGCCGAGGCCGGCGACGTTACACCGCCGAAGAAGAAAAAAACTTTGTCGAAAACAGCGGCGATCGAAGATCCGAAGGAGGTCAGGCATCCGAGGGCTGCAAAAAACAAAAAATCAGAACCGATCGCTGAGTCTGTAGCCGCGGCCGTTAAGAAGCCGGTCAAACCGAGGGCCCAGAAAAAACTCAACGACGATGAAGAGGACGCCAAGAAATCTCGCGCCAAGGGACCCGCCAAAAAAACGGCAAAAAACGAGGAGGAAAATAAAGGTAAATAATATTCATCCGTTATTATCGCAAACTCGACATAATTTTTAAACTCGAAACCGGCGCCTCGATCGAAACATGGAGTACCCACCATTTATTCCGAAGTTTTATTCCATCGACCCTAGTCACGTGACTTGATATTCGATCTCGTATATATTGCCCCGAATTTAGATTTATCGATCGAAATCGTGTTTTACTAGGATTTCGCTGAATATCGTCATGAAATTAATTTTTTTTTTTCAATGGTCTTAAAAATTGAAAGAAATTTTATCCCCTCGAATTATAGAAGTGAAGCCGAAAGGTAGACCGAAGAAAGTCGTCGATGAATTGGCAAAGACAGATGGCGAAAAAAAAGTAGCAGCTAAGAGCAGGGGAGCCGCCAAGAAGGCGGAGGCTCCGGAAGCCAAAGAGAAGGAAGTAAAGCCGAAGGGTAGAGCGGCTAAAAAAACAGAGAAAGAAGAGGCGGTCATTGAGGCACCGAAGCCTAAGGGCAGAGGCAAGGCTGCAGCCAAGGCCGAAAAGCCTGAAGACACGGAGGACTCGGCGCCAGCCAAGCGTCAAAGACGAAGAAAGGCCGGAGAAGGAGCGGCTGCAAAACCTGCGAGCAAGACTGGGCGCGGAAAGAAAAACGCCGATTCCGAGGCAAACGACGATGCGGAAGAAGATGAAGTTGAGAAATCCAACGAGTCGGAGGAATCTGCCGATGCGGAAGGAGAAACTGCAGAGTCGGCGTCGGAACCTGAGGAGAACGGAAACACCGAGGAAGTCAAAGAGAATGGCAAGGAACACGAAGAGCAGGAAGTAGAGGAGCCCAAGGAAGCCAAGAAGGGAAAGGGAAAGCAGGCGACGAAGAAAGGAAAGGTTTACAAGACAAAATTCCCTGACGCGGAAGACGAAGAGGCTGCGGAAGAGAAGATTGAGAGTCAGGTCGAAAGTCATTGGTGAGTATCGGGGGGTCGGGAGGACCGAGAGGTAGACGTTGGCATTTTTGAGAACGAAAATCGGTATTTTTTCAGATAAACGCCGGATTGGCATCGAAAGAAGATTGGACTTTGGCTGAAGATTAAGCCGTTCCAGTTGATACTCTGAAGAATAAGAGGGTCTCTTACCGCTCGTACTTTGAAGATTTTTACACCATTCGGCCTTTTATGAACGCCGCGACCGCGTCGCGCTCAGGGTCTCTTCTAGATAAGAATCGACTCGTCTAGTCCGAAATTTTCAATTATTATTTTAATCTATTTCACGTATAAGTTTTTTAAAATCTACTTTACGTATTACCAACACAGACCCGAGACAAAAATAAGCCGGCTGATTATTTCAATTTCATTCATTTCAAACTGACATTTGGTTCGAAAAATCTCACATTTTAATGCTTGATACGATAGGAGAACGGAAAGTGTAGTTATTGACCAATGAATGTCACATAATCAACATTTAAATTCCTAAACATAGGTATAAACTAGAACGGTACATTTATTAATTTCTAGAATTCCAACTGTGTGGGAGAGCGTTGACCAACGGCGTTCGCTTCTTTATCACAAACCATTCCAATGTCATTACTAACACTCCAAATATGTAATCAGATATCTGTGAGTAGTAGGTTCAACATACGTTTATCTCAGAAATTCGGCAATAGTTGTGACTAAGAAGCGTAACACGCGACCCTAAATTCATTAGACTGGGCCGAATATTCAAGGCTTTGTACGCAATTGTATGTGATTTTATCGGACGTCTTTAATCCTGTAAGATTTGACTAAGACGCGTAATTGAACATGCATGATCAGCTGTACCGTGCCGTTATATGCCTTCAAGCCCGGGGTCTTTAGTTACCCTACCCCCTTCGTTTGTACTAACTTGTTATTACCTATTAGCTATCTTTTACTATTAAATATCTTACGTTTATTTCAAAATATCATAAATCACACGTTCGTGTCATACTATGTGTGTGTGTGTGTGTAAATTACTATTAAGTTTTTCCCAAAGGTACAGAGACTCGATTTTTACCGAAAATTATTTGTTCTTAAAAATAATCCACGTATTTATAATTTAATAACGAATAATAAATAACAAAAGATATTTGAGGATTGAATAGCATTGAAGAAAAAGAAAAAAAAATGGTGTAATCCAAACCGTAGATTGAAAAACGGCGACATTCCCTTGAATAAAAATATCAATTGTTATTATATTTTTCTGTTTTATAATTTAATTAATTGAAGAAAAAGACAAGATGAAAAGAAGTGACTTGGTACTTTATGTTTGTACGAGCAACTATTGTTCATTGTTAAAGTTACTCGAAATGTCTTTCACATAAGTTGTGTTAATGTACATAAATAAAAGTAAGGTAAATAAGGTATCGAGTAACTTGAAACAACCCACTTCAATTTTTCATGATTTGTGCTAAGTTCGGTGAGTCACATACATCTAAATTCTAAAGCTAACGTTCTTAGATTTTGACAATTCCTGAATCGTAAATTCAAAATTCTAGTAGTAAGTACAAATTGAAAGAGAGCATCGAATGCTGCGTTCTTCGTTATCAGCTACGTTACGCATAATTCTGAACTAGTAACGTTGTCTATTCCTGTCAATTACTATTGCTGCCTTAATGGTTTACTAAATTTAAGTTCTCGAAGCACATTTAGGTAACAGAATAATAATTAAAACAATACGATTCAAATATTATGTGACGTATTTATTTTTCAAAATAAATTGTTACAGAATTATACCGTTTACTTATTCATTTAAAATATCATTGAAATAAAAAACTGTGAACACAGACGAAATAATGTCGAAGAAGAAAACAGGATCCTGTAATAATATTCTAGAAAGTTCAAACGATGGCTCAAACACTGAACAATAGAGTTTATTATAAAAAAAAAGGCATTACGACGTCAATCAGATTCAAATTTTCGCAATTTCCCGCCACTTTTAGATTCGTAGACAGCAGCGCCCTTTGGTTTGAGATTCGTCCATAAGCTCACAGATGGCAGAGGCTATGACCGTGATGTGGTGCTGATCAACTCACGTATTTCTTCTACATAGACTGAGTGGGGCTACGGAGCTTGTGTTTTGAACGTAGATCTGTTATTTATAGAAAAATAATAATACGAAAAGGAAGAAATAGATTAATCGAGTTGTTCGAAGTCAGTGAATGTCGAGGGTTTAAATAATTGGTCTCCGTATTTGTATCCCTATAACTATAAACGGAAGCAAACATTTCTTCTTTTTTTCTCATAATTGTTGTTCCATGGTCCGTGGTCGAGGGGCCCCGCGTGATACAGAAGGCTGTGAGGAAACAACGGTGGTGATCGCACGCCATTTTCTATTTTTGCATAGCAGTGAGAGTTGTATGTGTACATTTTGTGTGATAGATTGAATAATCATTGTTAATTAACGGTTAATGATAGGTATGAAATGAGTTTTCGATATTCAAGTTTAACGTACGACCTGACCTTTTACCGAAACGTTGTTATCTCATCGTGTAAATTTCATTGAGATATTATACGTACGTACGTAAACATTTTTCTTTCTTTCTTTTTTTCGAATCTGTGGTGGCCGACGACGACGATCGCGTATCGTATGTGTTTGAACCGAAAAGCGACTGATTATCAAACTGTTATTTACCGAAAAAGGAAAGAATAACGAAAATAACAATAGTAATAGATAAGTAACGGGGTGAGACTCAACTCGCGAGAACCAGTCTGTGATATTAAACAGTACTAAGATATTAGGTGTAATATTAGTTGGTAGTAGCGCGTGACACTTAAGTAAATAAGTTATTAACTAAAAAATTAATGATAAAATAGATAAAACACTGAGTTTAGTGTACCATAAAAAAGAGACTGACAACGTAAAAAAATAGTGCGCCGAGATCGAAGAATGTCTACCGAATCTGTGTCAAGTGATAGGCAGCAGCCAGACCCGAAGACCGAAGGTACGCATTGGTTTTGTTAATATTTAAAAAATATCGTTTAGCTGAGCCCCGTTCTTATCCTGCCTCATTTCCCTAATTTCTTCGCCGTCTGACGACGGAATGATTTCTGTCATTCGCCCCGTACGGATCCAAGCTGGCGGCCTAATTCCGACAGTCTGTCTTTTCTATCTTATTTTAAACGTTATCGAAAATTGAAATTAGACCGAAGAACGGTTAGCTTCGCACCTCTTACCTCGTCGGGCATCTGCGACGGTTCGATAGCTTTTTTTTCTTTTCTTAAACGAGCGTTTTTATGCTTGTGTTATCAGAGTGTCATTTTTTCGCGATAGAAGACTGGAACGATGTTCATCGCCAAGCATCAAGCTACGAATAAATCTGATGTGGACCAATTTGAGCCATGTGCTTCTTACGATATTGTTTACTACATAAAATCGTTACGCGACATGACGTGTCGCCGTTAAAGACAAGTTCAATGAGTTCAATATGAAGAAACGCGCGATGCGTATAATCGATCCCTTTTTTCCATTGTTTTAATTGAAAGCTCTGCATGTTTCCGGTTCGATTTAAGTTCGCAGTTATTTTTCTCTTTCCGTCTACCGACATGTACACGTTTTCGTATAGAATTTTCTTTGCCATTGTTAAATACGTTTGCATAAATTGTCCGATGATTTTTATTTTCGGACATTTAACGTTCGTCGTCTGTACATGCAACGACGTAGTTCTTAGAAAGGAACTTTCTGCGACGACTGTACCCCTACTATTCGTACAGAGGCACAACACGCTCCCCTTTTGTGCCGCTGCCGAAAACGTATCGCATTTACCGCTTCTCTCTATTCCTCCCCTTCTGTAAGTTCGACAGATTTTATAGGGTGAACTGCAGATCGAGGGTTGAATTAATGCTGGTTCAACGATTATGCGAGCTCTTCCGTTTACAAACCGTAAACAAAATGAAACGTTGAATTTTATGGAAAATTGATCGAACCCCTACCGCAAATTCGACGAGAATTATATCGCGTATGCATTACATATTCCAGCAGCTGCGAGAAGCCACGGTTTTTTTTTCTAATAAAAACACGTACTATGTGCCTCTACGGTTATCAATCGCGCTATTGCAGATTTATTTTTCGCGTTGAAAAGAGAGAATTGAAATGAAAAAAAAATTCTTCCCAGTGTGCGATTGTATCTGTTTGATTCGCTCACATTGTTCTCGTGCGGTTTACCAGAGCCCGGCCTAATACCCTTCTGCGTACAGACAGTAAACACCACGGTTCAAATTCAAAGAGCCAAAGACGGTTAACGACAAGGCGTTCGATTATCGGCGAGCTTATTCGGTAATCGCCAGTCGTCATTCGGGACGGAATCAGTCGGTTCGTACTTTGCCGAATCCGGTTAATTTTCGCCTCGAAGTCTGCTTAATATTTCGTTGATATCAAATCGCGATATGAAGTTGGAAAGTTCGAAAAATAAGGCCGGCTCCTACCGGCACCGGCGTCCACGTCGTCGCCCGCTGGTCGGGCCCACCGGCTCGTGTCTCTTGGACTCTATCATTGTCCAAAATCAAGGAGTTCGATGGGCACGGCGCAACCGTTCGACGAATACCGTCAAAAAAGTCACTTTCCGTGAGTTTCAAACATACACCTTTTTTTTTCTTCTTTTATTTCCTATCGCTACGCGACGTACGTGTGTCTCTCGAATGTGAGGGTATTTAATATCGTCCGCGACTATGGATTTAGGATTACAATTTCGGGTCTCCTTTGTCAGCGTGCGACGCTCGGTTGGGTGGATAGACTCGATCCGTGTCGATATTTCCTCTTATATTCGGCAAAATAGTCGATATGAGTAGTTCAAGGATATACGCGATCGTTTTACACGGTTAAATTGGCATATTTTTAAGTTCACCTGTACAAACGGATTAATTTTCACGGACCCCAACGGTCCATCAGCTAATTACACACCGGTATTAGACACGGTGTTAGTTTTCAAAACACTCTTCACCTGCCCCTAACGTCAACAGTCGTTATACTCGTTCGAGAATAATCCGGTTCTCTGTTTGGACTCGCGTTTATTTTTGTAATCAATGATACAATTTTAAATTAATTTTTATTATTTTGTGTTAAAAACACTACTCATAGTCAGGAAACTCGATAACATCTACGTGCTATTAATTTCCGGTCACGAAGCATCATTTTTTTTTCTTTCTTATCAATTCTTAGAATTATTCAAACAAATAAAGAAATAGCCGTGACTGAATCGCATTTCGTGATACTGGAGCAACAATAGATATTAAAACTGTTACTAATGTTCGTATATAGAACAATTTTTCTGTGTGTATAGAAACAGATCGTATATCCAGAGCAACTGTTAAATTTTTTTTTTTTCATCGTGTTTTTGTGTTTCAATGAATGAAAATTGTACTGCATGAACTTTTAGAACAAAATAGTGACGAGAAAGGTTTTTTTTTTTACATTATCCACATCCATAATTTGGAGAGCGAATAAAAAATAAAATACAAAAAATATCGCAGTTTTTTTTTTTGTATTTCTAGTCATATATTGTATTCTATGTTCTAATCGTACTAAAAAAAATGATTATTTTTGATTAAATATACAGTTTATCATCACAATACCAATATTCAAATAATTTATTATCATTATTAGTAGGGAATTTGAAAGTGTCTGGAAAAACCGGGAATTGTCGGGGATTTCGCACACGTATCTGGAATTTTTCAAATTTTTTTCCTCCATTTTGATAGCTGTAAGATTTTGAAAATATCTGATTGAAGTGACCATTATTTTGAGAAATAACTCCCAACCCAAATCTCTTTATACTTAGTTGGAAAAAAAATTTTTTTCTCATATCAAATTGTGGCCAAATTGAATTGAGAGAAGAAATTGAGTATTTTAACTTGAAATGATAACATTTAACTTTGATCATCATGAATTTACAATCAAAAATGCGCTCGTTAGGAAAATAAAGTTGAAATGAGTATTGGAAAAGTCACGATTTTCCGTCCGGAAAACCGGGAAATGTCAAGAAATTTCATATGCAATTGACTCTAGACACCCTGTTATTATATTAGACAATACGATTATTAGACCCCAATAGTAGCACTCTATTATACTTGTCCGTTTGCGGCTTAGACTGACAATGAGGAATGTTTTGTTGCAGGGGATGAAGCGATAATAGCAATGTCTGTGGCAGGCGAGGTGACCGACACTTCCATTGTGGAAATCGGTAGATCTCGGCCTCAGTTTCAATATTCTCGGGTGAGTTTGGTCATTGAGGACGTCGCGTCATTCAGTCGACGTTTATTTTTCAATGTCAAGGTGCTAATCGAGGTTTTCTATTCACAGGAAGAACTGATGGAAATGAAGACTCAACCTTTGTCCAAGCGTCGACCAGACTGTTTGGATTCTGCCTATAACAAGTTTGTCCTTTTGGATATTTTATTCAATTTCTGTTCAGTTTGAAATTGTAATTGTCTTTGCGGCTGAAGTTCCCCCTCGTTCTTTGTTCACTCGGTTTTTCACATGCTTCCTGCTTCACAGCTCACGAGGCGTTTGGGATCCAGAACGCTGGCATCTTGATAGAAAACGAAGCGAGACACCCCCTGAGGACGAAAGGAATGGACGTGGGGATCAAGTTATCGACAATCACAGCAAACGTAGAAGCGGTGATTTCCGAGAACGGATTCGCAAGGAGTCAGACGGGATAGTCCTCAGTCCGCAGCGCCGGAACTTCAACTCCGGATGCTTCGTCAACGTGCCCCCGCTCCCGGCTCGACCTTCCGAAAGCCCCATCAGCACCAAGCCAGAGGTGAGGGAAAAATCAAACTTGACGATCTTATTCCCGCCAGAATTACCCATAACTCCTTATATCTCGCCCACAGGTCGGCCATCGGGAACCCGTACGTCGTATAGGCAGCGGTCGTATTCTGACTCGCGATGTGTGGGACTTCAGGCCCGATACCGAAAAGCTAGAGCCTGATCGTCCCGAGTTCAGCTTCAGGGCTGGAGCAACGGGCGGAGCCCCGATGAGAGACAGAGACGTGAGAGATGTTCGCGAGGTCGGAAGAGACCGCGAGGGACTCAGAGATAGGGACAGGGACCGTGACAACATGAGGGAAAGGGACGAGAGGTTCGAGCGGCGTTCGTTCGGCAGAGATTTTGGAGAGAGGGAGAGAGACCGTGAACGCGGGGACAGAATGGACCGCAACGATCGTCACGATCGTAACCATCCGATGGATAAGGACAGAGGTAGGGACAGGAGGTACGGAAACGACCGCAGAAGAACCTACGGCGAACAGAGAGAGATTGACGAACCTGAGTGGTTCAGCTCGGGCCCAACTTCTCAGCACGATACCATTGAGCTCAGAGGCTTTGAGGATATTCCCGAAGACAAAGCTTTGAACAATAACAACGTTAAGGGTAAGAAGCAGTCGCCGGCGCAGAAGAAAAGGGGGAAGAAAAATGCTCTGGACAAAGATGACAAGCAGAACGAGAGCACAGCCGGACCGAAAGGCCGTAGCACTCCTACGCCGACCGATCAACCTGCCAATTTAGCACCAGCTCCGCATTCACCGATTTCCGAACAAAACGAACCTCCGTCCACACCTTCGTCGAAGAAGAAGAATGATGCCGAAAAGAATTCTGTACCTGCGCCAAACGACAACGGAAACGCCAATAAAACTCAGAATGAGAATCAGCCTGACTTCAATCTCGATGATTTTCTCAAGTCTGATACTTTCCCCGGAGTTCATGGTCTTCTCACTGTAAGTTTTATATTGAGATCTATTTTTCAATCTAACAAATTGCTCATGCATCTTCTTTTTGTGATCGTAGAACGGTGTTGGGACTGGCGGTGGAACTGGATCCCGATTCAGTCAATGGTTCAAGAGGGACAGTCCCGTCCAACAGATGGACAGTCGTCGTGCTTCCATACAGGATGAACTGTTGAACAACTTGCTCAACGACATCACTGAGCCAAACATCCAAATACCTTCGGTTACAGAGTCAAATGCCTACTTTGCACCTATTTCTCCTGCCAATACAACAAACACCACGACTCCTACCACCGGCGTTAAACTTCTGGAGATGCTACAGAGAGGGAACAAGCCCAGTCAGAATGGCCAAGGCGATGCTGCTAACACTGTTGTACCGATGATGAAAAATTCGTCCATCAAAGAAATGGGTGAGATTTCATCTGATTTCGCAGTGGATTTTTCGTCCGAGTCTTGAGATGTTTTGTTAATCGTTTATGTCTATGATTTGCAGAGGTTGGTGGCAAGGTTATGCACAGTTTAGAAGAACTGGAAGCTCGCATGAGAGGAGGAGCGGTTCCTCCGCCGGTGGCAGTCGAACCGCCTAGAGTTACCAAAACGGACGAAGATCTTTCTGCTTTCAAAAAGCTGGTGATTATATGTTTCAATGATAACTTGATGAAAGTACGTACTTTCAATTGGCGAGTACGAGATACATAACGATATTTATAATTTGGTGCCGAGAACCGGTGAAAAACACCTTTTCCAGGGTGTAAATAACATGATTTTGATTACAGCTCGCTCAAGTAACCGGTGGACAAGCCGTCCCCGCAGCAAACGGTCCAATTGCTCAGAAGGCCCAACCTATTACATTAATGCAGGTGAATAAAGCTTTGATTATCGTTCATTTTGTTCTTTGTAATAATCTTATTTTTCAATTACATTGATTTTAGTTAAAAAATTGACGTTTTAATTCGCTCAGACAGAGATAATGCGACTATAGCAATTATTATTTCGAGAGTACAAGATGTATTTGTTTGATAATTTTGAGTTGAGACCTCAAATTGTCTTGAATTTCGTAGCTATTGAACAAGACTCAGCAACACGTTGCTCAACAGCAGCAATTGGCTGAACAGATGCATCCGCCAAATTTCAATCACGCGGGTCCTCTCGGTCCGACGCAACATCCTCACCAGGCGCAAATGCAGCATGAAAATTTGATGAAGGTATTGCAGATTCAGGTATGTATGCCGGGATTTATTATCCCCCTCGATCTACTCTAAGATTATTCGACAGTATTAGCAACATTGTCTAAATTTCAGCAACAACAGAAACAGAGACAACAACAACAGACTGATATGTTGTCAATGATGATGGGAGGACAACGCATGATGGGAGCGAGCCCATTGCCTCCAGACATGCAAATGATGGTGAACAACGCTCCGTCTAGTAGGGAACTCTTGCAACGACCAGAGGCTCAGGCGATCATACAAGGCCTGCAACAGGGTGAAATCACTCAGCAACATCTCATCCAGCAGCTGCAGGTGATTATTCGTTGTTTTCATTATTATATATCATGAATATTGAATTTGTTCCACCTCAACATTGTCGATGATATTCTTTTCTCTCACGTTTCAGAATCCTGCGATGCAACATCGTCATCGAGAGGTATTGGTGAATATCTTAAAGATGTACGGCGGTGCAACACCCAGAGCTGTCAGTCCTCATCCGACCGCACCAACACCTCAAGACCATATCTTGCAGCAGATGCTTTACCAGCAACAACAACAGCAGCAACAGCAGCAGCAGAGAATACCGTCCCCGATGAACAACGGTGAGTTAACATGTTGCTTATTGCTTTTTTAAAGCTGCGGATTGATTCATGCTTATCATTATTGATCACACGCAGTTTGAATTATCATTTAGAAGGCTGAATCTGTTGCGAGTTCGAGCTACTCGACTACTTTCTGATTTTACGAATTATACAAATTTTCTAAGTTTTCATACACAGAAAGACCGATAATGAGTGATTGTTTCTTTTTATTTATTTATTTTAAACGTAATTGATTATTGGGAATGCAGCTTACTGCCCTCCACCAATAATATCACCAAATCTGGCAGCTAGCCCCAATACATTGACGGTACAACATCCAGGTAAAATCTGTGATTTCATTGTCAATAATAGATTTTAAGAAACAACTCAGACTCGCTTACATTCAAAATCCCAAAGCTACCTTTGAAATACACAACAGCGTCGCTGCACCAGAGATCATTCCCTTTTAGCGAAAGCAAATTTACGATTTAATTGAAGAAGTTTATCGATACACTAATAATTTGGATACCGTATTTTTTATTTGAAGAGTCGCACCTGTTTAAATGCATGTTTTTACAGTCAGTAGATTAAAGAAAGTTTTTAATTAGGCTTCTCCCATTACAATTTGGTAGCACATTTATTTTTCAGATACAGTTTCAAAGCGCATGCCACTAGTCTCTCATCTCTCAAGGTTGCAAATCGATAAAATTTCTTAACGTTTACTTGAACTCGAAGAATATCAGGATTTGTTTGTTTCTTCCAACGATCTCTTGTGTATTTGTGTTATTGGATCGATGATCATATTACGGATTGACGTTGTTTAGTTTAAATTTACTATAATTTGAACAGTGATACCTCACCGAGTGCCGTCGCCGCGTGAACTTGTGATGCATACACAGTCGATAATACAAAATGCGCTGATCAAGAAGAAGCTAGAGGAACAAAGGGAGAACTTTCGTAAGAGACAAGAACAACAACAGCAGCAACAATCCCAGAGGGCGATCAGCCCTGTTAATTCTCCTGCAAAGCAGCAGCTGAGTCCTACTCCTCTTGCCTTCACACCTACCTCAGTTCTTCGTAAGATGACTGCCGAGAAGGAACCCGAGGGTGCGAATCAGTCTGATAACATAAAACTTATACTATCTAAGCCTTCTTCTGCTTCTAAAAATAATCCTCGCTACGCTTATCCCAAAACCCAATTCCGCGACGCTTCTTCCAAATCAAATCGCGAGAATTTTGATAATACCTTGGCAAAGCTTGACGGTAACAAGTCTGACGGGAAGATTCAAGTGATAGATAGTGAAATGAAAAAAGTCGCTGGTCGCTCTAAAGTTGATCTTTCTAATAACGATAGCAGTTCAAATGTAGACGAGCCGGCTTCCAAGGCTAAACATTCGGGTAGATCAAACTGTAGAAAGGATTCAAATAATAATGCTGACTTGGTCAATATCGGGAAGAAGAAATTTCCGTTGAACAGAAATACTTCGGATAATGAAATCCCGAACGTGTCCAATTCGCCGCGCGTTAATAATGACAAGAATAATAACAGCCCGATCATTATAGACGCTAAATTGAAGACTGAAGTAGAGACTTCATTGAGGGGAAATAAATTTTCAACCAATACCAAATCTCAATCTCCTACTAAAATTGACTCGCCTAAACGTACCCGTTTCTCAGAAAAGAAAAACAATATTTCCCCCCAGAAAAGCGATAATCAAATCGCTAATGCTAATTAATGTGCGAACCTCAACAAGAAATGTAACCGGGTGTGGGTACATTTTTTTTTTTTTTAGGCATAAATCGATTTTTTTAGGATCGAAAATATAAACGGCAGTTTGGTTTATTTTTCTAACGGATTCGTTTGTTTATTATACTATATACTATATAAAAAAAAAAATGATATAATTATTATTTTTTTTCTTTCTTTTCCATTTCTTTTCATATATCTCGTATGATATTCGAACCTAATTTTTAGTTGACGCTAATAACACGACAAATTATTTCTTTGGTTTTCTTTTCCATTTGGGCGTTTATTTTGATGATGTTTTTTTGTTTAGTTTATTTTTCTTCAATGACATTTTTCGAGAACTTGTGAACTCTCGTGATTTTATCAATCAGTTTAGTTTTTACATTCGTTATCACAGCATACGTTTTGAAGCTAAATATCCGATTGATTTTCTAACAAAAGTTTTATGCAAGTAATCTCTCTACCCGTTTAAGTATTTTGGAACAGATTTTAAAAATAAAAAACATATTATGAGCATGTCCTTGATAAGTTTTATCTCTTTATTTTTCCCTGCACTTATCACAGACTTTAATCAACTGCAACTCTTTATGAGACACATATCGAAGTAATTTTTTTTTTTTTTTAATATCTTTATTTTTATAATATTTTTCTGACTTTGATATGCGGCTCATAAAATTGTGGTAAACGAAGAAAGGAAACGACGAATTAGTTTCCTATCTTTCTTATGCATGCTTCTGCTTTATCCTGCTTTTTTACTTCTTGCTTGCCTAACAAGTTTCCTTCGCTTTCTACCTCACTTTCTTTATTCTCTGGAAGTATAAGCTGGTATGTATGTGGGCGTAGGCAGCAGTGATCCAACGAAAATGGGAAACCAGTCACAAATCTCCCATATCCAACAAGTGCAGTCTGCGGTACAGATGATCACACAAGGTGTGATCTCACGGCACAATACACCTCGGCCACAGCCGGTACAGCCATCGTGGTCTGGTCCCACTGTCAAACAGCATCCTGGTATGTCTAGTTATTTTCGATGACAAGAAATTTAATTGAGGGATTATCATCTCTTTCTTTTTTTCTATCAAACATTTTGGATTTTTCTGAAATTTCAATAACCAGGAATTACCTAGCGGAATAATTGCGTAGAGTTAACTGATCATTTATTCAAACATTGATCTGAAATTTTGTACCTCTTGATTTATATTCAGAATCAAATCGTTGAAGAAGATTTATACGCTATAAAGCAGAAGATGTATCACAGTTTTGGCTAGATAATGTTACGTATTCGAAAGAGATCAGACAAGTCGTATTCTGAAGAATGATTAACTTGTAATCATAACTTTCAAGCTTCTCAGATTTTATAGGTGCGAATGGACGAAATTGATTCAAACAGACATCAGTATCCAAACTCTTCGATTGCATTAATCTAGAATAGTTTTGAAATTTTTCGACAAAAGATTTTGAACATGAGATAAACAGTCGATTTTGGATGAAATTATGAATGAGAAAACCTTCAACTGGGCGAAGATCATCTGTTGCTTGATGAACTTATAATTGAACAGATTCTGGAAATCTTGAATACATGTTCCTTCTAACTGACCCAGCTTTGTTGAAAATGTTAACAATATTGGTTACTGGCTTTTCTGATTATAAATCGTTGAATGTTTGTTATTTCAGAAAGTCCCTCCTCATGCACAATTAAAATAATGCTTAACACGTAGTTAACAAATCATCTGGAATTGAACCATAATGAGAACTATTGTATCTATTCACCGCGGCTCAACGAATATATTACATATTGCACAAATGAATCGACGCCGTTCTCGCATCACCAGAGTCAAATGATAAAATACGAGCATATCGTTAACTTCTTATATCTTAAAATATGGTAAAATATTACCACTGTCTCACCACAGCTTTTGTTCAAATATTGCATGTGAGTTAAACTCATGAATCCGATGAAACGAAAATTCTGCATCTATAAATTAATCCATTGCACAAAGAAATGGCTGTATTTTGTTACCAACTCGCAGGATCATTCTTTCCATTGACGGAGTCAATACAAGTCTGCATCGAGGTCTAAAATTGAGATTATTTTCTGTTATAGGTCGGCCTATAGTTAAAGGTGGTGGTGGAAATCAGTTTCAGTACAGTGGTAATACTGATTATCAGCAACAGCAGCAACAACAACAACAACAACAACAACAGAGAGCTGCGGTAGTTGGGGCGTACGGAAATCTTGCTCGTTCAAAACACACAATGGCATCGCCTTTGTCCCATGTCTCAAATCCTTCGCAGTTCAATCTACCACCAAATTCCATAATTGGTCAACGTTCAAATTCCATAAACAGTCAGATAAAACCGCAACAAGTACAGCCTCACCTCGCCAGCATACAACAACAGCGGACGGTCAATCCCCAGTTGCAACAGCTCGTTATGAACCAAAACTACAACTCTGCTCGTACCGGTGAGTTTGAAATTTATCACATTTACGCGAGATAGTAATACTTCAGCATATCCTCTGTCACAATGAATCCAAATTCATGCAACAAATTTTCAGAGAAATCTTTCTTCCACACCATCTTAGGAAGATATACTCAATTCGGTGGCTACAATATTCATTGTGTTAACTCTAACTACCCAACTTTGTCCAAATCTTCAGGCAGTTCTACGATCCCTAATCAAATTGCATGCAATGGCGCACAGAAATCGGACTAGACGTCATACTTTCACCCCACGCTCCTCAATATCCTGAAAAACGAACATACCCCATAACGGACCAAAATAAGTAATCCCATTCTCCTATTCAATTATATACCTAGTAGATTTAAGTGTTCCTGAAGTTACTGGAAGCGAAGAAATCAAGCATCAAGCAATGATTGAGAAAAGAATCACGTACATAACGCAAGAATTGCAATAGCTGTAATCTGCTATACTATCTGATACGGAATTCGAGTGGGGTAAAAATGAATAAAAATAAAGTCGTAGCAACAGAAAATCAGCATGGAAGGTCTTTTTGTAGATGGACGAGCCATGAGACCACAGCCGATAAACATGCCTGTGGGTCGACAGACGTCTTCACCCGGTCTTGGATTCATGGGTAGCAACGGCGGAGATCTTTCGCCGACATCGAACCAGCTGGCCCGATGGTTTAGCCCAGAATTACTCGCGCAAGCCCGTGCTGGAAAGCTACCGGACTTGGGACAAACTAACGTTTTGTCATTGGAGGAGTTGGAGAGGCTCCAACATGCCTCTACGACTGTTCATAATTAAATTTGATATTAATATTTCGGGATGAAGAACGAAATAGAAAAAAAAAAAAAATTAATCGCGCGTTTAATCACAGAAGAATGATGAATCCGTTTTTTGTGCTTTTGGCAATTTTCAATTATAATCCAGGAATAATATTTATAATATTTGGGTGATAGAATTGCTAAAGCGAGAAAAAAAAACACATCCTAAATAAAACCGCAACTACACGACTTACGATGAGGAAATTTGAAGCTGGCTTCAAACAAATAAATATAGTTGACGGATAAAACCTTGTCGAAAACAAGGCTCAAGATATGTGGTGGGAGTGTTTCAATGAAGAGCTTAATCAGAGTGCTGCTGTAAAATTGAACAATTATGTATCGGACACAGAATCAGTTTTCAAGTCCAAGACCTGAAACATTGTATCGGCACTTGGTTTACATGCGTCGATAATTTTCTAGCACTATCGCAAAGTGCGATTAGAAAAAAAAAGAAAAAAACAAACAGCAGCAAATGTGTGACATTATTCGTTATTATTCCTCTTTCACATGACACATCGATCGTTACAGTGACTCTTTGAACGGATATTATCACGTCATTCATAATGTCAGTTTTTTTCTAATTATCTGTCAATTTGTTACACAAACCAAATTAAATCGGGCGATCTATACGCGACTGGAAATATTGTATTAAATACTTTGACTGACCAACATGAATCGTATTAAATTTTGTTATAAATTACAATACTGTACATGACACGACTAAGTAGCACAGCCACTCTCTCTGAAAACAATGCAGCCAAAATGAGAGATGAGATTCGGAATCAATCGTTTTTTGTTATATGTGTATATAAAAATTAGGGAAAAAAAAAAGAAAAAAGCTGTGGGAAATTGAAATTTTGCATTATCACACGATATTATTGCAAATGTTCCAAAATACAGGCACTAAATCAGAAACGTAAAATTTGATTTTAATTGTGAATAAATTGTATGATGTTTACACGAGCTGTTCTGTTGCGTGTGAATGAACAACGGATGAGTAATAGAATCTGTCATGAATTCACTTACTAACGGAACGATATCCTGATCGCGGACTCACAATGTCATACAAAACTTGAATGTACCCGTGTGTGGCATAAAATATTAATATATAATTTTGTAGAATTATGAGAGAACAGTATGATAAATACCAGATTAAAGTTGAAAAACAGAGTGAGATATTCTAGTAATCTTATTAACCAGTAATAACTGATCATAAACACATTCCATCAGCAATGAGGGAACGAACAGAACCTTGACTTTGTAAGCCCTATTACATCGACACATACCGCTGCCGGCGTGCGTTTAGTTTATAATTAATTCGATAATTTATTATTTTCTAATTGCATTTTCGTTTCCTATGAAGATAATGATTATGTTTGAGATGTAGCGCAGATAATAACGATACAGTACGTTGTATTCTTTTTAATTTCTTGGTCTGTTTGCGTTGTCTATCATTCATACATACTATATACTAGAATAATCTCTAATCTATTACCTAGCTATTATTCATCCTTAATTACCTACTCGAATACCCTCATTTCTAACATCTCACGCGACATTATTTATTGAACATTAAAGATTCCATTATCCAGCGAAGCTACCAATCTTTCATGATACCCTCGTATCATTTTCATATATAAATCTTTCGTTTATTCCTGAATTTGCTGAAATGTAATAAAAGAGCTGGAAACATCAAGAAATAATATGTCTTCTTTGGATATTCAACACTATTCATGTAATTTTATTAATGATTATGATTAAAAGGATAAACGTAAGGTACTAGTCACTCCTACAAAATTATGTTATATTTTCGACTCGAAACAGAATAGCTCGACGGATGTGAAATGTACATAATGGACGAACATTACTTAATACGCAAATATATGTTATGGGTTGAAAATAAAGGTTTCCGTTTATGAATCTTATTTAAAATCAGGTCAAGTACAATTGCATGAGTACATTAATTGTGTCCAAAAGTAACACACAGACCTTTGCCCCGTTGATAAAGTCGGTAAAATTCGAACACCTCGTGATATAAACCAGCTGCGTACTCTACATAATCGGTACTTCGGATTTTCATTAAGATCGTGATAGTAATGTCAATGAACACAAGTTGAAAACCCACGAACAATGTAATACTCAGCTTCTACGGATAATAGAGTCTTGGATATAACCCATCGTCACCCTATCATACTTCCTACCCTGTGCTTTTCTGCGTACCCGTATTTGTTTTGTTGCTCAATGGTTGAATGCTTGGCAACTACAACACAGTCTGGTGTTGGCTCGTTAGTCGTTACAAGAGAGAAAGCGAGACTGAGTGTTTGTACGAATGATTTTATTGTGTTAATAAAATCACATGTCAAGTAAAATGAAAAACGAACGATGCAAAATTACTTTGAATAATAGTGGATAATGAAGAAACGAGTATCTGGCATGCACACGAGAATACCTTGTTCTGTATAATGAAATCAAAGATGCAATTGAGCTCGGAGATCGGTATTCCTTTGATGCAACAATCTAAGAAGTTTCTATAATTCAACAACGCCACACGGTTCAACAAATAGTCACAAATGCAACATTGTTGGTTGCGGATGGAGCAAAAAATCCGAATGCTACAAGAATTATGATAATGATATTAAAAAAAATGTAATTACTATGATATCGTGTTTAGATTACTATTTACAACAAACTGATAATGTCTTGTGTAAAAAAAATTGTTACTATCGCGCAGTGTCGGTCTAAACACGAAACAATTGTGTTAATTCCTGTGCTCTAATAAATTGAATGCTTCTATCGCAAACACTGATTTGATCTCAGATATTGACGATTAAAGTTGGAAAATTCTCAAGCCGAAATATTGACTGTCTCAAGTTCACAATCCTGTGGTTAGATACCTTCTAGTTCATATTCGGCAAATAAATATACATACTTGTAGGCATGATTTACTTGATCGCTAACTCTTACCATTTAGAAACTGTAGAAATAGATTATTGTGATGTAATTGTATTGATGGACAGTCGAGTCGGCTGTTGGGTGACGTGTTTGTCGATAAAAGCACAAACAAATTAATATTAGTAGCAACATATTCGACGATTTGTGGTGATAATTGCCGCGCTAAACCGCAACAACTACCACAAAAAGATTTCACAATCATTGAGTTCATTGTGAATCTAGATCGAAATATCGCAACGAGAGGCTGCAAGATGTACATGAATTAATAGTAATAGTTATACTTAACAAATCTAGGGGGACATTGTTACTACACTTATAAGTAGTAGAGAGTCGAAACCTTTCTTGTTGCGATCAAGCTCTGAATACTGTGAAAAGTGATATTTCCGGCTTTTCCTTCTTTTGGCGGTGCTGTACATCGAAATGTGGACATTTTCAGGGGGACAACCCAACACGACTGGAACAAATTTTAGTAAAGATCATCTCGAATCGAAATATCCGTTCAACCTCATCGGTATGATGATTGATTGTGAGAGATTGTTGCTTTGATTGCTCAAACAGCGAGCAATTTGAATAGATAAAGTTTTGCTTGGAATGGAATTAAAAAATCAGAATACTTGGTGTCTCAGGTGCTTGTGCACTAAGAACTTGTTCCCTAAACTCATAGTATGTGTAAATAATTCGATCTTCGAGGTAAGACAAATTTATTTAGTGCATGTACCAGATGACTGTTTTGTAAATAAAATTATTGAGCATAATAACATTATGTCAAAAGGATCATAGTTTCATCATTTAATATGTCACACATCATGCTCCCACTACTTACACGCATAATTATCTTTGTCATTTCATTTTACAAACGTTTACTTTGTAGGTTCGAGTCGAGTATGAAGGAAGTGTTGTACATACGACTCTCTCCACATTGTTAAGAAGAATGATCCAGCTATTGCGAATTCTATCTGTAACATCATGAATAGGCGGTGGGGTATGGCATTGAAATACAATACATACATTCGTCAAACAAGAATTAAAGTCATTTAATTTAACGCGCATAATCAATGGTTCTATGAATCAAAATACTTAGTGTTTTTCAGTGTTTAATATACTATGGTATGATAAGCAAGTGCGCAATCTAAAAATATTGCGCTCTATTTTCAAGTATTTCGAATTGAATTTCAATGCGGTTGAGAACCTCTGACGCTTTAGGCGCGTATTGCTTCGGGTGTTTCCGGGTTGAATCGGGAGTTGAGTTTGTTCCCAGAGTTCCGTGGGGAATGAGTACATCATATTTTGTGAAATGGCGGACCTAGGCGGGTCGCGGGCGCGTCGCTCCCGACAAATATTGAAAAATAACGCGTAAAAACTTGTTTATATACCCACCTGCTTGTCATTCGACTCTAATAACGACTATTTTATTCTCTCACATGAAGATTGAAAGTTTTGTTGGATTAAACCGTTTTTATTGAACAAAGAGAGCAGTTGGTTTTTCTTTGCCGCCTTGGATTCCTTGGAAACCTAACACAGACAAATGAATCATAGTTCTTTTTACTTGGTTATATCATCAGCTGCGAAATGGAAAAGAATGATAGAAACAGTTGTTTTATCAGTATTCAGGCGACCGTAGACCCAACGGATATCAGAACTTGCAGGTCTCGGCCTAAAACGTAGAAAGAACTTGTACGAAAGGCGAGCTTGAGCGAATGTGGCTAGTAGAAGCGATAAAAGTGGTAAGTAAATCGCATAGGTAGGTGGTGTTGGTTAGTAACGTTTTTCACTTCTGGACGCATTGTCTGTGTCTGGCGGCCATTGAAAGCAGCCGTTACAAGCGCCCTTCGTGCGAATATCTGGTATTTGTGTTCTGAGAAGCAACCAGTAACTACCAGGGTCCCTGCCCTCAATAAAGCTTACCCCAATCCTGCTGCGAATCCTGTGATCCTTTCTACCGACATATAAAAGAATGAAAGGTGCGAAGAATCGAGCCACGCAGGTGTTTATGATTAGTAGTAATCTACTTCTGCCTACGTGGAAACTCTGAACGTTGTTGGATACAAGTTGGGAAGTTACGTGCTACAAGGGCAGTGCCGTTGCTCGTTGGACATTTGGAAATTGCGTACGATATCTTCCCGTGATTTTGAAACTGTTACTAATGCGCGCCGCAAGAAGATCCACGACACTGGAGGGCAAAGAGGATTAATGCGGTGGCTGGCCGAGCGTAACTTTTAGAAAATTGTAACGCAGTAAATACGACAGATATTACACGTCGTTCCAGTTGCAGTAGCCAGTTTTCGACTCATTCGGTCTAGTTCTAGTACTTTGGTGTCGGCGGCGGTCATATCGCTACAACAGGGAGGAGCGTCAATGGCGTCGTATTCGTATTATTGAATAGAGAAGTTTTGTCCCTGCTGCTGGTCCTCCATATTTGTCCGAGGTTCCGTCATCCCTTGCGATTGCTGCATCGCAAATCCAAGGTAGAGCCGGTCAGCCATCGCTAATTTATCGTCGCTCACGTATGTAGTATGCACATACCCGGGGACAAAATAGTGTTATTACGAAAGTGACCTGTGGTGATGAATTAACTACGCGCAGTATACACCTGTACCTCGAAAATCCTAACGTTTATGGTAAATATTACGATTTCATTCTTCGAACTAAAGGGGAGATTGCTTTGGGCCAAGAAATAACAGTTGTAGATAATTGATGGTCATGTTGCTGTAAACCTTTCGTTTCTCTCATCACTCTAATTTTTTCTCCCGCTTACAATGTGATAGAAAAGTTATATGACCATAAGACCACATCCACCGCCGAGACTCGTACTCATTCTTAGTTGCTGACTTGTTCTCTCAGGCAAAATGTCTTTAGTAACTATAAAATACCAATTGCATACAGTCTTCTGTGCTATTATATGAATGTTAGGTACAACTTTAGACAATCTGCTATGGATAGCTTTTTATATCATATATATATATATAGATGTACACAATGTACACCTGTCAGATATCCGTTAGGAATCATGGTGTGGTTAAGTAGGGGGCCATTTCAATGGAATTATCTGATTATTGCATTCAACTCCGAAAAGCTTGCTAGCTTGCTTCTTTGTCTCATAATTGTGGGCACACAACGATATATTTGACTTGAACGGATACGGTCGTTGTATGTATGTAGGGTAATTCTCGACTAGTATTTTGCTATATCTTCTTTGTTGACAATTTAGAAGAATATGCTTTACCGTCGTTAAGATTATTTATTGATATTTTTTCGCCGTCGCATCATCCACTGTGAGGCAATCGATCGTGGAGAATTTGTTTGCGGCGAATCAAATCTCTTTGTCTTTGTGTTACATCTTCACTTGACTAAACGTAATGGCGGATAGAAAGAATAAGTAACCGGGTGATCCTGGGCTGTCGGGCCTAGATCGAGTGTGTGTGTGTGTGTGTGTGTGAGGGCACCGCTAGTTCGAGACCGCTGTCCGTGTGCTGTAGTGTAGTGGAGGGATGGGTCCTCGGGCCCTACAGTGTTGCCAACGTTCAATTTTTTTTATCTTCGCTAGTCAAAAGATGATAAATGATTTGAAACGAACCGGAAGCGGAGTTTGTGAGCGTAGTTACATACTGAACCGATAAATTTTGAAAAGCATTCGCTACTTTAGTCAATTTATAACATCTGATAAGAGTTAATTACGATATCGTCGCTCACGTATTTCGATTGCGAAATATTTTGTTACGTAACAAATGAAGGGGTTGCCCCGATCGACAAGGAATACATTCAGCCTCAAACAGTCGTGCGACGCTAAGTTGATGTACAAGAAGTAATGGCGAAAAGCAATTATCGCATATTGAAGATAAATGGAGAGCTTGTAAATCAGGAAAAGGCGGCGACAAGGTTCGACTATCGTCAGCGGAAATGAAGTAAGGTACCGGGCACGGGGGGTTGGCAGCACTGTTTAGACAGGCCTTGAGCCCGGACAGAGAGGGGGAAGTCTGGTTATTCGGTTCAGCTAGTCCTGAAACGCGTCTGCCAGTAAGGAAAAAGAAGAAGAAGAAACGCGTCTGAGCCTGAGCCCAGACCTCAAAGTACGATTGACGCCAAAAACGTCTCCATCTTCGGCAGTCAGAGCCGCGTTCAGGGACGCATTCTATAGAATCGTCTTTCTGATCTCTGCGCTGTCTTCTTCCCGCGAAAACTAGAGATAGACAAGTTGAGACGAAGCGAAACGAAGCCGAGCTGCGGAGCCGCCCACCTACAACCCTAGGATCCCCAGTACCAGCAGTCAGCGCATTCCTGTCCAACGTTGGCCACTCGCCGTGGATAGCCGTAAACGACCCAACCGCCATCTACCACGAGACGCGTGTTGCCTTAGCGCCCATTAAAACCGACAATCCCAGAGAAGTTCCTCCTCGAAATGTGCGAACAGAACCACGTGAACTCGTAGGAGTTGGAAAAGTCAGCAGTTCTTCGATGGTCGTGATAGGTTAAATGATTGTGATCTGGTACGTATAAATGCGCCAGTGTAGACACGTACGATTATTCTATAAAGGGGGTAACGCGGATCTTCGGAGATAAATACAAATCCTCGTATAAATTTTCGATCTCACAGAACCTGCGAAAATAGTGTAGTCTCCCGTTTCTTTTGTGTTTTATATATTTTTTCATTATTGTTGCGTTACCTGTATGGCCGGTCGAAAAAAAAAAACCCACGTGAAGTGTACAACATGTGTCTCATAATATTTAGACGCTAGCGTCTAGTCGCCACACCGCAGCCTCTGAAAAGCATGACGCCGAATGGCCGCCCGAATGAACGATTGCTCGGAAAATGCCGATGATAATATGATACCAAGAAGATGAGTAAATGGAAACTCATACATCAGAAAGTCTCAGACAATGCATGACGAAGGCTGAACGTCGAGTTTTAAACCCCAGTGGAGCTCATCGACCTCTTGCGTATGTGTGCGGCGCGTGTACTGCGACAGTGGTTCCCAAATAAAAGCGATTCGATTCAGACTCGTGTCGAGACCTATCACGCAGAATTGTTCATTCTCTAGTCGATGCGTAGAATCTCTACGCTACGCTAATCCAAAACTTAGAATTACGAATTTCTGACACGTAAAAATTTGGACGTCGATTGTGTACTCGCAAACGCAAGAAAAAGAAGTGGAAACTCGTTATTAATCATGGATTGATTTTGTGAGGTGCCGACGACATTCTAACCCTCGTAGATTCTTACAATTCAGTTCAGACGATTCGCATAGTTCTAGTGCTGCATGTGCATACAGTAGTTTTTCTATACGCTAGCAAGTTCACGACGTATACTTTGTTCCGTGCGTATTTGTTATACATCCTGCCGCGTATACGTTGGCGTGTGAGTGTATCGATACATGCAGGGGCGTGTACCTAGTTCCAATTTACCTTACGTTGCATATGTGTTATGATTAAGAATGCGTGACGTAATGTGACTATTGTGGAACGGTATACCCAATGGCTTTATCTTATCGGTCGTATAAAAATGTGGGTCTACCGACACTTTCTTTTGTCAAACCGTTCGTTAACCCACAACTTGATTGGGTAATCGGATATGCTCTAAGTACGACAAAAAACAGCGTTTTCAAGTATCCTTTGCTTAGTCTGAGAATGAATATGTTGCAAATATCAGCGGTAGGTAAAGCAAGTACTGTGTAATATCCGCAACGACATTGATTTGAAGCAATTTTTTATTCTTTATACGCATCAACTCCTACGATAGTTTTTTGCATAGCTGCGGATTCGGTTTTAATACACTCTATCTCAACACTTGGTCGTCAATTTTGAGAATTATGACTCCTTTTATAGGCGTCTCATTTCGAAGTTCCGTGTAGTTTAGAAGTACGTCATTTAAACAATTGTAGATCCATATGCGTATACGCATTCTGCGTTAGCTGTACACAGAACTAAGGCGTTGCATTCGCGTAGTGTTTCATTGAATTGATCTGCTCTTACATAAATCGAAATATAAACAATGGATGAATTTAAAACAAATTGGTACTTATCTAGGCTTCAGAAATAGTTGATAGAACACTGTTGCCTCATACTGCTCAACTTTTTACTGGAACTTGGCACAAATAATAATCTTGCCTACAAAGACGGCATAAACACTGTACATAATGAAACGGCTGTGATAACACAATTCTATGTTAATCAGTTGTAAGTACGACACTATTCGTCGCAACGAAACCAAGCACCGAATGTATACACCTCAGCTTTAAAGATTTTCCACTGTCCAGCAAATGAACTTTGAATGGAAGTAAATGGGATACCGCTTTTCTGTAGTACTTTTTATGAAAATGAGTATTTTAAATGGATATTGCCTTTGCCATTGCAAGAACCAGAAGAATCCATTCACATTCACGCAGTCACACGCGAAATGCAACGAAAAAGAACCGCCTGACGTCACGTATAAATCAATGCATGAGAAGAGCGTGGTGGCGGGCAAGATCCTAGTAAGATGACACCAAGAGATTACGCAATCTTCGAAGAGAAAGGCAAAAAAATAAAAATAACGAGCGCTCTGATTGTCGAGTGTGGTCGAAACAAAGATGACACTCGTGGTTAACGATAAGTTCTGAAACGAACGTCTGGCCATACAGTGAACAGGAAAAACTGAGTTATTCTTAGAGTAATGAAAAAAAAATGAATATGTAGTGAAACTAAAATTGTATACATCCGTTTAAATATGTATGTCTACACACTAGATATATCTATCCTTTCCATGCACTTGGTCCGCAGTTAACCATCCCACCCATACCACCCTTAGCCTTGCATGTAGGTATAGGTTGTACATACCGTACATACTTGAGATGTACGAAGTGTGGAAAGATTGCATGTGCATGTATTCATATAAAGTGTAAACCATATTAGAATTAGAGATACTCACAACGCTGCAGAAGGATCTACGTAATGCTTTCTTGGTATGGTTTTGAACAATATTTAGATTTCTCGTGGGTCAATTATACATATACATACATTTTTATACATCGATTATTTAAAAAAAAATAATTCAATATCAATTGTACGTACATTTTGCATCGGGTAAACCAACTTTTTGAAATCCCTCGACAGACCATTAGGGGCTGTCCAGATACTACGTAACGCTACAATGGTATAGCGTACGTAGGCTTCCCTATACTACACTACAGAATTTAGCGTTACATAATATGTGGACAGCCCCTTATTCAGAGTAATGATTTGCCGCAGGGTAAGTGCATACTTAACAACTAAAATAGTTTTTTACCTTGGGTCTGGCGAAACGTGTCCTTATTGACTCGGAGACATGAATTGTTCAGCTGGTTTCATAAAACCGTTATTGTTAAAACGTCCTATTATTATATAGTCAGAAACCAGGGTTAAACTTGAAATATGAAAACCATATAGAATGGTGGTCAAGTATTCTAGTCCGTCAAAAATCCATGAAGTCTTAATTCAGTCGTGCTGTTATTAACGAGAGTCATTTACTTATAACTGAAATCGAATCTTTTCTGCACACACATCTCCTAGAGTTGCAGAAGCAAAAATATTTACATTTAGGAGGAAACCGTACTTTTTATCTCCGTCCCACTCTTCGATGTGCTAACTTCCAATCTATTTAATCAAAAAAATGACCTGTCAGAGAACCACAGTGTTGGTTTGTATTCAGTACCTACTGCCGCGTTGCGAGCTTCGTGGGCCGGTCTTATTTCGAAAAGTCGCGGAGCGCAGGACAACGTCGTAGAATAGAGATCTCATCACCAACCGCCATAGTCTTGGGAGTACACGTAAAAAAGTCCGTAAGTTGACGCGTCTGTTTGACATAGGGCCGGCACTGCGTTATCGATAAAAAATGTAAAGACGGTACTTGTTTTGAAGACAACCTTGCAAGAAGACTATAATGGCAATAGTCGGAAGCGATAAACGATTTATCTATGGACCTAGGTAGACCGAACAAAGAAGCCACCATGGACGAATACGACAAGAAGTTTGCGGAGATGCAAAAGTACATTCCATTCTTGGAGGCGATGATCGAGCGGCTCCAGAAGGTCAAGGATAAATCAAGGGAAGCACAGTTACAGAAGATGCAGAGTCTACACGGGATCCTGTCTAACAGCAAAAGAAAGTACGTCACTTCCTCGTCGTTGAGGCCTACTGTATACGCATAAATATTCATGTATCTAAGCATTAAGGAGTGGTTAGTTGAAAATTGACTGCTATCGCCACATCCGGTTCCAAAAAAGCGCAAGAAAATCACACGATTCACGTATTCTGCGTGGGGGCAGGAATGCCTCATCGCCGCCGCCGTCATTATTATCCTCTGATATTCATCATTCATCGGTACACTTTCCTCTGTGTTATCGATTGGCAAAGCAAATGTTTTATAGCATATTTATACATTTTCTTCAATTCTTCCTTCACTTGCGATTCGCTCACTCGTATATTCTACCAGCTACATTAATGCGAACCGTATCTCCAGAACAGCTGGATAATATCTGCAAAGGATTCCGTACAGAAAGTCTCTCGATTCGCAGATACTCTCAGATCGTCATTCATCTCGTCAAACTAACGCATGCGACATACAGTAAAACCTCGTTTATCCGAGGTAATGTGGGCAGGAGGTACCTCGGAAGAGCGAAAACTCGGATAACACGGAAGTAATGAGAAATTCGAAAATTTTCATCATTCATTATAGATGTAATATAAGCAAGAAAGTAGCAATCGCAAAATACTTCGCGCATACAGCATAGGCATAGCGGCTCCATCCGTTTTATCCGAGTTTTTCCATATTATACTAGCATACACCTCGATTAATGCGGAGTGCTCGGATACGTCCGTTGCCTCAGATGACCGAAGGCCGGATAAACGAGGTTCTACTGTACAACAAAAATCACGACCAGTTCCAAGTTTTCGAATAAGTTTTGACTCCGAATATCATGGATGATTAAAGTATTCAACTACTTAACTGATCCATTTTGCCTGTATCATTTATTACTCTACTCAAGCTTCGAGTCAGTCACATATCCCTATTGTTTGTTTACTGTCGATACACATATACGTACATCGTATCGACGCCCGATACGAATAAAAGCACGTTTCAGATTCCGGGTGGAAAAGAGCACTTTTCAGATTCCGGGTGGAAAAGAGCACGTTTCAAATTCCGGGTCGAAAAGAGCACGTTTCAGGTTGACTCGAATACTAGCACATTCCGGGTTGACTCGAATACTAGCACGTTTCGGGTTGACTCGAATAATAGCACGTTTCGTTAATATTATAATCCGTCTAACAATGGCAATCGGATTATAATATTAACGAAACGTGCTATTATTCGAGTCAACCCGAAACGTGCTAGTATTCGAGTCAACCTGAAACGTGCTCTTTTCCACCCGGAATTTGAAACGTGCTCTTTTCCACCCGGAATATGAAATGTGCTATTTTCCATCCGGAATTTGAAACGTGCTCTTTTCTACCCGGAATCTGAAACGTGCTCTTTTCCACCCGGAATCTGAAGCGTGCTTTTATTCGTATCGGGCGTCAGTATGTGATGCAAATCTAAAATGAAAGGTGCGGCTATTACGTTCCTACTCCGAATTATTGGCCAAAAGAGTCAAGGGCCACGGATAGAATGTCAAGGAAATGTGATTGTTTAGCAGATATTTCTCTCACGCACGTGCGAACTGTAACTCGAATATTATTGGCGTATGTATAGACGGAAGTCTACCGATACTTAACGATAAGATAGGCTGGTAATTGCGTTGAACTGAGGAAGGAAATTGTATATCGCATCGTATATACAAAAAACAATATAATATGTAATTTGCCAGGGTGCGAAATGAAACTGCGCACTTTTTGCTTGTAAATTGTCATAGTTGTAACTGAAATCGCTTGGAATGACAAAGTATATATATCATTGACAATCTGTGGGTTGTCCATGGAATGAAAATTACTAGTCGGCGGTGGCTGTTGTCTTGATTTGCATAGTTACAAGCTTTATTTTCTCCATTCATTTTTATGGCGTTCGAACATCCTCTTCATTTACTAAGATGGCGAGAACAAATATTATTCCTAAAGTCACCTTTGTAGGAATGCACTGACTGATAGCAACACATGCGATACAGAATTACCGATATTCTCTCGATCGTCTCGTACATGGTAATATTTCGTATATGAGATCAGTAATATTAATAAAACATATTCGGCCTGCTGCTTTGTTTGTTTTACCGTCGCGCCGGTATTGGTATCTACCATACACCACATACAAACTCTAGTATGCATATACTCATTCATACACGTGCCTCGATTTTCTGCGCTTTCTGCTCGTCGACGCAGTGACATAGAGCGATAAGCTCAATGACTGATCGATAATATCTCAGTAATGTTCAGAGTAATTGACCTCGGTATCGTGTCGAAAATACATCAGTTGATCGCAAACGACGTGATCTTGTGACCCCTTCATGTTTTTACCTATATCGGAAGCTTCGAAAACACGATTTGAACGGAAATGGCATTGTTCATACCAATCGAAACATCGGTTCTAAAACACCATTCTCAGCTTTATATGTGTAGTGTGTTGCCATGTGTACTGTATGCTATACCTTGAACAGGTCTCAACTTATCTATCAGATCACAAAATCCTGGCAAGCCATTGTATGTGTATGTATTTGATTCGAAATTACATTCTACCATTATTTATGTGTTCGCGGTTGGTCTCTAAGCCGTATTTCAATGTTTTTATTCGTTACATTCACCGCCTTTCGACATTTTCTTCATTTATCACTTTGTTCTGTAGTTGTATGATCGCACTTTCTGCACATAATGACGTGTAGGTATATTTTCGTACATGAAGTAGGTTCGATATTTTGTCAGAATAATCTCAGTAGTCGCGTTCAAGGTTCTTTCGAACGGTAAGTACATCGTACTCAGTGAATGACTATTGACTTGGTCACGTTACGTGAACGTGATGATCTGATGCATAGAAAACCTATCGTTATTATTTCCCCGATGTTGTCGATAGAACGTACCTGGCTATGTTACGTAGATTTGATCGATACGTAACCAATGATAACTCTATATCTTGTAGTCAATGTAGTCTTTTGGTATCCTCTCAACATATTTTCCTTAAGAAGCTACGGCGCGTATTCTAGTACGCGGTTCATCGCTCCTTGAGCAGCATGAGAGTATAAATAAATCTATCTACTAACATCAGAAAAGTCGAGATCTTGCTTATTATCTTTCCTCAAATGGCTCACTGCGAGCTCATTTCCAGTTACTTTTTAACATCTGCAAATAATTTGAACGCTGCTGATGTCCCAACGAACAGGCGATCTTCTGGTTTTTCGTTGATCCAAATTTGGAAATCACCACGAATCAAAGAATTATCTTCACCCTCGATTCAAGTCCAAGTGAATTTCTTTTCAACAGAAATGCGGACCTTTTAAACTCACGGTCTATCCGTATGAATAACGTTTCCCTTGCGCAAGTGCAGATCTACTCCACCTGCTCTGTATGGGTTTTGGGGTAGGAGGGCGCCTAAAGTCGCCACAAGGGCAAGGTTGGGTTAGGTAAGTTTCGATTCGGGTACGGATCGCATTAGGACAACGTTGAACATAGTGCTCTACCTCAGGCTTGATAGGGAGTATACATACGCAACTTGAGATTAGAAACTTGATGTGAGGACAGATTTTGCACGCAGTCTTTACTCCACAGTAATTCTTCATTCGTGTTTCATGCAAGGCTACATTTCAGTCGGAAAGTCCAACTTGAGTTATGAAATTGAAATTTCCTTGATCATCCATACCAGTGAGTCAAATGTCGGGATACGACTTTGCTTTCACTTCACACAAAAAACTAATTGTTCCATGTTCTACTTCTCATTTGTACGGAAACAAAATAAATTACTCCGTGCATAATGATTTGTACGGAGATTCGGTCTCCTTTTCAAAGATCTACGTACCCTTACTTTTTTATATACTCGCATACACTTATATCGATTGGATGGCTGGACGGCGAAGCAGGAAGAACTGGCTCAGAACATTCGAGTTCCAGCGGTTATTGGTCGTGTTCTCAGATATTTCTAGTCTACCTGTGAAATTTTTATCCGCAATACAAATAGATCATTCTGAAAACTGACGTGATTACTTATCGTTGACAGAACACAAACTGTTAACAATTTTATTGGGGGTAAATAGAGACTCCTCGATCCTTTTTTCCTGGCATATAACGCATGTACAGGTTGTAGTACCAACATTCATTCTCGAGAACATCTCCGCCGATTTTTAGTATCGAGTTTTTGAGGCGTGTTATTCTAGTAACCCTATTCTGGTGGTTGAGCGAGAATGCACATCGAATCAATAGTTATCGAACCAATCAGTGATGAGCGCGCTATACCGTGTTTCGGCTTTTCGACTAGAACAAGTTGTTGTAGGATGAGCAAGTAGAGTGTTTGATTTAATCGTTACTTTGGTCGATCCATGAATTTTTACCAACGATTGAACGCTCCAATTTGAATGATCGAATAACGGCTCATGGTTTTTAAATAAACAACATGATTAAAGTCAATGCTATTTGACTTTTCTGATATGTATACAAATGAAACTTAACTATTCGTATCCCAATTATACAGGTTAAGGATCGAAACTTTACAAAGATGCGAAGATGTCCTCCAGAAGCTGCACAATAAAGTGGAAAAGGTATCCATAACTGTTACTATATCTACACCTCACACTCGAACCTCACATACACTCTACATCAGTAGTCTCATTTCTGAATTCACTTCAATAGATCGGAGGATAATGTAGCCATGCCACTGAAGCTATAGTCGTTATTTTCATTTGCAACACTAGGATAGGATATGATCATATTTCAGTATTCATATTTCAATATTCAACGCGTGGATAAATCTCACAATTCAACTGTAATTCAATATAAATAGACGAGAACTACATCGCTCATTTTCTAATGTCAGTTACACTATTCACGCCGTATGCGTACCATATGTCCACACATTCATGGGGTTCAAACGAAGTAGGGAGAGAATAAAGAGCAGGAAACTACAGAGGGGCAGAAGGGTAGATATTTCGAGGGGACAAACACTTTTTGGCAAGTCATAGTACGTCTTCGGTGATCCTTTCAATGGCTTACCTTTCGTTACGTGTAACACTTTATTCCGATTCCTAGAAACGTTCGTGCTTTAAGCAACCTCTTAAAATACGTTTTGACTGGTTGTGGATAAGGACGGTTTATTATCGATTCAGTAGCTCTAGTAATCGAGATGAGTTTTGTATGTGTATCCGAATTAGTGTTTCTATGGGGTAAGGAATCCGCATGTCCGTGTTTTATTGACATTTTCTAACTGTAAGTATCAAAATTCAATGCAAATGGGCAACAAAAAAAGCGAACGAGATTTTGTTCTCTAAAATTATGCAATCCTACTCGTTTATTCTCTTTCTCACTTAAATCCCTTGTATTCCGAAAAAATTTTCCGTCGTCATTTGTCTAACTGTAACGAGTTTCAGGGGAACACTGCAGCATTG
Source organism: Euura lappo (assembly GCA_018257835.1). Lineage (NCBI taxonomy): Eukaryota > Metazoa > Arthropoda > Insecta > Hymenoptera > Tenthredinidae > Euura > Euura lappo. The sequence goes on along the minus strand of JAEUYN010001597.1, from coordinate 172,184 downwards.
AATCCTTCACACAAAAAGGCTGGGGAGAATTCTTCGCAAAAGACGAGGTAAGTGTAGTTCGCATTTTCAGCCTTCTATAGTGTGTAAAATAACATTAGCTGTAATTGTGTGTTAGGCTACGAATGAGATGTAGTATTATTCATCAGTATTCCTAACAACTGTGGTCTGCCAAGAATTGAAGGGGTTCTCATCCTCGAATGTTACTGAACATTACACACTCAACCCACAATGGCAATTCATAATCATTGAGTCTACGATATGATGATATAACGTAGAGATTATATTATTTCAGTATATTGATTTAAATTCATGTAACGAACCGATTAAAGTTGATTCTACCGAATCCGATTCAAGAACTCAATCCTAGTGCTATTGTTCTACTTCAGTAGTGGAGTATATAATTGAAATAAACGTAGTACAATGAAGGGATTTTTGTTCACAGTTCGAAGGAGACACAAAGTGCCGAATCATCTGTAAAACCTCAGACTGAAAGTATGGATAATGAAACTCCAGCAAGCCCCAGTCCGACCGCAAGCCCGGATCACACCTCGAAATCTACGCCAATTATTATTCCTATGGAACGAAGAGATGATGGAAATGCCTGTAAATGTGATAGCAAACCCGCCAGTCCAGATCAATGTGAACGTATACCAGTGACAGCCCCAATTATCATTCCCACAGAGCGTAAACATGAATCGAGGAATGACGAAAGTTCCACGAACCATCATTTAAACAATTGCGGGTCTGATAGTAATGATCTTTTTGAATGGGACATGCTCGAAGAGTCAGAAAACCAAATTAATAAGTCACGCAGAAGTGCGTGGCAGTCTCTTATTGCGCCTGGAACTGACGTAGCAACTGCAGCGAAATTAGTTTGCAATAATTTGCCACAAAAAGTCATTCCAGAGGGTAGACCTCACATACCAATGGCGCCTCGACATATACCAACCGTACCTGCTCCTTCTATGGGAGGATTACGTAGAATAATGTTAGCTTTTGACAAGAATAGACCTGGTGGTGGGAATGCGAGTTCTGTGCACGCCGAGTCGAAGCCACAGTCTCCGATAAATGTACCAGAAGTTAGGCTTAAGAGTCCTGATCCAGACATACTGTTTCCAAGACACAAAATCACTTCGCCACGACAGAAGGAAGGTGTCAACATACCGAAGCTCAGTCCGAAACCTTCTACGCCTTTGTTGGTCTCTCCTCCCTCAGTGCTTACCGAACCACCGCTCTCTATTGAAGATTTAGCAGAATTGCTTAGCGACGAAAATGAGAGCACGAAAAAAGACAGACAGAACAAAGATAGCACTTTGAAAGAAGAACAATCTAAAACCACGAAGGAAGCTGGCGGCGAAGAAATTGGAAGAAGTAAAAAGGAAATTCCGCCGGGGAAAAACCAGCACATGAGTCATAAAGACAGCAACGATCCGAGAGTTCCTACCAGTTTTTTATTGACACAGGAAGACATTGATCGAGAGAGTGAAAGAAGATGGGAGGAAAGAGACAAACACATCGTCAAACTTACAGCTTCAAGATGGTGCCCTAACAAACATCCGATAACTCCTTTAAGTGTAAGACTAGAGTCTTCAAGAGCAGGCGATACAAAAGTGGCGCCATCTTCGCCGAGAGTATCACAACCGTTGTTATCTCCAGGCTTATTAGGTGCGGATAAACCCGTTGATCACAGAAATCGTCCGCCATCGCCAATGGTGAATCAGATGAAAGAAAATGAGAAGGAGCATCGCTACGCCGATAACTATGAGAGACATCCGCGTCAATCGAGAGATTCTCATGACTCTGGGGATGATGCTAAAGATAAAAATACGTTATCTAATAACTTACCTCGAGTACCAGATGACCAGACAGGAACCATTGTGTATCCGAATCCTGGGGCAAAATTAGACGACAGTAGTAGAAATATACCACTGTACCAAAGACGCGGTCCGCTAAACCAAACAGCTGAACCAGTCCCCCCTTTGGGTAGAAATGACGACTATAGAAGAGATAATGTTGATTATTTTGCCCGACAAACTGGTACTAATGCTAAAAGACCACCTTCACATCCTCCCTCTGTAGTACCAGACTTTCCTAATCCTCAATGGGGAACTTCAGCTCCGTGTTACAGTGGGAATATTCGTCCCCCTCCACCACCTGCTCCAAATAACTATCAGCGAAATCCTAACATTTCAAATTTCCATCCGGATAACTGGCAAATGGGTCAGGGGTGTCCTCCTGCTGTGGGAGAATTTCATCAGATGAATGAACCAATGAATCAATTCAACCCACCTATTAGACCGTTGATCAATTCGGTACCCCGACCTCAGGATGGAAACCGTGGAATGAATCCTGAAAGTGGATTCAGAGAAGAAGCTGCAGGTCCTACGCCTGTGATGCAACCCCTAATTTCACCCCCATGTTTTCCAGCTGGGACTCAGTACAGAAATCCTAGAATGGAAAACAGGCCTTACGATTCCTCCTTCGACAGATCTTCGGATATCTCTCAAATCCGACATACGTGGGACTCAACATCAACCAGGGTCAGCGACGTTGGCTATCGAAGAGAAAATGAATCTGGACGTGGCAGATCAAGCACCGATGGGCCTACTTGCAGACCGGGAACACCTGCGCCAGGATTCTCGAGGCCTGGCACTCCTGCTCCGATGTGGAACAGAGAAAGAGATCGAGTTGAGAAGGAGTGGAACAGGAGGGGTCGAGGGAGGGAACGATACTATAACGATAGAGGCCGGGGTGAGTCTAGAGGCTCATTCAATCGTGACTCTAGGAGATCGGAGTGGGAAAGAGATGGACCTAACGAAAGAGATAACCGACCTCGTTTGAACCGGGATAACAGAGTTTCTGAAAGGGATCCTCGCGTCCGTCCGGAACAGCAGTTGCAGAGTCCTGCTCAACCCAAGGAAACTGTAACTGCATCTACTGTTAGAGACCCTCGTTTAATCAAAGATACTGCAAATGTAGTTAGTAAGCCCAAAGATATCGCCGGACCGCCTATTGACAGAGATCCGAGGAGACGCAGCTGCGAAGCGAAGGGAATCAGGAAAACTAGTCCTACTGCAACACAGCCGAAGGCTAAGGACAAGACTAAGACCCAAAAATTGATGGATCACAAAAATAGAAGAGATTCGGAAGCAGATGGTACCAGTGATAAAATGTCCAAAGATAAACTACATTCCCCGCTACAAAGTCTGTACGGTGTTATTGATACTAAAGCAAAAACTGGGCAGGGATATGGTCTACAAAAATTCAAAATTCCCAAAATTAAACGTCCTGACCCTCCACCTCCACCTCCTCCTCCTCCTCCTAAAACTGAAACACTGTTTCCTGAAGTTAAAGTACCCGAAACAAACTCACTCATTTCCGAAGAAGTACTGGAAACTAGTCGTCTCAATGTTGGGAACGAAACAAACGAGAGTGATCAGAATAAGCAGAAAGTAGTTGAGGAAGCTGGGGGAATAGATGACACAACTTGTATACTGTCATCTAATACCCCAAAAAGTGAACAGTTGAATGATGTTGTACAAACCGAAGCAGAGAACAAGATTTCTACAGTACAGAAGATAGAGACTGCGGAAAGCGTGCAGGAAGTGTCTACAACTACCGAGGCTCTTGCAAAAGAGTCTGTGGGTGATCTTCCGGCGGAACCTGATTCATCTAAACCAAAGGAAGAAGTGACCAAGGAGTGGATCGAGGCGTTGATCCGAAAGTCTTTTGAATTCGGTGAAGGAAAGCAACTGTTTGACCAAGCTAAATTATTGCACAAGCTAGGCGAGGCTCTTCATGCGAAGAAATTGAAGAAGATTAAGAAAATTATTGAGTCAGATTCTGAAAGTAGTAGCTCAAGTAAAGATGAAGAGATCATAGAACCGAAAAAGAACCAAGTCAAGAAAAAACGACGCATAATTTTTTCAGACAGTTCAGAAGAGGAATCTCTAGCTGATAGATTGGGGCTACTCAAAGATTCTGGAGATGAACAGAACGTGAGTAATGAAATACTTGAAGAGAAGGTCACGAAAAATACGCCAAGTACGACAAACACAGAAACTCATAATGAGACTGAAAATACCCCGGACGCTACTCTGAAGATCGACAGTGAAAAAGTGTTGGAAAATTCTAACATTGATGAGGTGGCTCATGATACAAGTACTGCAGTTGAAGAGGCGCCAGTTCCTGTAGCCAGAAAGAAGAGAGCGTACAAAAAACGGAGAAGAGGATCGAAAAAAGTGGAAGCAAGTGTGGAAGCGCCTGCGGACAGTAAGCCAGCTGAAGCTAGTGCATCTAAGGATGAAACAAAGGCTGACCAAGGTCAAGAAATCGAGAAAAAGGTCCCGGTTAAAGTAAAAAACAAACGAAGAAACTCCTTGGAAATGTTGCAGGAAGACATAAGAGAAATGTTTATCAGCGAAGGAGTTGTGACTGCAACTGGACATAGAATGTGCAGATTGATAAAAGAAGGACACTCCAGCTTGAACTCTACCGTACCCAACCTTCCAAAAAGTCCAAGTCAAGATTCAGAGAAAAATTCGCGTAAACATGAGCGCATTAAAAACCGGATGCTTGATTCGGACACTGACGACACGAACTCAGCTGATCATTCCCAAAAGGATGATTCGCCTTCAGTTAGGAAAGGCAGAGCAAGAGGTTCCAAGGTCACTCAAGCTGAGGATGCTAAGGCACAAAGTTCGAAAACACCAAAACGAACTTCCAAGCGTACTTCCAGAGTGACGTCGAAGCAGTATATAGATTCTTCGGAGAGCGAGGAGGACGAACCACTGATACACGCGTTACCACGGTCTGAGAGCATGAAGTCACTTTCTGATTCTGAGGCAACAACGGTCACGGAGCAGAGTGAAACTCAACAAAAATCCGAAACTTCACCAAAATCAGAGGAATCCCAGGCAATTATGTTCCTGCGACGTAGTAAACGTGTTCCAAGAGTTTTGGTTGAGAAAACAGAAGTCTCTAAGCAAGATTCCTCTAAGAACATGTTCGACAGCTCTTCAGATGAAAGTTTTGGCATTGATGTATCAGAACTCGCGGCTGCAGTGGACATATCTCTTCATCCAGAACCTCAATCTCAACCTGATCCTGACACACCGGAGAGTCCGAAGACATCTGGGCGGCAGACTCGCACACGCAAACAGAACCAGACATCTAAGAAAAATAAGTCTGTTAAAATTGTTGAAGACGATACTATGTCTTTCACTGATGACGGAAGCATGTTATCAGATATCTCCATGTCTAGTAGTATCACATCGCTCAAGAAGATGACTAGAAATACACTTTCTAGAAATTCCACTAAAAGCCAACAGGACACAAACGAAGAATTGCTGAGTAATATGTTAATTGGGCTGACTGCAAAGTCTACGCCAGAGAAGCCTAATGATGATATTGACAAGGAAAGTGACTTGGATGCTGATGAAGAATTAGAAGACAACTTGTGCGAGACACCTGAAGAAACAAAGAAGGGTTTCACCAGAAGAAAGAAGAAAAAGTGTAACTGGCAAATGGGTATTTTATCTAAGAAGAAAAAGAAGAAGAAAGCAGCTGCTCCGACATCTCCAACAGCTGGCCCAGCATCAGAGTTCGAATTTCCAGACCCTTCTGAAAATTCGAGTAAAACTACAATGAGTAGTATCGGTGCTGTGGGAAGTAATTCTTTCGACTCATTGACTCAAACGGAAAGTTCAAGTCTGTCGAAGAAGAATAATATCGCTGAACAAAAAATACAGAGCAATGAACAAACGGATTTGGATTCTGGAGCGGAAGATGCAAAGATTGTAGACAATGTTCCAGCAAAAAGGAAATACACCAAAAGACGAAAAGTAGTCACTCCAGATGAACAGAAAACTGACGTCGAACCTGAAGAAAGTGAAAATATCAATGACATTGATAGCGGTATATCTCAGATTGGGACATTTGAAGAGATGACTCCATCACAGGTTGAAAGATTGTTTGAACATGCGTGGACAGGACAGGATAGGTACAAATGTCTGTTGTGCCCATTCATTGGTAAAAATATTGTTCATCACTATAAAGTGAATCACCCAGGAGACGAAGTTCTTATATCGAGACTTGTACCATCAGATGCAAAATCAGCTATTAGAGAAGCAAATTATATTGACATGAGCACAAAGTCTAGCAGCGAAGAACATTTCGGCTATTACTGTAGATTCTGCCTCTTTTGTACAGATAACTCGAAGGAAAATGCAAGAGAATCTTTTTACGAGCACTGCACTACTCACACAGGGGAATACAGATTCAAATGCGTCAGTTGTTCTTATCAAAGTGTTGCAAAAACTTCGCTGAAGTCTCATTATTACAAAGTGTGCCGTAAATTTGCTGATAATGTTTCAGTCGCCATCATTGAGGATGAAATACCTGATGGACAGAGCATACATGGTTATATCTGTTCAGCTTGCAATTTCGTGCAATTGAAAAAATGCAACTTAGACAAACATCTTGTTTCTAACCATCGTAAAAATTCCAGTGCTAAGTGCATCAAAATAAACATGTCTTTGGATGTAAGGGCACCATCTGCAAGTCTGAAGAGTCTTGACGATGCAGAGGCAAAAACTTCCAAGGAGAAAGAAAAGGCCACAGCTCAAGAGTCAGACGATTCTGACGATTGTGCAATAATTGAGGACAAAGACGTAGAAAAATTGGAGACTGAAGACTCAAAACAAAAGGTGGAACAAGATGTGCATGAAATTGATATCAAACTTGAAGAAATTCTAGAGATTTCACTCAATGTACAGGAAGATGATAGCAAAGTAGAGAACGCAGCGGAGAAAGAACCTTCAGCTGACGAAACGAATAAGGAAACTGACAGTTCTGTTGAAAAAATGGTTGTATCACAGCAACAAGAACCCGAGGTCTCACCTGTTAGTGGAAATTTAAGCGTCTTTGTTTGCCCACCGGAAATAGCGATGAAAGAGAATGAAATTGAACTAGAGAGGAAGAAGAAGATGCAAGAGGTCGTAGAAGATATTGGGATTAAAGTGAATAAAGACGTGACAAATCAACCACTCTCAATAATTGACAAGTTGAGAGTGAAAATGGATACAAATTCAAGGATGGAAGATGATCAGAATGTTATGGAGATCAATGAGGACAACGAACTCATCGAATCGGTAGCTAAATCTCAGTCGAATCTGAGTGAAAATTCATCTCAAGTAGATAAACAAGGGAATCTTTCAAATGAGGAACAACCCGAAGAAAGTTCAGATGTAATTCCCTCAGATCAAGGTCTACTTCAGTCTAATATAAATGTGAACTCGCCATTAGATACCCGAGAAGTTCATAGTTCTGAAGATAACATGGATCAGAGTTCAAATAATCCGGAAACAAAACCCAAAGATCCGCTAACAACGTTTGAGGACAGCTTTCAAAATTTTGGCAGTGAAACTGAGACTAGTGACACTGAAATGTTGAGCTCATTTGCAGCGTACGAATCAGACTCCAGTAATGATCAGTCAGAGAGTCAAATCTCACAGGACGTGAACTCGTTACTCGAGGAAACAACCGCGGACAATAACGCTCCTGGCAAAGGCCTCATGCTTGGAACCATCCAGAGACTCGCGGCTCAGCTTCAAAACGCAAAGCCTGGTCCTCCCGGTCAATCAGCGGATGAACCACAGGTGAAAGTGGTGAGACATGTAGAGAAACTTATTCCAAAAGCTCCTGATGTCATACCATTGGCCACTGTACGCTTGTTGAATAAACAAGAGCAGTTCATGCATGAACAGTCAGCGGCTTCTCCACCGCCCAAGAATTTGATCAGACTCAGACGACTGAGTGGTGACAAGCTCTCCATACCTTCAGCACCAGTTGAAACCCTGGAAGAATTTCAACTATCTAGTACTGGTACGTAATAATTGTAATCAGAAATTGTGCGATATTCCCCATGGCAGTAATATTTTGCTCCAGTTTTTTTTTAACACTTCTCAACAGCAAAGGATTTTTTTTCAGAGGGTAGTAGTTCAGACCTAGGGGCTGGTGTTTTGCAGACAGATACAGAAGAAGAGTGTTCTTTTCTCCGGATAGAAAATGTTGTCAGTCTTGCTCCAACAGGAGATGATACAGAGGGTGAAAGTTCAATCGTAAGTAGCCAATAACAGATGTAGGATGTTCATCCCAGTCGGCATTAATGCTCCAGAGCAATACGTAATCATTATGATCGAAGGAAGCTTGAAACATGAAACCTTTTTCTTTGTTCATCACTTAGATCAGCGATATAAGAAAAGCCGTTGAAACATCCCCGGTTAAACCAAGGGTATCAATATTGAAGAAGAGTCCGATTATTCTACAGAAAGTGGGAGGAAGATCACTTTTGAATCAACGGCTCATGCATAGCTTGAACAATAGCGGAGAACCTGTGAAAATAATTCCTCTGAAAAGTCTGCCATCCACTTCTCAGGCTCCAACCAAAGTTCTAGCCAACATTCTTCCAAAAATTCCAGCCAGTGCAAGCGTGAAGAAGTCACATCACATGCCTGCAATAATAAAAAAAGGTGTTTCCAGCAGCTCGAATTCCCCAGTACAATCTACAGGAAACATCAGCACCCTACCTTCGGCACCAAATTTCAAGATAATCAAACTCACGAGAACGGCGACGCTGCTGAAGCACAAGGAAAGCGTCGCGCAATCGGTTGCAATGAAACTTAAATCCACAGAAGCCTATACAGCAATGTTGAGGCTTCCGAAGTTGTGTCATCTCTTCAAGTGCATGGATCGAGAGTGTACTTACACAACAAATTCTCTAGAAAATTTCCAATGGCACTTTGAAGAGCACATCAAAATTGGCATCAAAGATAAAATGAGCAGACCTTTCGGGTGCCAAAACTGTCCGTACTGCTGCGTGGTTTTGGACGATTGGAGTCAAATGGAGAAGCATTTGCTAAGCCGACATACCCACTGCAAATATCAGTGCAGCTACTGCTTCTATAGAGCCATAACTCAGTCGTATGTCGAACTGCACCAGGTACGATACTCCTTACATTTGAATTGACAGAATGAATGCCTCACTATCAATTGGTCTTGATTACAACTTACAGTATCATCTGATTTTCAGGGCATCAGTCACCCAGGGCATGTTATTGCCGTCTTACAGGGCAAAGCGCTGACAGATGAAATACCAGACGACTCTATCGCTCGTCGTGAGATTGTCAAACCATTCATTTGCGAACAAGGTGAATTTTTAGTTATTGTTTGATGCGAAATCCTTAACAAGATCCGTAGATATTCACTTCTTTACATTGGCTTAACAAATTAACTGTACATTACAGAGTGTGGCAAGTCTTTCTACATCCCTGAGGTGTTCATGACCCATCTAAAACTTAAACATGGGCCATTGCTCTCTATGTACAAGTGCCATTTGTGCCCAGCGACGTGCCTGAAGCCAGAGAAACTTGTTTCGGTAGGTTTCGTTATTTCTATGATACTTCGTACACTTTACATTCAGTTGAAAGTTCTGTGTTATTTATCCGTCTTATCTACGTTCAACAGCACTACAAAATGCATGGTATATACAAATATCAGTGTATGTATTGTCTCAACGGATCGGACGTTTCGTGGGAGCTTCATAATCACCTTAGCAACCACCACTGCAATCTTCCACCGTTTGTTATCGAACGAACTCTCATGCCTGAGGTAAACTTGATAGAAACGCATACCATCCAGCCGAAAGACTTTTTGTAGAGCCAAAAATCCCAAAGTCATTATTTTTTTGTTCCAGGTAACGCTCGATCAAGACGTGAGCGAGCAATTAGTGGTTAAAAATGTGGATGATGACTTCAAGTACACAGACCTTCTGACTAACGTCGAAGAAATTCCTGAAGAAAATTGGCAGCTGAGAAACAGTCTTTCGCAAAACGATTGTTTGAGTAGTTCGGATAATTCTGTCAAGAACTCGCGGACAGAGATGTTTTTGAACGATAACGACAAAGGGGGCAAAGTGAGCTTGCTGAAGAAGAATTTGTACCCTCAATTTTGCAACAATAGCCAAGATGGCAGTATTGCTTCTGAAGCATCTGGTGCACAGCTCACTGTAATACAGCATTCCAAGGACGACGAAGGTTTCAGTAACACGATATCTATTCCCGATAACAATGAATTCGACGAATACCCTTTGCAGCTCAATTTCGATATATTGCAAGACAAATTGCTGTCCGATAAACCAACTGAGAACCACTTTTCAGAAAAAACTTCGAACAGTCGTGTAACGCTCGAATATCCAGCGACTAATAACACAAAAAATCTTCAGACAGTTAAAGACTCGGAGAGATCCATGGAATCTGTTTTCAGTAACAGATTATTCGTTATTAACGATGCTGAAGATCCGCTCAAGTTGCCCGAAACTGCGAACTGTGGTAATCTGTTCGATAATGGTAGAGAAAGTTCATTAGGTTTGAGAAACATTGTGAAAAATGAACAATCTGTGACACCACCGGTATCGAAGGAAAGCCCTGCGAATAAAACAGATAATTACGTAGACAGTGATATAGAAATATTGGAAGAAGAAATTTTGATAGTGGAACGTTCTAAAAAAGATGAAACGAAAATGAGTCCGGAAATTGATGCAACTACTGTAACACAGAATAATCCAACAAGTGATAGAAAAGCTGAGGAAGAAACAGCCTCAAATATCAGCCAAAGTAGTCCCGATGATTTGAATTCGACTACGGAGCACTCTAATGCAAACGCGTATACAGCGGTGGATTTCGTACAACCCCTCACTTTGGAAGATATCAAACACACAGGTTTCACTGGTAGTAATCTGTACAAGTGTGGGTCAGAAAATTGTGGGTTCAGTGCTGAAACCGCAGAAGTATTGAAATCTCATTTGATGAACTGCGTCCCAATATCCAGTGAAGGAAAATCTTTGAGCTGCGCACATTGCAGAAAACGTTTTGTCAAAGTTGGGTTCTTGCTTGACCACTTGAAAACACATGGCCTGAAACGATTTGGATGCTCACTTTGCAAACTGAGATGCGTCATGCCTCATCAAGCTATGTCCCACATGAAAGCTAAGCATAAATTGGGTAACAGTAAATTGGTCCCTGCCGATCCCAAGAATCCATCCTCCGATGGACTCTTCATTGTCCAGCCAATTGTGAGTGTGAAATTATTCATACGAATGCTGATTAATTTCGAATGGATCATGATGTTTAAATATTTTATGATTAATTACAGCGTGGACCGGCTGAGAGGGGAAGAAAAAAACGAACGCCGACAAGAGCAGCTGACAAAGATACGGACAGATGTATAGATGTAGAAAAGCTGTCGTTCAATCCCGACGAAATCGACAACCTGCCTCGTCAAGCTATTTACAATCGAGAAGCATTGTGCGCAGTTTGTCCTTACTCTACCAAAGTAAGAACGAACATGGTTCGGCATCTACAACTTCATGCTAAAGATCAAACTGTACCAGAATCTGGCCCAGTGAATCCAGTTCCATGCTTAGACAAGAAAGAAAGAATGTTCGACAAGATGGTAAACTTGGCTAGCAGTTCGCACCAAAACGGTCGCATGGGAGGTAAAACTCGGGAGACTGAGAAAGAGGAGGTGGACGACTCAGCTCTCCCCAAATTTGTACCAGAGCACAAAAGGTAAATTGTGTTTAGCTTTGACCTCTTCGAGATATTTTTACTATCATAATTTCGTAAATTATGGTAATACAATGTTTCTCTTGCTTTAGGTATGTATGCGGCGTTGCTGAATGCAATTATCTGACAGTGGACGACACGATGTTACGTTGTCACCTGAAAGCCCTACATTCTGACGAACCGTATTTCCGCTGCCCTCATTGCCCAGTACCTCAACCTGGACAGGAAACGCAAAATATAGGAATAGATAAAATGGGAATTCACTTGAAAATGCACGACAGTAGATTATATAAGTGTTCGCACTGCAATCACCACCATTATCACAGGTTCGTACCGCATTCAAAATCCTAATATCACATGTCGCTATCACCAATGCAACCCTTCACAGCATTCTGTAACATGTGAAAGAATGAAAATACGATTCTTGCATTATGAATGAAGATTTTTACAGATTGACATGAATATTTCACGATAGTTCATTAATGAAAATGTCTTATTTCCCCTGTTGAAATATGTGTCAAATTTATATGGAAGTTAGAGATTTTATTGAACTCTGGACATTACTCGATTCCCATCAGCGATCGAGATGTCAATATTTATCATTTTTTCAAGTCAAATCTCTTCCATCGTCGATAGATAAATTTGCCAAATGTTTCAACGACTCTCATTTTCGTTTGAACAATTTCCACTTCGTTTAATAGTTCGCAATTACCCAATAGGCACGTAGTGGAGAGACATCTCTCCGACAAACACGGGGAGAAGAGACCATATGTGAAAGTAATCAGAGAGCCAGAGGCCACCGAAACCGTCCAAACCGTGCAGGACGAAGTTGAAGATGAGACGCCAGACCGTGACGGTAACCACTGGAAATGTAATGTCTGCGATTACAAATGCATCTATAAAAATGAGATGATTGCTCACGCCTCTACCGAACACGACGAACGTGCTCAGTTCAAGTGCACCGAATGCCCTTATAAAACGACAGGAAAGATCAACGTCGAACAACACTTTGTATCGAGACACCCTAACGAATTGCTGATAAAATATGATATGGTGTACCAGAAGATCAAGGGGGCCGTAAAAAAACCGGTCGAACCAACGGAACCAGGCACAAGTGATGAACCGTTTGATACGACGCCGCTTTGGAGACGAGACATGCCCCGAGTACGGCACATTCGCGGTATTCTTCTTGAAGAGGAAGAGGCCGCCGCTGCTAATGAGTCTCCTACAAAGGGTACCAAGCGTAAGAGCGAAGGTGGCGACGTCTCTGGTAGGCCGGCAAAATCAAGACCTGGAAAATCGACACCTGGAGATGTACAAAAATCGAGCGACGATAAGACCAAGGTTCTGAGGACTCCTGATGCAAAGAGAGGGGCAGAACCGAATAGCCCAGTCAATGAGCGATTGAGCAAAACTCGAGCTGTTGATAAATTGAGATTGGTAGATAAATCTGAAAATGATAAACTCAACGAAAGCTCAGAGTTTCCAGTGACTGATACCAGCTTTTCAGAAGATTTTAGCGAATTAAGTGACTCGGACATGGGCCAGTTTGGACCTTACGGAAAACCTGTTGGCGGAATGTACGTTTGCACACTGTGCAGCAATTTTGAGACAAGATACAAACACGATCTGCGCTACCATCTGTACAGGGAATTGAAGTATAAAAAGTAAGTCAGACAAAGTCAACTATATTAGATAATTAAATTATGCCAGATTATTCATGTTTCATTTTATTGTGTTTCTCTGACAACAAATCCACGATAATATTATCTTAAAATTTCTTCACTTCAATAACATCTATAATATATCATTTTCTGTTTTGTAGATGGCATTGCAGAGTATGCGGATTTTTATCCGTGAATAAACACGCGTTGATGAAACACTTTGGCAAACAACATCCCGACGAAGATCCCGATTATGAAACTCTTACTCCAGATAATTCGATCGAGGAATGGGTAAGTGTGACTAAGTTTATCCGTATTTTTTAGATTTCCTATTGCAATCAACGAATAAACATGTTCGTAAGATCGGTATATTTACAAGTATATTTTTCAATTTGCAGGTGGCCACTCTGTTGCAAAGACAGACAAACATTATAAAAGGAATACCGAATAAACCGAGTTCGAAGATAAGTGGAGAAAAAAGCACTCCATCCAGTCCTGCGCCAGGTTCTGCACAGTTGAAAAAATCAAACACTGTTGTACAATCGACTACGAAGACGATGGAAGATAATTCCAAAATTGTTGACCTGACAGACCCTGTTATTCATTCGAAAGACACTTCTATTGATATAGACATGGGGCCAGATATGGACAACGAAGACAGCGGAGATAACGACGATCTCGTAATCGATCTTAAGGATGATAATATGGACACGAGTGACTTACAAGATGGGAAAATAGATGCCGATAAATGTAAGTCAAGCAGTAACGATATCATGCTGATATTTATTATAATTTATTGAATACGTCGATCAATAGAAAATCATATTTTTGTTACAGCTAATGATAAGAAAGAAGTGGAGAAACTGTTAACGTGCAAGCATTGTAATTTGAAGTTTGCTAGATGGCGAGGATTCAAATTACACGTGCAAGTAACGCATCTGAAACGATTGGCTTATCTGTGTCCTTATTGCGACAGAAGCACAAACTCCGAATTGACGTTACGACAACATCTTCGTGCCAAACATCGTGGTTTGGCTGAAAAAATTGTTAAAAATCCAGACGCCGGTGGTCCAGAGTTAACTAACGAATTTTGGGCAAAAGAATACGGCTTGGTACGCCCTGACAAAAACGCTGCGAGAAAGCGAAAGCGGAAATCAGGTGGCGAGGATCTTAACAAATCTAAGGACGAATCTGCCGGCCCTGTTCCTAGAGATCTTTGCAGTTTGTGCGGTTTTGCCGCTCTCAACTTGTGTGGACTAAAGGCTCACATGCGTATGCACGCCAATAAGAGCACCTTGAAATGTGGCTATTGCTCGTTCAGCGGAGCTGTCGATAACGAAATTTGGCAGCATTGGAAAGTGAATCATCCCCATTCCGCGTTCAAGGTTGAAGAACTTTCGGCGGCTGGTCCGTCCAGCCAGAACCATACTCCAAAACAACCAAAAATCGAAGAGTACAGCGACGATATTGAAGAAGAACAAGTGCCTTCTGCTACCAGCGAACTGGATAAACTCGTCTACTGCTGCTTTTACTGTAAGCTGCGTAGTAGTTCATTAGAAACTGTGAGAACACATTGGGAAATGGTACACAGGGAAGTGAGAGGGCCTAACGACCCTGTCACGTGGAAATCTGCGTCACCGTTCAGATACAAAGAGATCAATGTGTCATCCATACCGCCTCAAAAAATTCTACAGTGCGGATATTGTAAGAAACAAGCAGGCAAGGCAACTCTGAGGGTACACATGCGACGAAAACACAGCGAAGTACCACCTCTTTTCATCGAACTACCCGAACCTGCTGCAGACGGCTGGATCTGCGAATGGTGCAACGAATTTTGCGAAACAGAAACGAAGAAGCAGCATCATCAGAACATGTTCCATTCACACCTGGAATATAAATTCCGGAAACTGGAAACCGAAGTGGAAGAGAAGGGTTTCAATTGTCCCGAGTGTCCCTTCTCTGCTGCGACTCTCTCAGTTATGAAAAAACACGTTGCCAAACATGTTAAGCTCTTCAAGTGTAAGTATTGCGACGCTACCTTCACCACACCGACCCTTGTAGCGTCGCACAGTAGTCAGGTGCACCCGGGAACAGAACTAAAAATCGAAAGCATAACGAACTACGAAGCGCTGGTGGAAAGTCTGATGGCAAAAGTTATGGCCAATAATGCTCAACAGTTTATCAAAACTGAGACCGTGACCGAGGACGCACAAGTCGTTAGTCCATCCAAGAGGAACGCTGTTGCTAAAAAGTCAACGGCGAGGCAACCTGTGTGGGGTGTGCCTTCGCCCAGCAAAATGAGATGCGTCGCGAGAAAATCTACCAACTCATTGTCCAGATATCCAAAAGGACTTCGATTCGGTACGAATGAACAATCCGGAACAACCTCCCCAACTCTGGACACGGGATTCTCGTACTACGGTGTCCCGAGCGCACCTGTTAGCTTGGCAAGTCTGAGCACATACATGTCCGTCGGTGGACATCAGATGAAAGTCAATTGTACGACGCTTGGTCAACTCATGAACATCAATCCTAGGGTAATGGTCAAAGACCTGAAACAAGATGTTAAGCACTTGTCGGTTTTCTCAAATCGGACATAGACGTTAAGCTTGACAAATAATTGATACGAACAATCAGAAATTACACATGTACAGTCTATGAAACGAACAGACCTCGGGGTTCTCGCCCCTTAAAAAACTAAGAAGATTATCCAACACGGATAACTTGTCTTCAATTTCTTTTGGGCATTGTAGTTTGTTTGTTTTTTTTTTCACATGAGAATTACCCTACTCAGATTTTCTATCAGTATTTCTACCGCCTGAAATGTTTTAAATTTGATCTAATATAATCAATTTTTTCTACGAACGTGTAAATACGCAGCAATGATTATTAAACTATAGCAAATTTACGATTCTTTATCATGATTTAAAACAGTAGCAGCATTTCTCAGAAAACATCCGATAAGTATTTCTCTACTATCAAATTATTATTCTATTAGTATTTGTTACAGGCATAAGAAAATGATAGTCTGTACAGTCAGTAACAGTCATTTACATAACAATAACGGACAAAGTTTTGTTATCGTGATAAGAGTTTGTTAATTTGGTATATCTAAACATCTAATCAATTTGGTCCATCTAAACATCTTTGATCTGTATCTCGTGTTTACATTACCAGGAAAAAATTATTTTTTCCACCATCTCCTAATTTTATTTATAATAATTTTGGGTGCCAATTCATAATATACATTAGTCAAGAAGACTCTGTTGATTTAAACACGACTAGACGATATTTATTGAATTAATTTATATAGATCGATTGAACATTCTGTTCGCCTGCTGCTGAAGAAAATTCACCAAGTGTTTTCGGTCGGTGGCATACAATCTATGAATCTTAGATTGATCAAAAAAATAATTCTCAGCTCTTTAGGATGAAAAATAAATGAATACATTGTTAAAAGAAGTAGCCATTAAGCTCAATATGTATGTTTTCCGTAACTAGTTGAATGTGATACATCATAATATTTGCATACATTATTAATGCATAGAATGCCATCGCGCCGTTGGTAGTACACAACGCTTTATTATACTTTAAAAAAATAATAATAATAATTTTTCTTGTGTTAGTCAATGTTCTCATCTCACCTAATATTCCATTTAACTTAAGTAATATTATTAACATAAATGGATCCTTTTTTTTCCTGTACTTTGGTTTTCCTTTTTCCTCACAGAACAGGAGACAATGGGTAGTTTGTTTTTGAAAAGACAAGACTGACGAGTATGTCCGGTAGCATAGTATATTTAAGATTAGAATTATAGGATCTGTATATACTCTGTACAAATACACACTTGAATAAATATTTTTGATTTTTATAATTGTGCTTGATCAATCAGTTGCTATATTTTATAGACATTTTTTTATACCAGATTTCACATTCATTCAAGATGCTTGCAAAACTTTTTCTTCGACGTCTCTAATTCCGTTAGCGAATATATCCAACCAGATTAATTAATGCGTTTGTCTCTAACTGAGGAGATGAGATATCTTATTATTCAAATTGAAATTCGCGCCATTGGGGGATTCCCGAATCGTCGCCCCCTTGTTCGAACGATCCAAACTAGAAATTGTACTCCGTTCCCGCAGGTGGCACAACTTTGTATGCCAACTTCACATGACATAACTATTCGAAGACAGTCGGCACTCGCAACACGTATCTGGTCGTAATTAATTAATTGTCAAAGTTTTTTTTCGCTTCAAATTTGTTTACAGTCGGCAAAATGAGTTCCGGGTTTATATCCGAAGCTGAAATAACCGAACAACGGAAAATAAGACAAGAAGAATGGGATCGTGTCAGATCAGCCGATCAACCGTTAGGTTAGTTTAATCACTCAAAGTACGAAAAATCTTTTCAGTGTCAGACGTATGGCACTTCACACAACAATTTTTCTCTACCTTCGAAAATCTTATTTCGCTATTTTTACCGTCGCCAAACAATGTGACAAAAAAAAGGCTAAAGTTTTTCTACCTGGGACAACAAATCATCAAGGAAACAAATTTTTTGAAATTGTTCGTATTATTGCAGAGGCGCCAGAAGAGACGTATGATCCAAGATCGTTGTACGATCGGCTGCAGGAGCAGAAAGGAAAACGCGACATGGAATACGAAGAAGCTCACAAGCTCAGTGAGTAATTATTTATTCGTGTTAAAAAACATTTTATCGATATTCTTACATAATTCAGAGACGATTTGCGTTTCTTTACAGAGAACATGATAAAAGGCCTAGATGACGACGAGGTTGAGTTTCTAGACTTAGTCGATCGTACAAAACTGGAAGAAGAGCGCAAGAAAAATATCGAGGAAGAGAAAGAAATGAGAGATTTCAAAGCAGCCGTTGCATCTCTGCAGGAAAAATCACTGGACGAAAGGTTAAAACAAGAACTGAAGAAACCACAGGCTACAAACAAAAATATATCCAGCGGAAGGTGATGCTATTGAATTTTTCCATCGTAACTAAACTTTTCTTTACTCATTCCGAGTCACATTACAGCGGGAGGAATTCACAGTTGAGGTTGCTAGCCGGAGCCGTTGTAAAAAAAAGTGGGAAACAGCCGAGCGGTACGTTCCCTGCTGGATATATTCAGTCTTTTCACGGTACAAAATATCTAATTATTGATTAAATTACAGGTAGCGAAACCCTGACAAAAGGAAATAAGAGAAAAATGTCAGAAACTGAACAAGAGGACGATATTATCGATGTGCCGGGAGTGAAAGTTGATTCAAAGTCGGTTGATTCGGAGAAAAAACTGAGGGAAGCTGAAGAGGAGAAAAAGAGTTTGATTGGCGTTAAACGAGTTGCGAAGGAGATTAAAATCGCTGGAGGAATGAAGTGCATTGGAATACTGCCAGGACTTGGTTCGTATCAGCATTCGAGCGACAGTGAGGCCAGTTCGGACTCGGATGAAGAAATCGAACATACTAAGTACGATCTTTTAGGACGAAAAATTAAGACCTCCAAAGATAAAGAAAAGAGCTAGAGACTTGACCATGCATTGTCAATCATTTCACATAACGCTGCTCTGAGAGTGACGCACAGAATACACAGTAGGCACGGATTCCTGCTTGATTCTTTGTCGTCTTGCGCACTCAAAATGTCTTTAAGTGTTGATAACAATAAATTTCAACATCATTTCGGCAAATGTTAATCTTCCCGATTATTGGAAAAAGTTTGTAACGATCGGACGTTTTTTACAATCATAGTTTCTATGCTTTTTTATCCGAAATAATCTTGAAATCGTGTAATTAAACCGCGAGCATAAGTATTTCATCAGATTTTCGAAGAGGCTCAGTAATTCCCTGAATCTCCTCATCCTCATTTTGGAGATTCTTCACGAGGCAGGGGACTTTCTTCTGTTGTCAATAGTTTACACAGAAATCTAAATCCCTTTTATAAAATATTGTTCCTAGAATTTCTTTGCAACTGAAATTCATTGCTTGAAACAAAGTAAAACAGCATAATAATAGGAAGGAATGATTAAATCAAGCAATACCAACAGATTGTATCAAACATGTACTTAATATGCCTTTTTTTTTATTTATTTTTTATTTTAATAATGTCGCATAACTAATTTGCAGTTCATATTATAGTTTATTGTTCGACGGTATTTTATCTCATACATGGTCTACCGTTTAATTATCAATTGCAAATCTATCCACTACGAATGCTATAATAGAAATGAAGAAATTGAAGATAATCCGGTATTTCGGTACGGTTTTTTATTTCTAATGAATTCCATTTCCTCATTTTTCAATACTTATTGTTTTACCTGTAATGAATACCTACAGTTGGGTTTATAAATGGTGATTTAGAAATAATTCACATCGCTTTTTGAAAGTAAATAGCATGAAATTAAACTAGGCGAAGCTAGGAGAGTAAATAATTAAAGTACGACGAAACATAAAATCCTGATTATCTTTGTTCCCAATTCATAATTGAAGTATTGAATTTTCAGTTGATAAAATATCTCAACGGCAGAAGACACCAAAAAAAAAAAAAAAAAACCATAATTTACTTCACAGTTATAAATTAACATATTGAAAAATTGTATTATGTAATATAATATTAGTATGCATTTAAATTTTATTACAAATTTAGTAATTATTAGGTATAATTGATTTTTTTGTGTCTTTTGATCGTGATCAGTAATAAAGTCCGAATGCATACATAAAAAATACACACATCAACGCCATTAACCATAAATAAAAAAATATCATGTCCCGACTACTAAACTCTCCTCACCTGAGTTTCATTTTCAATCAATCAAAAACCCACGTCAATCATTTCTTTGTCAATCCCCATCCCAAATATTTTAATTTCGAAAACCGCGCCATCGGCATATCGAACAATCGAACGCCGCGGAGTGACTCTGGTCGTCGCTATCTTCGGGCAATGCACGGTGCTCCCGGTGTGAACCTAACCTCACTCGTCGTCTGATGTAAATAAAAACAGGAATAATCTAGAAAGAAAAATTCATCCCAATAAACAAATAATCATGTCATCGGTAGACGCAGAATCGCTAAAAGATCAAAATGGGAAGAACAAGCATACGGTACTCTGTACCTTTTGTCCCTCAAAGATATTAAACCCCGGAACATCGACGTACGTAAATGTTGAGGTAAGCTAAGTGTCATCGCAGAACAGTAGATCAGAGATTTATTTATCATCTGATACTTTCTGGAAGCAATTTTGCGCACCGGTTTTCGTCAAAATAAGTACAGTGCTCGCACTATCGAAACTTTTGTACGATCTAAGTTCAGTGTTCGTGACTAAGTAGAAAATAAACAAGCCAAGTGAACACGCTAGCGACGAGTGAAAGTGACTTTTACCGTTTTTTTTGTTTACCCATCTCAATGTCTTCCGAATATTTCGAACGGACAGTCGTTCAAATGTTCGATTATGCTATAGTCAATCTTTACCAACCAAGCAGCCGATTTCGACTGATATCAAAGCCTACGCGTAACTGGAGCGAAAAAAATGATGATAGCGGAATTTCGCATGAAATTCTGAACACCTACATCCCATTTTAGTTGGTATAAGGATTTTGTTGTTAATGTTGCGCGAAACAACGATATCCTTGGATGTAGGTGTTCCATGATTACCATTTTGTGCAGTTTTCAAGAATTCGTCTTCATTGTTGCATGAAACAAAGAAGTTTTCCGATGTATATCTTCGGAATTCCATCTAGAATTGCGCTGTTGGTTCCTTTTCCGCGCTCGTGACGCGTAGGCTTTGCTATCAGTGAAAACAAGTGAAAACCGGGTACGGTCGGTAAAGAAGAGTAAAAAATGACTGTAGCATGCTCTTAAAGGTAAATAAGAAGGAAAAAGAGGGGGGAAACTGCAATGCTTTCTTTTGTGCAGACAGCAGTGAAGCTGCATCGCATGCAACGGAAAGGCGAAGGCGATACGGACGAGGATGAAGAAGTATCCGAGTATTGGATGGTCGAAGACATGTTTACGTTCGAAAATATCGGCTTTTCAAACACCGTGGACAACATGAAGTACCTGATATGCGCGGACTGTGAAATGGGCCCGGTTGGCTGGCACGATTTGAACGAAAAGAAATCGTACATCGCTCTATCCAGGGTTAAACACGCCTGATGATCAGCGTCGGACTTTTATTACTACCAAAATCAAATCACATCGATCAATCGAGACGTGGCTCGAACTGTGTTCAGCTGAGCCTCAAATCCTAGAAGCGGGATATTGACGATAATCTTCTTACAATAAATGATGAACTTGAATATGTTATTTATACTCGATAGTTAGGGTACTGTAAATTAATTCGGCACCAGGATCGAGAGCAACTGACGTCAACATAAATCTAATTTCACAAGAATGAATATTCTCTGATGTGTTTCTCTCTATCTACGCAATAAATCGTGTGAGAAAATGAAATTTACACACGCGTGTATGTAGATAGCGTGTAGTTGTACAAGAATGCACGCGACTATCTTATCTCCAGTATACCTACGCTTATGAATTAATCAGAGAAAACAATATATTACACATTACTCAACTGTATAAATAAATAATACTCTTATAAATTTTCGTTACAAGATCAAAGTTCGACACTACTACCTGCGCTGCCCAAATTCCACTAACAATAAAAATAGAACTTTGTATTCAAAATAAATCTCCATATTTTCATTTGAAGTAGAATAAGGAATTTTTCCAGCCATTTATTTTTCTTCTACGTGGGTGAGATTCGTTCTCACACAGTTTTGCAAAATACGTATGACACAGTTCTTCAATTTAATTAGCTGAGGTATATATTCGTTGCGCAAAGGTGTTGCATTCGTGAATAAATCTCTTCCATAACGGCAATTGGACAGTTTTACTAACTGAACAACTGTGCAATAAATTTAAAAGTCTCATTCGTCGAAAAGTTGTATTACGTAAAGTAATAGCCCGCAGCTTTTTACACAAATGAATGCTTCCGGTGGATCAACGCTTCTCTCAAATTCTTGACGCAATTAGCGGTGAGGCCATCGCGAAGACCGAAACTAACGATCTCGAAGCATTAGCGGCACAGACTCGTCCTTTTCCTCGCTGCAGGAAGATGAAAGTGACGAGTACGAGTCGTTTGAAACACTCTCCTCGAGTCTTTAAGGTCAAACCAATCGCGAGGCGCTCAGTTGAGACCAGCGCCGAATTCTGGATGACCAACATCCCAGGTTTTCAAGGCATGATAATGTTGTTCCGACAGAATGCAAGGGTCACGCCGTTTTACTCTTTCCATCGCACGACTCCCTCCGCTATATAGTCACTCCTCAAATTTCTATTTCACTTCCACTCCGGGTCACAGTCGCGGGGTCAAAATGAGGAATATACAGGGTGAGTTTTCTCCGGGTCCGGACGAGGGAGGGGCTTGTCACTGCTAATGCTCCGCCCCTTGCTATAGACAGGGTGGCCACCCGTCTGGAAAACCGGGAAAAGTCAGGAAATTCCACCAAATCCACGGATTTTAAAAACCTTGGTCATGAAATTCACCGTCATAACTTTTCTCTTCTTCTTCTTGACGATTTTACTCTCATCTACGATTAGAAATATGAGATAACCCGATGCCGATGAATATATATTCCCGTAAGCCCCTCCCTCATCCGGACCTGGAGAAAACTCACCCGGTATACCGTAGTTATGAAGAAGAAATTCCGAAATGCTTTCTCTGAGGCTTCCTCAATGACGATAGCTCTTCGTCGGGTGTAGTAACTCCAGAATGCATTGTTTGCTGAACCGTGTAACGACTACGGGTGTAATTCGTTATCCGAGAACGCGAAGAGTCAACGAGGTGGATATAACAGAGCCTGTGGCCGTACGAAGCCAGTTTAGATCCAGAGCAGGTCACGATTTGAGTCACGAGAGAACTTGAGCCCCATTTATCTGGACGATCTGAATTGACCGGACGTTTTTAATCGGTTTTTCTTATCGGATGAAACGCAGTGATCACAATAATTTCGTTCTCACCCATCGATATCTGTGAATCGATATCGTTGCTTAAAATTAATTAAATCTAAAACGGATGTTATGGTCACGGAAAGGAGGAAAATAAGACCCACGCGATTCTGTCCCAATTTCGGTTCACCGCGTGAGAACTCGACATTTAATTCAATTTGAAACTCTGTATCGTTCGCTCTGTCATTTCCGTTTAACTTCTTCTTCAATTCCGATGATGGAACTTTTTGACAAAAAATTGTCAACAATCTAGTCACTGTGCTTGTATAACACCGAATCCTTCTCAATCACCACTTTGGTCACTCACAATTTGTTTTCTCCGAGGGAAAAAAAACTCGTCAAATATTGAGAAATAACTGAAATAATGAAAAATAACCGAGAATATGAATGAAATAATGAGAAATAAAGACGATATTAAGAAAAAAAAAAACGAAGAAATTGATCGAATAATGAACAAAAATTTAATTTGAAGTAAATGAAATAATTTGAATTATTTCACCTAAAAAAATGTCTCAATCAAATTTATAGCTATTTCCCCCTCGGTTTTTCTCACTTCCGTTTACATAGAAAGGATCACTTCCGCAATATTTATCCCTAATTGTAAGCCGCGGGTTGTGCGTATGAATAATCAAGCGAATGTTGGGTGCAGCTCGTGACAGTGCAAACACGTCTACCGAGATGAGACTATTAATATTGTCATTGCATTATAGTTTACACCTGAAATTTGCACTGAACGTTAAATATCTGGTAGGTAAAACCACACGGGAATTGTTTACCGTGGAGAAATCGGTGAGGCGATATAACAGAGGCATGGTGAAGAGTGACGTTGGGTTATGACTAATTGAAATCATCATGCAAATAGATCAGAGTCACGATTCACGAGGAAATGGGGATAATGACGAAAGCGTTAATCAGTAATTAAAGTCGAGACGCCGAGACACGTCTTCAAACTTTTGTATACGCACACTGTAAAAAAATGTTTGTGTGAATTTCCAACAATGTGTTGGAAGATTTATTCACATACAGGAGTCATGAAATCACTTAACATTTTAATAAAATTAATTTACAAAAACGATGAATTTACTACACAAATTTTTGGAAAATTCATCCACAATTTTGTATTTTTGCGATGAATGAATAGTGATATTGAAACTTTGTTCATAAATTCAAAGAACATGCATCTATTCACTTTGCTATACTGAATTTGTAATTTTACAAGACTTTCGTGTAGTTAATGTGTAGCAAATTGACAATCCAGCTTAGTTTTTCCAAGCACTCGACCTGATGATTTCAAAACGCACCGAATGATCGCTGACTTCAGTTTCAGCGAAGTTGAGCAAAACTAGTCCTGTACCATTCAGCAAATAATCTGTTGCCTGATTATTCAAACATACGTGCTCGAGTACGCAAATTTGCTCACTCTCACTTGTAGATATATATATAGTACAGCTATATTTCTGTTCCGTAGTTTCAGCGGATTTTGTTTGCTCTCAGGTTGACTTTGGGAAGATATTTTCCACCTGACTGTTGATATTCGCCTTTCCAACACTTCTGTATACGGGTTTACGAGCCGATTATAATATTTGCTATTGGATATATTATCGGTCTGACATTTTGACGATGTTTAGGTGAAATAATTTTGTTTCAAATTATACACAGAGATTGTTCAACGCTTCAACGTTTCTGACATTAGAAGCACTTATCCTAATTCGCGAGTAGGCTTTGTTTGTGGCACTCTGTTGCGACTGTGACAAAGGCAATGTTAATCTCTTGCATAATTATTGTTAGGGAGGCGAACTGGGAGCACGGTAATCTGTCATTTTCGCCAGCTATTCTACATAGGTCGTGTATTTACCAACGTCTTTAAGTTTTACCAAATGATTCAATTGTGAAGAAAATTTGCTTCAGAATAGAACACTGTGACGTTGATAAACCGGCAATTGACGCCGTCGAGAATCATCTATTTGAAAAATTATGAACACGTGGTTAATCATCCATCGCTATTGTTTTTACTCGTTCAATGAACTGCAGTCGGACTTTAACCAGGATTTTCTAAGAGTGAACAAATACTTGGACGATTCTTGAGAACCGGGAACAGAGTAAACGATCAAATTTGAATGAAATGTGAATTGGGTATACAAGCAGTGGTATGAGATTAACGTCGAATTAAATTGCCTGACGTTGAGATCTCAACAAATATTTACCAATCACATACGGATGATTCTAATGACCAACTTAGTATTTCGTACGTGGCCAATGTTAATTAGCACTAACGCATATGACCTTCAATAATCGTGCTATAAACGTTAATCTAATAATCCTTAGTCACGAAAGCGACGATGCTAACAATGGAGTAAAATTTGGAATTCTTCTTGGAGATCGATGGGATGAAAGTTTCAACTCTTAAATTGCGTTTTCACTTTTATATATTGTCGTGATTGGACCTTTTTGAATAAACTTTCGAGTCATTTCATCAAAAGAATAATGTCAAACGGGAGACAAGACAACACGTCGTATTTTTGTGATCAATTCAAATATGAAATTTGATCAAATGTGAGCCACCGCGTAATCGAAGTACAATATCGGAATTACGCAACTCGAAAGATGACACACAATCGGACAAATACGTGATAGATCGGTGATAAAAATACTTCGAGAAAGTGATGGAACGCTGTGGACCTGGAGGGCACGTAGTACATACGTCCGGGTGTCAATTTTCACGTGCTAATTCAATTTAATTGCATATTTTCCCTTCGATAATACTTGTGTCATTATTTAACCACCCAATTACCCTTACATAATAGTTCAAAAGAGACGATCAGTTGGCATACCGATAAGGTTCATAATGTGCACGGCGTCTGTAAGAGAATCGAAAGAGAAGCATTGCACAGCGAGAACGTTGAAAATACCTACTCGAATTTCGTGACCTCATAGGCTCTGAATGAAAGATCATTTTAGGTCAAATTGTGTAATTTCAGACTTTCATCGTGAACAATAAAAACATTTATTGATCGGCCTTCGCGTTTTTAAGAACCAAGGTCTATAAAAATTTGTCCCTGCCGCTGGGTATAAGTTCAGTGGGCCAAAACAAGTAACTAGATTCGATTATCACTTGAACATGAAATACGGTGATTAGATTCAGACTGAAGAAGATTCCAACTGATCTCCGGAATGGCGTAACGTTACTTTTAAATAATAATAATAACAATAATAACGATGATGATACCGTAAGAAATTTGGTAATTGCTACTGCAACCACAATCTTTCTAACGTGACGCTCATTCAACAAACGCGGTTACCCTCAGGCGTCGGTTGGAGATCGTCATCTCAGACTTGACATAAAGTGATTTCTAGAATAATATTGTACGGTGCTCACCCGTAGGTGGATGGTTCCTCAAATTATAAACAGAGAAAAAAGAAACATTGTCAATTCCTATTTCTACGAAGAGGCATTCTCAGTTCCAGTCGTCAGTCATCTGAACATCGATGCTAAGGATGAAGTAACATTGTGCGTATGCGGCTATGTGACAATACGCTAATTTATCGTAAACTTATGTGTCGTAATTGTTTCATAAGATTTGAGTTTGTTGTTCTACTGTAAATATCTCCGTCGGTTTTATCAGGATATAACGTTCACCTATTTATACGTATATCCGAAAAATTATCGTGCCGGTAATACGTACAACTATATGACGAGTAAGTCGCGACCAAGTAGCGTATGAATTGGTAAACATCGATTTCTCCTTTCTCCCAAGACTCTGAGTACTCGACAAAATATATCAAATTAATTGGTCAACGGAGACGTTGATCTTTGCGTGGATTAGACAACGAGGAGCTTTGATATCGACGAAACAATAGACAGCGACGAAAGTAAAAGCGAGCTTTTCTCGTCCTGTGACTCGCTGTACTCCTTCTAGATGGACCCAGAATTGTACTTCTCACGCGTATCTCGAACACAATTTATTATCCTAACGACGATCCCAATCTAATTTATCATTTCAATTCCGAGTTAGCCACGGTTTGTGCAACTTGGTTGGGTTATTTAAAGTAAGATCTTACTGCCTTGTATGTGCCACCGATGTAGGAGAAGGCTAATCATAGTAGATGACCCGTCACCCGGAGCCCCGCAGCCTTGTGCGGTGGTCAAAAGTAAATGAAACGTCTTTGGTCTTCTCCACAAAAAATAATATGATGAGAAACGTTGGTACATGATTCTAATTCTATTGCCTAATACGGACTCCGATTACTTTCATTTTCAGTCAATGTTTTCGGTTGGTATTGAAAATGTTGACGCTGCATATACTCAAATTTATAATTTGGAATATTTCTCGACCTACACGAGAAAATGATTGCTTGTGGTTCTTGTGGATTGAGAAGGTCGGTGTGGCATTAGATAAAAAATTATAAAAATTACAAATGGTGTAATCGGGCTGTGAGGCTACGGTCAGATACCTGCGGATCCAAGCGGCCCAGCTGGCTTCTCATGGATAAAGAAAGAAAGTTTAAAAGTTCACATCCACTCATCCCACGTATCGCAAAACCACAAATGATCGATGAGTATCAGAAAAAGGTGTGAAAATTGCAATCACCATTCAAATCATTTGCAAACTCCCAGCCATTAGAGTCAAGGTTTAAAAATAATTGAGCTTCTGCGTCCGGGATTATAAAAATTGAACAACAAATCAACCAATCGAACCCCTTCTCGTACTAGCATGCTAATTATAAGACGTTAATTTTGAGAAAGGCGATATCCGATCGATTCCCGTGTCTCGGATATCCCCAGAAATTTCAAGTACGAGATTACGCGAAATCGGACAAGACGTGTTCGCGAGTGTGCGTGTGCGTTTGCGTTTGCCTTCGCGAAAAGGGGATAATGTGCCCAAGTCCCCGACTTGCCAAACCTAACTTTACCTCTTCTCGTGAACGTTGTACCTATATAAAGCTTGAATGAAGATGCTCTCAGCTATTCACTCTCACCTTTCTTGCAAACCGCGTGCACGCCGGGATCCGCTCAGTGAAGACGGTCCCACCGGCAACTTGTACCACCACCGTTCACCGTCCACCCGTCAACCTCGCGACCTGATCCGAGTGACCCGTTCGACCCACCAGGAATATCTTTGTTCAACCGGTGAGTCCTCACAGTAATTCCCTAAATTTAACTAATTTTTTTTTTCTTTTGTTCAATTTACAATCCGTCTGCGGAATCTGATAATTATTCGCAAGCCTATCGTGGTGGTTCTGAGGCAGTGATTACAGTGATTTATCGACCAATAAACGAAGTGTTCGCGATAGGGGGGTTGCAGTCAGTTTATCTTAACAGTTTCTGAAGGAGTGATAAGTAACGCGATCATTGATTGAATGTCATATCAGTGAATAACGCTATAATGTAACACAGTGGTACCTCTGTCTCATATATTGCAGGTAAAATGTCAGGTTTTATAAGTACTCATCTCTGTCGAGTGTCTTCAAAGTCATGAATCGTCGATGCTGGTTTTCTGACGAGTTTCAAGAGTCTGTATAACTATATATACTTGTCTCAATCTCTCCATAAAAAAAATTACAGGTTCGAGGAAAGTGACAGCCATACGCACGTGGACTTGTTTCACTTTTACACCTACCGCTTAATATACTATATTGACTGTAATTACGATCGTTTCGAGAACGAGATACTACATACTCGTCTAGCATCTACACGAGCATTATTGTACATAGAGAAACGCGTACCTGGACCAAGAGATGCTTATTGTATCGTTAAACTGATGTAAAATAACGCATCACTCTCTACTCTCACGGTTCGTCCTAACATAAATGTCAATGTACTCTTTACTGTCTCCCTTGCGTCACTGTAAAAAAAAGGAGGAAAAAAAGTAGAATTTCTTTTGGACTTCTCCACCCACACGTTCGCGAATCATAGTTACATGTATACATATTGTTTGGCAGAAAATTTCTCTTCGACTGCTCGCCTCACCTCGCCAGACCATTTCCGAAAGGATTTATTGACTCGCATTGAATTAATCTACAAGCGTCCACGTGCTTTATGATCTCTTGTTTCGATTGTTTGGGGTAACAATGTATCACTCTAAAGTAGATTTCTTATATACCTATGACACATCTCTTCTCTGAAATCATTTCATGTGCGGATCTTAATCTTGATATAAGGATACAACACTGTCCCTCGTAAATTCCTCCTCATTGAATTAACTTTCTTCTGTAGTAATTTCTCTGCCTCGTCTCCTGCTCGTATACTGATGTACAGATTATCGAGAGGGCTAGGAAAAGTGGCATCTTGTGAAGGATAAAAGCGAAACAGAAAGGAATTTTGTGTGTCTCAGATCCTTAACCGATGCAAACTTTCTCAGTCTTACAGTAAAGGCCATTAAAATTGAATCACAGTTCTTCCGAAGTCTGTGAATTGATGATAACTGATTTTACATGTTCAACGAGCTTATTTTCCTTTTAGTCATTGGCTTAGTGTGGGTTCAGACGTTTAATTGCTCGGCAGAATTTCCCTGCCGACCTTCGACCCTAATTATCTCCAGTCTCATCGGTTTTTTCGTGTCACGCAACGTTCAGTGACTGCATTCGGTAGTACAAGCTTTTTCTTACCACGCGAGAATCTGTCCAGCCGATAGGTTTTGTCAAATGGTACCGTATATTTATATATGTATAGTCGTGGATGAGCCTAGATGGAATCAATGTCCCGATGACCCCGACCCAATGGTCGTGAAGTAGTTTCTATAGAGAAATTTTCCAGCAGTACTTAGAGGTTGCACTCCAAGATTTATAGAGGTCGAGTATCGCCAAGATCGAGACACACGAAGTACTGTGTTATAGCTATAGTCGTACATCTCGTACAAACACACGACGATACTTATAGGGATGAGAAACTTCGGCAAGGATGCAGGCAACTGCTTCGGCAAACAGCTTGCTAACTCGATGATGTGTATGATAATTGTCCAATCGAAAGTAAGCTACCGAAGTAGTTTTGCATATTATGAAGCTCTAGCGGTTGGGCAATGTAGAAATCCAATGAGTAATGCATGTGTGATACCTCTGAGTCATTTTTATCTCTTATTTACGAAATCTGTTTGAAGCCTTTGTCGAGCAGTGGAAGAGAAAAGGACGAAACAGCGATTATTCTCAAGCATAACTCGCGTTCACATTTTCTTTTTCAGAGAGTGATTTCAATCCGCATTGCAGAAATGAAGGGAAAAGTCGGGGATCTTGTTTTACGTTTCACGCAATGCGGTGGGATACTTAATTCTTTTATGAATCGCTGTACCTTTGATAACTTGGGGTGTTGTTAGATTTTTTATCAATAACTTTGGATAATTGAGACTGAAATCGTTTCCGGCTACCAGATTAAAAAACTTGTGTTTCGTATAATTTCTATCCTCGCAACAATACTGGGGAAAGGGGAACAAGCCGGTTGAAGAATGAAGGTAAGACGATTTTCGTTTCATTATCACGGAGAGAAAGAGAAGATGTTTTGGACAATTGCGTGGGACGCGTTACGTACACACTTATTGTTAGTTCGTACGAATATTGAAAGTATGCGTAAAACTGTGTGTAAAGTGTGCCGTAAAGTATGCACAGGACTTTTTACGAGTTAATATTCATCATCTCGTTGCGTGGTCTCTCGATTCTTATGACACGTGTTGCGCTTCCACCTTAATGAACGACTATTAAAATTATTATTAAGAAGTTTCAACCACAGCGGGTATCAAGTGCACGCGGACTTACGCCACTTCAAAACCGCGAACTAAGCTAGAATTCCGTCAATTTCTACAGGAATAATTGCCAAGTACATAAATGCTGCAGGAGAAGAAGAAGAAGAGAAGAAGAAGAATAAGAAGAACGTAACCATCGAGTCTTAATTACACGTAGCCCGATTGCAAAACGCAAAAGCTCCTCCATACCTATCGCGGTGTTAACGGTGTGGCAATTATTAATTAATTAATGTACAATCGCAAACGCGCTGAACTCTGACACCTTATTATACAGGCGACGGCACATCGCTCATTCGACGCTGCAGGAACTGAAGACATTTGAACAAAACGCCTCAGGCGATCGACAACGGATTTCTTTACTTCGTCGCGCAGCACGCGGACACCTCGAAGGATCTCTAATCGATTCTGATCAACCACGTTTGAAAAATCGCAATCTCCATAAAGACCATGCACAATCTCAAACCGAACGGTGTGACTTTCACCTTTCACCTTCTCATCCTACGACGCGCGATCTTCGTCTACCTGTACAGCGGCGTTTTATACGACTGGCCAACGTATATGGGAAACTTTTGTTTTATTTTCTTCCGTTTTATTGTCTTGCTATCGAACGTGTGTGAGGTAGGCAGCCATGTCAAGATGCTCACTTTCAACGGCTGTAATTCAAATCCCGAAGACAACGAAAATATGGACAACTAATTGTTGTATACTTGAAGGGGGAAAATAAGTTCTGCAAGTGGATGTCATCCGAAGGTCATATATCCTGAGATTCCGATGATAGCAATGTTTTTCCGAATGGAACGGTCTTTTTTTTTGCTCACTGCGAGGAAGTTGACATCGAAACGCGTTGAGCATTGCGTAACAACGTGACAACCGGATGACCTTCAGCCCGAAAATTCATGAATCAATGATAGAGGCGGGAATTTCAGGAGAATAAATTGTGATCATTCGGTACTTTGTTTCACGTGGTTTATTTCAACACGTGCTCAAAATGTTGTCCCCCTTCAAATGCAACAACAATTTCCATACTATGACATTTTTTTGCGTAATCGATAATAATTAAGTTATTCGGGGTGGCAGAGTTGAATGGACCACCATGTATATTGACTGAAAACGTGACGTTTTTCATGTAGGAAATTTTCCACCGAATCTCGACAGGACGATGATTGAAGTATTATGAGAAACTAATTTTGCATCAATTCTACATTTCTTAACAGTTTTCACTCCGTCTCTTTGGAATTAATGACACACTGACCGTGTGATATTCATCGACCCCTGCAGCTAAATCTGTCATCACGGCTGAGTCTCGTTTTTTATATATTTATTATCATATAATTGCCACAAGGTTGGATGTGGATACGTTGCGTGAACGTAACGGAATAAAACTTCCATTGTGAAATTGATACAGGCATGGATTGGGAGAAGGTGACGTCACAATTCTCCACACCTATCTCAGAATGTACTTTCGATTTCCATTGAATATATGGAATGTAATGAACTGGAGTAATGATTGACCTTCGATACCAGATAAGATAAGAGAGAATGATTGAATATATGGTTCCGTCCGTATTTCAGCACGAAATTATATCAGGACTTCGGCACCAGGCTCTCATAATCCAGATTCCAGATTCCAGATTTAATTATCTAGTCCAAAGCTATAGTTAGAATTGACGACACTTCGCGACAATTCCTATATGCAACAGCAAAATACTGTAGAACTTGTGATCAATTTTTTTGTCTTGTCTTGAAATTTTTGCATCAAAACCCTTGCCCCATACTCGCAGCATGATCTTGTCAATTTTCTCATTAAGAATGGAGGATGCTTGATAGTTGAATGCCTTGAACCGTGAAATGTTGCAAGATTTTAATGCGAGAAGCTTAGTACAGACATCAGCCGTGTCATTGGTCTTACGAAAACCTAATGCAGTTGGATGGTGAATGATAAAATAGGTATGGAAAGGAGTAAAATCTGAGGTTGATCATCGTAAGAATTCGAGGTCAAATTCAACTATTCATACGGTGAAATTTGTATACTGCGTAGATAACATCTGTGACGAATAAATTCAGACAAAAGTCACAAAACGTTATGCAAATTTGGGCCTGGCGCGTTATGCAAAACCTGTTACATTATCATTCACACTCATGCATAGGTGTATCCGCGGTCAGATTTAGCACAAATCTCTTATGACCACATCTGCATAAAATACTTGTCAAAATATGCAAAAAAAAACCAAACAAGGCGTAACGTATGTGCCATCAAACTTTATCATACGTCTCATTAATCTCGAATTATGTTCATTCGGAAAGATTGATTATAACGGTAAACTACACATCGAGAGACCAATCTAAATAAAAATAACTCTTCGTCATTATAATGGGGTCACAATCAGTGTTTCGCAAGTTATCGTTAACGCTAATTTTTGCAAATTGAATTCATCTCCCCATCTATGCTATGTACCGCATAGACTAACGAAATACTACTGTCAAAATTGATGTCAATGCAATAACAAATTATTATTGATTATCGTTTCAGGTGAACAATGAAATTTCTGACGGTGGTATTGGCCTGCGGGCTATTGGGTGTTGCAGCTAGCCAAGATTCAGGACGCGCTCTATTTGTGAAGGCCCCAGCTGGTTAGTATGCTTCGAGCTATGATACTTTCATCGCCAATTAATTCATCGTTATTCCTCATACCCTACAGTATTCTCTGTTATCAAAGTATGTATTCTGTATATTGTAACGTTTGAATATTCAGCTCACTGGAGAACCGTGAGATCTGCGCCTGCAGTTTCACCAGCCGATGTGATGGCAAGAAATATCCTAGAGTGGATCCAAGGCATCTATAGTCAGGGAACAAGAAAAAGTATGTCCTATAGATGAGAAAAGAATTACAACGATTCTTCCATGTATGACAACATTTGATAACATTCTAGCGTCAAGACCAAAATCTGCATGAAACCTGACCTGATCTGCACAACAACTGTTTACATGTACTTAAACATTATTTCTATATCAACCCACTTCAAAATTACTCTAGGGAGACGTTACTCTCGACCCAAACATGACACTCGTTTAATACGTCAACTAATCGCATCTGAATACTTGTGTGTCGCCTCATCACATCTAGATCACACTCAATGCAACCGTTTTCTCTTTCCTCGCATTCTACAGCTCGGCAACAGTCTGATAGCAACGCGTACCTGCCACCCTACAGCACGCAACGACCTCCGGAGAGACCTCGACCCTTCCAAGCGCCCTCGACGCCCCAGCAACCCTCATATTCTTCTCAGAATGTGAACGAGGTCTCTAGCTACCCAAGCTACCAGCAACCTTCTTCCGTTTACACCCCTCCCAGTGCTGGCTACTCCCAAAGCTCACCATCCTCGCCCACATTCCCCTCATCGACCTTCCAAACTCCGAGGCCTAGCCCCAGCTACAGCCCTCCGACTGGCCTGTACTCGTCTCCGTCATACCAAGCGTCTAGTCCACAGGGCAGACCAAGTCCCAGTTTTCCTCCGCCAGCCTTCCCAAGCTCTTCCGCAGCTCCGTCAGCCAGCTACTCGTATTCGAGTAGCTACCTACCACCTCAAACTGGAGGCTATCAACCCTCTACTCCACAACCCATACCGTCGGTAAGACCAACAGGTGGGTTTGGGCAAGAATCATCGGCTGGATCGTTCGCTACGTCAACTGGTTTCCAGACTTCTGTGAGCCAAGGTGGAACCGTGCAAGAGTCTTCATTTGGGACTTCTTTCAGCGAATCTGAAGGCGGCTACTATTCCCCTACTCCATCGCCGAGTCCAAGTTTCCCAACACCAACCAGTGAATCCGGTTCCGGTAATTATAAATGGCTGCAGTTACAACCAAAGCTTTCATTCAGGACATCCGGAATGGAGGATCGTTTACTGATAGAAAAAATTCACTGTATCAGGTACATCCGTGGAAGAAAGTGCAAGCTCTGGTAGTGGCGTCGAGGTAACAAACTCAGGCGACAATAGTGAAGCTAGTGCGACTGAGGATGACGACTTGAAACACCCCCCACATATTCATGCGATTGATGTTGAATGCAGCAAAACTATGATGAAGATTAATATCGAGTTCAACCGAGCCTTTGACGGTGTAATTTACTCCAAGGTATGCATGCGATGGCATGTAAACATGTGAAAGTTCAAATACCTTTCACGAATTTTGTGTTCTTGCTATTCAGGGCTTCTTCACTGATGAGAATTGCCGTTACGTCGCCCAAGGATCAGGTGACACAAAATACTCTTTTACCGTTAGCTTGGACTCCTGCGGTACGCAATTCATAAACGACTTTGAGGGAGAAGCCGGACAGGCTTATCTAGAAAATGTCCTAGTACTCCAGGTTGGGAACTCATTTCACAGTAGCGATGAACTTTTCTCACATCAAATACCCAAAGAATTATTTTCATGAGTCGAATTTCCAGAACGAACCGGGCATCCAAGAAGTCTGGGACACTGTTCGTAGAGTGCGTTGTCTGTGGGAGGGAAACATCAACAAGGCACTTACAGTTAGCTTGTCGGTCGATATGCTCAATCAAGAGATCGTTACATTCAGCGGTGACACAGCGTCCGCTAAACTAGACATTCAGACCGGAAAGGGTCCGTTTGCTCCAGCTGCTGACGGGTTAGTCAAGATCGGAGAAACCATGACATTGGTCGTGTCGGTCGAGGGGGATCCCGGATTTGATCTCCAGGTATAATACCGCTGTTGAGCTTATAACGGAATTGAAGTAGAAACTTTTAATTATTGCGTTTCAATGTGCAGGTACACGACTGTCTCGCCCGTGACGAGACATCGACGAACGTTGTACAGCTAACGGACGAACGCGGTTGTATTCTGAAGCCAAAATTATTCGGAGCTTTCCAGAAGACCAGAGAAACCGGTAGCACAGGAGCATCTATCATCGCTTACGCGTTCTTCCAGGCCTTTAAATTCCCAGATGTCATGGACCTGTTCTTGGAATGTAACATCGAATTGTGCAAAACAGACTGCGAAGCATGCCCAGACCCTGGCCAGGTGAGTTTCCTCAGAAATGACTTTTTCACAGTCAGTATTTCCATTCATTAATGGATACTAACGAAGTCTTATCAGAGTAAGGCGCAAGAAGTGGGATATAATAAAGGCAACGTTATTTTTTCAGCAAATTGACCCTGGTCGTAGACGTCGTGACGTTAGTTACGCCGCCACAAACTCGTCCGGTGCTTTGTCCGATCCAGTACGTGTAGGAAAAGGATTCCGAGTAATAATGCCCGAAGATTTGAGTCTGGCTTCAAATCTGGCGTTAGAGAAGATGGAAGACATCGCGGTAGAAGAATTCACCAGTGCCAGAGGCATCTGCATGAGCAATGCAGGATTTTACGCAACTTTCTCCTTGATGTTAACTCTCCTAGTTGCAACTACGATTAGTTCGGCCATATTTTACTTGAAATTACAGAGGATTTACGCAGAGAAGTCGATGAATTTGCCCAAGGGACATTAAGCTGCTATTAGATTCGCAGATTGCGTATTTGCGGAGAACCTTTACTGAGATTGAAGATCGAAATATGGCGAGCAAGTTGTTTTGTATTTGCTGAAAACTACGATGATGTGTTGTTTTAAACATTTAAACTTAAACTTGCAAATTAGTGCTTAACATTAACAGCACCGCCTCAACCGCGTCAGAGAATACTGTCTATGAATCTTGAATTGTTTGAACCGACGAAGGGAAATAGCTTTATCGCTCGATACGATTGAAGATTGTGTATATTTGATGCGGGGTGAAAAGCTACCGTTTTTTGTAGAAGCATATTATATATCATAGAATATATTTTTATATTTAAACACCCGATTAAGTGATTGAAGTTAAAGTAATCGTAGTCGATAGGCAAAAATTATCCATTTTCATCATCATTTCATGGAACTGTCGTGAAAAATGAATGAATAATTGTAGATATGTAATATTTTTTTACTGATCAAACGATTTTGTAAATGTAATAATAAAAATTATTGTTAGTTAAGCAAGTCTAATTTTTTCCCGAATCTTTTGAAAATTTTTATTTCACCTAATATTAGTTACATGTAATTGGCTAATGAATTAAAACAGCGGTGGATTGAACCGATATCGATTAATATTGTCCGACACAACAGTTTTGTTCATTCTTGCGGGATATACATTCACAGTTTTAGTTTACCCAATTCTAGAAAAACTTGAGATCTGAAAATTTAGGAAATCTGTGAAGAGTGAACTACTTGAGCCAGAAAAAATGTTACTTGAATTTTTCGAAATACGATTAAACAGATATAGCTTAATGATAATATACATTGTGAATCATAAATTTTTTGTCTTCACAAGCTTTATAATGTGTAAATGCTCCCCCCTGACTTTCCTATCGCATATTACATCCCCAGTCATGTTCCATTGCTCGAAGAGCTCAATGATCGAACGGGGATCGTTCTCTTTGATAGTAACTAAATAGAATATTCCATTATCAGATAATAAATGTGGAATGTGAGGAAATAGTTTATCCATAACTTCTCTGCCGTCTTTGCCCCCTGCCCAAGTCTTTGAAATCAATCTATCGTCAAAAACCTCCAAAGACTCTGTTACCACGTACGGCGGATTGAATATGACCACGTCAAAGGTGTTAGTTTTTCTCAATAAACCGGCTAAATCCATTCTCAATACGTTTATATCTACAAAATTATCCCTCCCAATTCTTCTCGTCGTTCTACAAGCATGAGGATTTATATCAACGGCCATTAAGAAGGTGGGGAAAAAACTGTTCAGAGCCTTTCCTAGAGCCGTTATAACGACCCCGGACCCGCTACCAATTTCCAGGCATATCCTCGGCTCGGCTTTCTTCAAATTCTCTAAATCGATTTCCAGAGCATCTATGAGCAAGAACGAATCCTCTGAGGGTTCATAGACCGTTTCTATATCCTGATTGCTCAGTTTGACGACCGGAGTCTCCATCGCGACTCCCCTGTTTCTCTATAAACGATTCCTTACACTAATTTGTTTGGTCTGTTTCCTCGAATCGATAAAATTAATCATTCCTGAGCCTCAGGGCCTGAAGGCTTCTCAACGCTGGCCTTTTCCTCGCTGGTTTCTCCACCAGTCGGAGTACCGATCATCGGCGTTGTCTCCAGTAAAGCCTTTCGCCGCGCGGTGTTCCTCTCCACGGCCTGATGAACCTTGTTCAGCCTCTCCTGTGTCGTTTGCAGTATGTTACTAACGACAGTAACTTTGTGCTTGGTGTTTATCAGCTTCTTTACATAGACGTCGAGCTCCAAAGGACACTGAAGGGCCTCTGATATCTTCAATAACTCCTCCGTCAGGGTTTCGATCTGCTGTTTAAGCTCGATCTGACTTATCCTGTTGATATTATAAAACTGAATCAACTATAAAAGACGATTGTCGATAATAAAATTAATCTGAATTCTGGATTGTACGTTTCTCTCCGTTTATATAATAAATTGAATCGAAATAATGCGACGTGTGGATGTGACGGCGACGAAACGAGCTTTAACAGTGTTATTGGGGTTCATAACCTATCAAATGACTGAATGTTAATATGATCAACCTTGTCGCGCGTATTCTTTCGTCGAGTTGATCTACGGTAGGCTTCAAAAGGCCCATGAGGCCTTCGGTCAGTGCATCTCGAGTTGGATTTTCACAAAAATCTTCAGTTTTGTCGTCGATAGACGTATTATCGCTGCCAGTGTCCACGTCCATCACGATGACGGTCACTCCATTCGCTCGACTGTCAACCGTCGATCGAACTGACCGTGATCAAAGCCCGTTCTACACGATCCAAAAACTCGTACACTATCTCCGTCCGATGTATACATTACACATTAAGGTGAAATGAAAGTCACGTGACCTCGATATGATTTACACTTGGAATTTTCAAACGCTATTTTCTCAGCCAAAACACATTCGATTGATGTGAAATTGATATCAGTGACGTAGAAAAACTCAATGAAGGGCCTGCCAATCGTGGATGTTCGAATATCGAAAGATATAATCAGAATTTTGTGTAACAATATTGTTCTGTAACCCAAGGAGGTGCTGCCCCTCGTGGAGAGAGGCAGCACTTCCTTGGATTACGGAACAATATTGTTAAAAAACTGTTATTACGTCTCGATTTTCGAAAATCCACGATTGGCAGGCCCTTCATTCAGTTTTTCTACGTCACTGATATCAATTTCACTTCAATCGAATGTGTTTTGGCTGAGAAAATAGCTTTTGAAAATTCCAAGTGTAAATCATATCGAGGTCACGTGACTTTCATTTCATCTTAACTGCGTTCACTCTGAACATAGCTTCTTCCGACAATCGCCATATTGTTCCATTGTGGATTATCGAAAATGGCTACGTTCAGAGTCTAGCATCAATGTGCCGGGGTGTACATCGGAAGTATTTGGATCGTGTAGAACGGGCTTTACGATATTTTCTCTAAAAATATCCTTAACCTGTTTTTTAAATCTATTTTCGAAGCTGATTAGTTTATTTATTTATTTATTAGAATATTTCTGTACAATTTTCCAATTTCTTTTCATCAATCGAAAAATAATCTATCATCTAATTTATAGAAAAAAAAATCTAGTTAGTAGTTTTCTCGACTTGACCGCACGTGCGCGATATTCAACGAGCTTTGCCATTGGTCGATGATTATAGTTTCGCAGTTGTTTCCCGCGCAATTTTCTGACACAACGGTACTGCCGAGTGTGATCTTCGGTTTTTTTAATGCGTTTCTCTGTTCTTGTTGTTGTTGTTGTTTTTTTTAAATCATTTTGTAACGATCTTTTAAGATATCCTGTTTCGTTCAGAGTTTTAATTAGTTTTACCATAATGCCGAGTCCCGGAAAAATGCTGCGACAACCGATCCTCAGATGGTTGGGTAATAAACGTGAAAAATGTATTAAAAGAAACCCGTTCACAAGCACCGCATCGACGATCGAGTAAGTTCACAAATTGTAAACAAGGAAACAGTCACGAATACGTCTCACACCGATCTCCACCTTCCAGGGCAGTTCGGTTCAACGATCTAACGATACGCGTCGGAGACTTTGTCCTGGTGAACGCAGACGTCGACGAGCCCGATGCTGCGGCGAGCTGCGACGTCGCTAGGATAGAACATTTGTTCGAATCTAGTCGGTATTTTTTAATTAGAGAAAATAATTAACGTAGGGATGGAATTGAAATTTTTTTTTTGTTACCAATTTTCAGCTAAAAAAGGCGACAAATTCAGAGCCAACGTGCAGTGGTATTCAAAGCCACTGAAATTACCATCGAGCATCGACACCGATGATATGGACAATGAATATGAGGTTGTCGAAGACTACAGAAGCTTCGACAGCAACGTTAGCGTCGAATCTATCTATAAAAAGTGTCGCGTGAGTTGGATTTTTTTTTCACATACAATAAAAAATTACCCACTGTTCGAATTTCAGGTGATTAATGCCTACAAAGATGAGATACCGGAGGAT
The DNA here is from genome assembly GCA_018257835.1 of Euura lappo. Lineage (NCBI taxonomy): Eukaryota > Metazoa > Arthropoda > Insecta > Hymenoptera > Tenthredinidae > Euura > Euura lappo. The sequence goes on along the minus strand of JAEUYN010001597.1, from coordinate 131,661 downwards.
GTGCATCTGAAGGCTAAGGACTCGGACGTCACTCTGCCAGCTTTTGTCTGTCGGTACAGACTTTATAGAAAAAATTATAAATATTACGTTGAGCCGGTGTTGAAGCTTGACGTGCTGAATCCCGAGGGCGGTATTTCATGCTCTGGGAGTGTGGACATGGGTAGTAGGCATAAATACAAATATTTGCCCAATACGATCATTGAAGAGGCGCCGATGGAGGGTACGGAGATGAAGAGTTCGCGGAAGAGTTCGAAATCGAAGACTCCAAAGACGCCCAAATCCGGTTTGGGGAATGAGCCTCAAGCGAAGATAGAAGCTAAACTGGGATCAGCGTTGCGGAAATGTTCCATAAACTCTGACACCGAAGCTCCGAGATATTCGTCGCCGGGTAAACGGAAGTCGAGCATCGACCAGGATTCGGATTTTGAAAACTCTCCTAGGTCTACACCGAAGAAAAACACTCTGAGAAGCAGCAAGAAGGACGGGACGCCTCTGAAAAGCAATCGAATCAACACTTTGGCATCTAAGCTGGATTATTCGAGCGAGAAAAACAGTGGTCGAAAGAAATCGACTACAGATTCTTACGAAGTAGTCGAAGCTACGCCCGTAAAAAATGAGCCAGCCACTCCCAGCAGGAAACGCAGAAAGAGTACTAGCAGCGAAGAAAGTGTGGAACCTAGGAGTCGCAGCGTCTCGCTAGAAATCGACCGTGTTGGTAAGATTATGGAAAACCAGAAACGAATATTTGATATTGTTTCATTTCATTGTCGTATTTGCTCTATAATATTCGCTTTCCAGGTCCACCAGCAGCCTTCAAGCTCTATGAAACCAAAAGCCAGACTTTTGTGATCAAGACGCCGGTCAGCATTGAGAAAAAAGGAGCGTCAAAAAAGTTGAGTGAAACGGACATATCCTGTATGCTGTCTTCGGATGATTCAGACAAGGAGGCGATATTGGAGAAGATGGCAAAAAATGGTACCAAAATTGTCGCGAGATCCAAGTCCGATGATACAGGATTTGAATTGTTGAAGACTCCGGACAAAGATGTGAATTTTTCCGACGACAACGTCAATGAGGAAACACCGAAGAGCGCGAGACGCAATCTGTCCGGGATTTTGAATTCCGGAGATCATTCCGATGCCAGAAAAGAACTACTGTTGAAAAAACTCGCAGACAAACGGGAGGACGCTTCCCTGCGCATAAAACTACGTCGATCTTCGGAACAGAGCAGCTATAAGATTGATTCCGAGTCGGATGGAGGGGTGGGTAACCAAGGAAGGAGGCGGAACGCCGTTGGCACTCCTAAAAGCATATTGAGAGTCAATTCCAAAAGACCTGGCACTCCCAGCGTTCAGTTTAGCAATCAAGACGAGATACAGGAATTCTCACCGAACTCGGGAGTGAGCAATAACATCCCCAGAGTTGAGATAAAGTTGAAACGAGTCGATTCTGGGGCGGTCAGAAAATCTCCCAGGGTAAAAACATGGAGTCCTAAATATTTGGATCATTACGAAGTCGTTAGTCCGACTAAAACCAACAGAAAGACTTCCAAGAAAGGATCGCGGAGGACGATTCATCTGATGGAGGTCGACGATGATGATAATTCAGTAACTGGCGAGAAGAGAGTCACCCGGACAACCAGACGATCGATTCACAATATAGACGTTAGCGAGAGCCAGAGCTCTACCTCCCAGAATAAACCCAGTAGCGATACACCAACTCGTAAAACTCGTAAAACCAAACGAAAGGATGAAGTTGAGTGCAGCGACTATGAACCTGACGAATCTGAAGAGGAGAATTCTAACAGAACTCGAAGGAGCACTAGAAGTTCTGCAAATAACAGCAATGCAGCCGCAACGGACAAACTGAGAACACCGAAAATAATCGAAGCTGGTAAAAAAGAAAAAGCTGAAGATGTTGCCTTGACCAGAACTCCAAGGAGTAGCAGGAAACAGAAGACGGAGGTGGCATCAACCCCAACTCGAAAAGGCTCAAAGTTAGAATTCAAACCAGCTGAACTCACGACACCAAAGAGAGGCGTTCTCACACCGTCCAGATTAGTCAAGAATGGCTTGCTAACGCCGTCTATGCGACAACGAAACATGTCTGTTGCCAAACCCGCGACGCCCCTGCAGGAAGCTAGAGCTCGACTGCACGTCAGCGCTGTGCCAAAGTCCCTGCCTTGCAGAGAGGAAGAATTCAACAACATTTACACGTTTCTGGAACGAAAACTGATGGACAATAGCGGAGGGTACGCTTCTGGACTTTGTCTTCGAAAACATTCTCGAAGCGATTATTGTAATTTTTTTTACTAATTCTAGCTGCCTCTACATAAGCGGGGTTCCCGGAACAGGAAAAACTGCTACAGTAAACGAGGTGATACGATGCTTGGAGAAGTCCGTTTCGAAAGGAAAAGTTGATAACTTTGAACTCCTCGAAATAAATGGAATGAAATTGACCGAACCCAGACAAGCGTATGTCGAGATTTTGAAGCAGCTAACAGGAAAAAAAGCCACATGGGAACAGGCTCATCAATTGCTAGACAAAAGATTCACAAACGCTGCACCAAAGAGGCGCATGACTCTGTTGGTCGTCGATGAGGTACTGACTATCTTCGATGGAAAGTCTTTGCGAGAATCCTTAACAGATTCTCTTCACTCTGTACCTTTGATTACAGCTCGATATTTTGTGCAACAAACGGCAAGACGTGGTTTATAATTTACTGGATTGGCCTGCAAAATCTTCTGCTCAACTCGTCGTCATCACTATCGCAAATACCATGGATTTGCCTGAGAGAGTCCTAATGGGTCGAGTCACGTCTAGACTGGGTCTAACAAGACTGACTTTCCAGCCCTACACGTTTAAACAACTCCAGGAAATAGTCACCGCTAGATTGAACGATTCCCATGCGTTCAAAAGCGAAGCTATACAGCTAGTGGCTCGGTAAGCTATCATCGAGTTCCATTTCAATCACTGATAATTCGTAAAATTATTTAACGTCTTATTCTACTACAGAAAAGTAGCCGCAGTATCCGGCGACGCTAGAAGAGCTTTGGACATTTGCCGACGCGCGACGGAGGTAGCGGAGACAAATCGTTCCGAGATTGTTTCAATGCGAGATGTCAACGAAGCCCTCACAGAAATGATCGCTAGCGCCAAAGTCCAGGCGATAAAACACTGCTCGGAAATGGAACGGACCTTTCTGCAAGCAGTTTGTGCAGAAGTCACGCGTACCGGGGTAGAGGAAGTAACTTTCAACAATATCTACATCATGCTGACATCCCTGTGCTCTTTGGAGGGTAAATTGATGAGAATTTGAATTTATTCGACATTGAAACTCGAATTTCAATCTTATTCTCATCGCAGGTCTCCCGGTGCCTTCGGTAACAGAAGCAATCACGATCTGCGCAAGACTTGGCGCCTCTAGATTACTAATTTGCGAACATTCGAGGGCCGACATACATCAGAGAGTCCTGCTCAACGTTTCGTCCGACGATGTCCATTTCGCGATGCAGAACATCGACGCTTAGTTTTCGAAATGTTGTTATTGTCTAGTAGTTTTATTTATTCACTTATCCACGTTGGTATTTAATTTTTATTGGTCAATTTTTATTCATGTGAGAGAAACAACGGTTGTTTCACTGTAGTTTCATTTTACTCGTGTGACTTGTACAATGCTCCGTAAATAGCCTGGAATCCAAAGTAACTAATGTATGTATGTAAATAATAGCGAATAGCGTCATTTTGAAAGTGGCCTTATTTTTATAATAATGTTTGCCTAGAGTTTCACGTCTAACGATGGACAGCCGATTTGTGATTATTATTATTGAAGAAAAAAAAGGGAAAAATATATGTTTCAGTTTTAAAACACGTGCCGCATACTTATTCGATTTTCCCGCCAAGCTGAATAATCTACCGGGACGTGCCTCATGCGAGGCTTCTAGAATTACAAGATGGCGGTCGATGCGTGTATAATATATTTTCGTTTCTTTGCTGTTTTGTGATTTCCGTAAATTTAGGATCACCGAAAGTGTCAAGGTAAGTAAACTGACGGTCTTACAAATATTTTAGACAGTCTATCACCGGCTACATCCGGTCCACTCGTTCAATCAACGTGTGTGGATATGTAGCCTCTTCGCAGGCCTAAAAAGGCGATGCTTTTTGCCCCTGCATCGTCTACACATTTATATATTTTTCAGATACGATTGCGAATGTGACGAGGACAAAATTATGGTCGATAACGAGGTAGAAGCATCGTCTGAATCATTGAAGAAAAATTTCGTCCATAAAATGTCCGTATCGAGGCCCAATCTGGGTCAGAAACGGCGTAAGTCAGCGACTCCCATGCGGCCTGTTGCGATCGCGCCAAAAACAAATTTGCCAAAAAATATTCAAAACTTGGATATCTGTCAGGCCACTCTGGCGATTAAGACGGAACCGGGATTCATTGCGATAGTACCGAAAAACAGCGAAATAGTTGCTGAAACTATTCGGGGAAATAAGTCAGCCGGGAAAATTGAACAGTTCGAAATATTCGATTCCTCCTTTGCTGCAGGATCCCAAAATTCAAAGAGGATAAAACTCGGCACCAACGACGATATTCCCATGCAATATATCATACTTCAGAACCAGAACCAGCAGATGGACAGTTGCGGCGCTATTTACTTCGCGGATAATGACGAAAAAATATCTATTTCTCAAGCGAAAAATAATTTACTGCACGATTTCAACACTGCAACTAAGCATAACGCTATACAACAGTTCAATGTTGTGGATAGATCGAATTTAGTCAGTTGCAGTTCGTTCTCGGGTTCCCAGAAGCTGTGCTTCAATAACGAAGAGATATTGGTCAATTCGCAAAATAGCGACAAGCTCAATTTCAGTTTTCACAAAAACAGCTCGACGGACTCTCCTCATACTTCTAATGCTGTTGCAACAAACCATGTCGTTGGCAACGAATCTAAGCTCCTAATCCCGAGAAATCGGGTCCTTGAAAAATCAGAATCGTCCAACATGGCCTCGATTGAGTCTTCCGAAGCTTCGGGCTCCAAGTCCAGATCTCGAAAGCCTATTGTTATCATGCAGCAACTGATATCACCCCCTAATAAAACGAATTCTGTGAAAACGAGGCGCGTCCTGCTCCCAGGGTTGAATAAACTGCTGCCGTTGAACATCCAGGGTTTGAATATGGAGGGTAAAATATTTCCTGAACACGCATCGCCGCCAAAATCGAACGAAAGTTATTACGAGTCTAAGACCGTGAATCATATCGCGACTAAACTGAACAACGAAAACGGCGCGGATCATGAAAACGATTTTTTGTTGAAAAAAGAATTTCCCGTTATCAGCAGCAGTCAGGTTGACTCTGTGCTAAAAGCCATCGACATGCAGGGCCTCAACAGGGGAACTGTTTCAAACGATCAGACTAAAAAACAAACTGGGGATCACGACGCTGACATCGGGCACTCGCTGCCTATCATTCAGGTGTGACGATAGTTTAGATTCATTCGAAACCGTATTCGTCTTTCGTTCCTGCTAACTATCTGATTTTATGGGTGCAGGGTGCAGCGAAATTGTCTAACGCTGATAATACCCAGTGCGCAAATAACGCTTCGACCAGAATGGAAACGAACCACCCTACAAAACGACTCGAAACCGAGAAGCCTGTGGAAAACTGTCCCCAGGTAGTCCATGGCTGTGATCTTCATCGTCGCTTAACTTGGGAATAACATTTATCTTCTTTCAGTCTCACACGCAGGGTGTAGAAAAATTGGTAGACACTCTGCAGTGTTACAAATGCAAGGAATGCTCTTATATGAGCTTGAACGAAAAACATATATTCGAACATGTGGAGAGAGAGCACATCAACGTTCCTGGAAAGAAGGAAAAACCGGTATTCAAATGTCCCGGCTGCTCGAACACCTTCAGTCACGAAGCTTCGCTGCTGTCTCATATCGTGCATGATCATCAGGTGAACAATACAGTTCATCGCAACTGATATCAGCGGATATTAATCGTTTAACAATCATGTTACATTATTACAGGTGCACGAAAGCGAGGCTCGCATTATGGCGCAACAATTGTCTTCCAGGCAGAGTTTGCCTCTTGTTATCGATAATCCAATACCAGTATCTCAGATACGTGTAACTAAGATACAAAATGAACAGATTTTCATAACACAGACGCCAAATCAGCTTGTTGAAAACAACGCCTTGCCTCTGCCGTCGATTGGTTCGATAGAGGGTGGCGGTCCTCGCATACTGGGAAACAGCATAAACGTTGAGAACGGAGAACTGGAGTGCATGCAGAGTATAAACAACATGCCTGTGATAATGGGCGGCAACTTGGAAACCGTTGATGTGCAGAATGTACCTTTTCTTAACGACGATAAACCGTTTCCTACTGACCAGATCAAGGTCCTCGGCGCTAAGAACGTCGAGTATCCTGAAAATCCTAATTTACTAGAGTTGAAAAGTTCCCGCGAACGAAACTTCGAGTTCGTTAACTTTAAAGACGAAACTCACGAGGGTGAGGGCTACTTGCCAGAGAATGATCCGATGGGAACAGAAAATTCAGATTCAGAGATGGAGTTTGTCGCCCTTGCGACGACTGAGTCGATACCAGAAAACAGTGGGGCTGACGCAAAGGCAAAGATGAAAAAAAAGGGAAGGCCTAAGGGCGCAAGGACTTATTCCACGAAACCGCAACTCGCCAGTCTGAAGCAAGGGTACAAGTAGGTTGAAGCCTCACAATGTCCAATGGAAACTAACTTCTAATGTACTAAAAATATTCGTCCAACAGATGCGAGGTCGACGATTGCGGGGTGCGGATGTTGGTGCAGGAGAACATTGCTTATCACCAAAAATGCCACGTCTCTGCAACGACGCAATTCCAGTGCCCAGAATGCATCGAATTCAAGACGAACAACTGGAACAACTTGGCTGGCCATTTGTGGAGGTCGCATATCATCGACATGGAACTACACAGCTGCGACTTGTGCAGTTACAAAACGCCCAGGTGCGTATAATAGATTGAAAAAGTACCACGCACCGCATTCAAGACCCGATCACACTCATAAAATGCAATCAATTTTCAGTTATAGCAATCTGACGAACCAGCACAAGGGGATACACAGAGATGATAGACCGTTCGTATGCAACGATTGCGGGAAAGGTGATTGAACCCCGTACTTTTGTTCGCTTCGTTCTTGTTTCCATGCAATTTTACTGACCACGTTACTCTCTAACCAGGGTTCAAGACCACCAAGCAGCTCAGAAACCACAGAGCCATGCACAGAGCCAAGGCAAAGGAACCTCTGCAGTGCGACGAGTGTAGGAGAGACTTTACCAACACGAGATTATTGAAATTGCACAAGGAGTCTGTTCACAAGGAGTCGAAACCTTTCACGTGCAGCTCGTGTCCATATTCAGCCTCTACAAGAAGCGCCCTCAAACTCCATTTGCGACGTCATACTGGTGAGCTGAAGGAGAACAGAGAACAGTTTCACAGTATTCACATCCGTTTTATTCCTCAGGAGAAAAGCCATTCTCTTGCGATCAGTGCTCCTACTCTACCGGAGACCACAATTCCTTGCGAAGACACAGATTGAGGCACTTGGGTCTGAAGCCTTACAGCTGCCCACATTGTACTTACGCCTGCATACAATCATCCACGTACAAAGTGCATCTGAAGAACAAACATCCTGGTAATTGAAGCGACGAATTGTGCATCGCTGAGAATATTTTTATCTTGATAACGCTTTATTTATTCTTTGCAGGTAATGATCACAACCTTATGTTCTCTTGCCAGTATTGTTCCTACAAATCGATAAAGAAAGATAATCTCTTGACTCATATGGCGAAGCACGAACAGGTATCTAACAAATCCCCGGCAGGTTCCGGGACTCCGATAGTCGTAGAATGACCAAATCGTCGATCCTAGATAATTAACTTCATTCGTACCTGGATTTTTACCATACATATTGAAACTAAGCACCGACCCTTGCGGTGGATATCAAGATTTTTATATTCATACTGAAACTCTTTAATTGTACATACATACATTCTAATTACATAGACTTTATTGATTATTACCCCTTCAAGTCACGTGTTTGGAAGTGATGAATTTTTTTTAAATCAATTATAGGCTTTAGAATTGAAACGAATTATTTCAATTTCACGTCGAAGCACATTTTATCACGTCTGTAAAGCGCTATGTGATCCTTGGTGTCCCCGATTTCCCTGGCCTCATCCAGTTCCCATCCAAGTAAAGAGAATTTCTTATCAAAGGGTGTGGGGTCTGTGCAGGATCCTCGTCCTTCTCCAGGTCCTATGACTATCACCGTTTCTCCTTTGAACTCTTTCATGTAATCGACGAAGGCTCGACCGTTGTTGAAGTAACAGAAAAAAATTGCCTGTGATGAGGATATTTCGAAATTATTGTTTTCTTCGTCAATGAAGAGAATCTTGTCCAAGAATAACGGCGGGGAATAACCGCTGGACCACCATTTCCGGTCCACCTCGACACCGACGACCGAAATCTCTGGAATAATTTGATTTATTTCAATTTATTTACCGTTGAATGAGAATGAGTTATTTTTTATTTTCAACATTCTTGTCGGCTCACCTAGGTGCTTTTGGATTATCCATTCCAACAATCCACTGCCACATCCTATGCTCACGATTTCACTGACAAGTTTCTTGTTTAGAACACATTTGAGCCAATCGAGATCGTCAAAGTTTGGCCAGACCCACAGAATTCTGTGCTTTTCAAAATCGTCTTCAGTATTTTTAAGGTCTATTATTTCCTTCCACTTATTTTGGCGGTATAGATCAAGCACCATTTTTTCTAGCTCGGATCCGACCATTTTTTATCGGACTGAATTGAATTCGCGGTTTGGCTGAAACGGTTTAGTTCGAAAACAAAATAAAATTATCTAATAATTTACAGGAGAGTTTATTTTAGTTCTGTTCAATACATTCGAGTATTTCCTGTATTCTATATTTTTCTCACGTGTATAACGCTCCGCCTCGCTGCTCTCTTATGTAACCGATTATGACCGCGATATATTTTTTTGTCGATAATTATTATTTTTTTTTTTAACTTATTGATGCAGCTGTCTTTTGAGATTGATTTCTTCGAGTGGGTTACAGATATAGACTCAAATAAAACTACATAAATAGATCGAGGCTAATACTTATTCAAGTAGATCACGTGCTAATTATTCTCGGTTACGAAGAAGATAATAATAGCTGCGCAATGGTGATAATATTAAAAACACACACCTCATAACCGATTTATTCGATCCAATATTTGTTCCCCCAGTGTCTCTAATGATTGGCAGCAAGTAACAAAAACTTGTGATTCTTGTTTTCGATACAAACTTATTTTATCAAATCTAGTTCGGCTACTCGTATTCGTGAATATAGCAAAATTTAAGTAATCACGATGCAGCATTCATTTATATTCAAACAGAAGATTTCCCGCGCCGCAGGAAATAGAAGTCCTATGAACATACCGCTCGCATTACGGCTATCTATAATTGATTATTACGATAAAGACGTGCGCAATAGCCGCTAATCTTCCAGATTAGATTTAAAAATTCGCTAAATCACCCGCAATCCGCTCTTTAAAAATCAATGCTCACAATCAGTAACAAAGTAGCCATCAATAAACCAGATTTAGGTGACAAATAATTAACAGAAAAAATAACAAACATCGATATAACAAGTATCCAGCGTCATCTTTGAGCTTCTCATTGGAGGATACGTTCGATTATTCAAATATGCCGCTGATATCGTGAATTGTGACGTCACGGCTGACTCGGTCAGTAGAAAGAGACAGAAGCGCTTTAGGCCATCTTTCAAACAGATAGCGGCTGTGCGACAAGCGACCAATCGAATTCCGAGAAAGAAATAAAGAATCGCCGAAATATGTGAAATGGAAATATTTCGGCCAGTTTCAAATAATTTTATTGAGAGAATAAAAAGTTGCTACATTAGTTTCGATAATGAATTGTGAACAATATATTTCATTTTTATACACTTTTATTATTACAACAATACATTTGATATTTTTTAAATCTTGTCCGATAAGTCGCTATGAACAGGGCTTCCCGCTTCCAATGCGAATCGGGCGTGAGGATCTCGCGATCTCGACTGTGCGCGAGTGATCGAGACGATAGAAGCAGGCAGAAGCGCGGCAGCGACATCTGTTGTCAATCTATCAGTGCAACCTGTATGCATGGTTTTCGTGGTGTCGGGGTATCAATTGGAAGAGTAATTGTACAGTTTTTAAGAGTATTATAATATAAAATTGATATTGAATCGTGTCTGAAGTTATCTCGTATCGGCAAAACTAGTTGTAGGTATAAGTGGGGTTCGGTTAACTTAATGGATCCAAAGATCGGTTGGTATCAACCCGAGCAGTTCGGCCCCGCAAAGGACTTGTGGTTACACATTTGGGAGGCTGAGATTGCCGAAAAAAGACTCGACATCTTGACGCTAAAGAACGACAACTCGCCCAACACGATGGGCAACAAAGTGCAGCAGGATTACATATCGCTGGATCCTGTGTCGAGTCGTGTAGGCGAGGATCGACTCGCCAGCCGCGTGCAACATAATACCTGTAACAATTATTACAATCCCTCGAGAAGGAAAGGCGACAACCGCGCTAGTACCTACGGCATGAACTACAATTACGATGCTCTCGTCGGCGAATACGGCGGCTGTCCCTGGCGTCAGCCGAACAAGCATTACTCCAAGGGTGTTCTCGGGTATGTTCACCATTATCAAAATAACCCACCGTTATTACCCACCCTCACAATAATATTACAAGCCTTTTTCTATTTTCCCGTATGTGGGCTTCGATAGTTAGGTTAGGTATGTCACATGCTCATTTTATTCAAGGACACCCACGTTCGATTTACTTTCATTTCAACAATTTATTATTTTTTTTTCTCATTTTTTATGCTATTTTATTCAAACTGACATTCGCGCATAATTTGAATACTGATATATATACATATATTATTTTTTTGCGTCGTTCGCAAATATCTGACAAGGTCTAACGATTTTGTTTTTTCTCTTAACTTGATGAAGCTCCACCCCGAATAGCCTCGATAATTTTTTTTCCTTCTCAATATCGCGGAAATGTGACAAGATGGTTTTTTTTTCTTTTTTCTCCAAAGGTCTAGTTTTAGGAAGAACAGAACGTACGTCAACCTTGACGTCTGAATTATATCTGCTTCCTATTTGATAGCAGTAAATAAGTTTATTCTATGATTAGCGAGTCTTCGTTCGAGAATATAGAACCTCCTTGGTGAAAGTGCATATTTTCAATACCGATATGTCGCTTGTGTGTTAATTGGTTTTGATAAGAGGTACGTCAGAAATGAGCGCTGATAATCCGAGCGTGAAATCCTATCAGAAAACTGAATCGTATTATTTATACAATTTGCTTCGAGGGAATATACATCATATACAATATACATAACAAGTATTAAATTGTTACATAAAAACATTGCTGGCTCCGCTGGTTGGTATCATAACAGTAATGAGAAAAGAGAGTCTAGTATAGCGTGTTTTAGACACTTGATCAAACAGAGATTTCAATCGTTTATAATCAGGCGGGGGGAAAAGGTTGTCAAGAAAGTTAAAAACAGAAGGTTAAAACATCCAGTTCAACCTTGTATCTGTTATAATTTGAAAAGATTAAACCTCTTACCTAAACAACTTGAAAATAACTTGTGTAAATACGCCCATGATTTCTATGTCCCTTAGTCGTGTTATGCTAATAACTCGATACTTGATAACTATTAGATCCAGATTACAAATGAACCGGCTTTGATCACTCATTTATTATCATAGTCGTCGCTCTATTTTCACAATTCTCATGCAGCTTACACGAAGAAATCGAAGACTTCTTCACCTACATGTGCCCCTCCATGGAGGAGCACAAGCTCCGAGTACGTGTTGTAAAAAGAATAGAAGACGTCATCCACGACCTATGGCCTAATTCAAAAGTTGAAGTTTTCGGGAGCTTCCGCACCGGACTCTATCTCCCCACAAGGTCAGTGCTCTCGTCTATCTTGTATGAATTTTGTTCAAATGTTTATTTTGCGCCTAGTGTGAGATGATATTAATACATTGTATTCGGTTGCTATTGTCAAGGCAAAGTATTCGGTAAAGCGTTTATCTACCGCACAACATCAAACGAATCGTGGGATCTTATCGTTTATTGAACACTTGAACAATCAAACGGTTCTCAAAGGGAATGAATACATTTTTTGTTCTTTATTTAACAGTGACATCGACCTGGTAGTAATAGGAATGTGGAAGATGCTCCCACTCCGAACACTAGAAAGAGCGCTTTTGGATCGTAATATAGCGGAGCCGACGTCGATCAAAGTTTTGGACAAAGCCAGTGTCCCGATAGTCAAGCTGACCGACAAAGAGACCGAGATCAAGGTGGACATTAGCTTCAACATGAACAATGGCGTTAAATCTGCAGAACTGATTAAATCATACAAACGACGATTCCCTGTGCTCGACAAGCTCGTTATGGTTCTGAAACAATTTTTACTCCAAAGAGACCTCAACGAAGTATTCACAGGCGGCATCTCCTCGTACAGCCTCATTCTCATGACGATCAGTTTCTTGCAGGTAATTATCGCGCCGGGATCCATTGAAATTCGATTATTCTTATTCCTGATTCATAATTTCGTGTATTAACGGTCATCAATTATATTGCAGCTACACCCTAGACAGAACGCGTATTGTCCAAATGCTAATTTGGGTGTGTTGTTGATTGAATTCCTAGAACTCTATGGCAGAAAATTCAATTATGTTAAAACTGGTATTAGAGTCAAAGACGGCGGTACTTACATATCTAAGGAGGAGGTACGTTCTACTTTATTCATACGTTTCCACTTGGTTTAGAGCAACGTTCATTATTTTCTCTTGTATCTCCAACATTCATTTAATCGGTGGCTGCCACCACTTTACAGAAACAAATATCTTCAAACTTTTTCCCAGTCCCAAAAATCATTGCCACCAAAACCCATCCAACATTTTTCTACCTCTCGATATCTCCGAACAAATTTAGTCTGTAACAATTCCGATGCTTTCTTGTGTCTAAAATTTAGAATGAAACATATTCGTAGCGTTTAAAGATAGCAGGTCGATTTTATCGATTTTTGAACTTCTCAGTTTGGGTATGAACAAAAAGCAGCATCAGATAATTGCACAGCGATAATCTCGACTATATTTCTTCGGACCATGTCTTTAAATGAAATTAAGTTATATTGCAGTTTTCTATTACGTATAATGATGGGTCAGGTATTTATAATACATTTACTAAGATGTCTGAATACGAATATATCTCTCAATAGAATATAAATCGAGAAATTTCTGAAATTATATTCTTCCACTCTATTGCGATACTGTCTAATCGGCACATATTTAACCGACTACTTGCCGTTGTGATCTAGACTGCGTCGACGCAATCGTTTGATCTTTCAATCACACATTTTTTCAGGTCCAACGTGACATGATCGACGGACACAGACCGTCTCTTCTATGCATCGAAGACCCTCTCACTCGAGGCAACGATATTGGCCGCAGTAGCTACGGCGCTCTCTATGTAAAAGAGGCCTTTGATTGGGCCTACTCTGTCCTCTCTCAAGCAGTCAGCCCTCTCAATATACTGGTAAATGATGCCAACAAAGTAAGGTGAGCAAAATCATGAAGAAAGGATCAAACCATCGTCCGAATGTTGAATAATTAATAATCATTGTGATTCTTCACAGTATATTGGGCAGAATAATTCGGGTAACAGATGAAGTGATTGAGTATCGAAAGTGGATTAAAGAAACATTCCCACTCCCGCTGGGCGAGACTGACTCTCTTTCCAGTTCGACGGGATCGGATGCATCAACACTCTCTGCCCCTGCTAGCGACACGGTAATTATTCAACGGAGCTTGTGCCAATGAATCCGAGTTACGATGTAATTTTTGTTACAGGATTCCGAATGCAGTCGTGGCAACTCTCCCAACAACGCAGAGGGCAAAGGGGAAGAGAGAAATGAGGATAGTCAAAACTGCGAAACGCAGCAGCCTCATTACCGTCAGCCAAAGAGGCACTACAAACCTAATCCGCACGGTAATTATTAATATAATTAGTTGTATTTCAATTTTCTACTATCTGTTGAGTATTTCGTCACTAAAAAAATTCATTCCGATCGTTTCTAGTGAATCAGCAACAGAACTCACGGGGAAATTATCACACGGGAGTGAACCATAACAATACCGGTAAAAATAAAGCAAAAAATCCACAGTTGAATAACGTTGGCACCAACAACAATAACAACAACAGCAACAATAATAATAACAACAACGGTGGAAGCCAAAGTCAGAGCTCAAGAACAGTAACAATGAAGCGTAAAAAGTCTCAACTGACTCGCCGTGGACCTGGAAACGAGGGTGTGCGGTGATGAAGTATGTCCTGTGTATCAGTGTGTTAAAACTTCATTTCTCTACAAACGAAAAAATAATAATAATAATCAAACAGAAAAAAAAAGAAAAAACACAGCCGACGATAATTCACAATGATTACTCGTCGAAGTAATATGCCGTGTAATTCACATTAGCAATAACAAAAAAAAAAAAAAAAAATGCAGTTGGAAATCTAAGTATAAGCTCTAATCGCGACAAAAATTCTGCATTTCATAAGTTTTTCTTCTTTTCTTTAATTTCTTTTTCTTGTCATTCTAACTTTTGCATCAAATGGGAGGTTTTTGCATTATATACATATATAGTAACTAAAATACGTCTATATCTGCCAGGTGATTTAATTTAATTTTCATCTGTTGCACGCAATCAAATTAACTCTTATGTCTTAATAATTCTTGCCCAATTGAATCAAGATCGAGTGAGAGCCACAATGAATTTTGTTATCGTTATGATTTGAACAATGAGGTTTATTAATTTTTATTTGTTTTTTCTCGAAGAACTATACAATTTGATGAAAATGAAAAATCAAAACAAAACAAACAAACAAACAAAAAAAGTACTAACTACAATTTATGTTCATTAATTAATTATAATATTTTGTTTTGATAATTTCAATTATGATTTGGCAAAAAAATTTATACTCTGACTGATCATTAGGGTTTTTCTTGAAACAAAATCGCACAGTGTATCATTTTTACTACATTTCGATAGTATTATTAAGGTCTTACTCCAATTTAATTAACTAGATAATTATGTTTATAATCGCGACTTTGAACAGTAGATATGCTTTTATTATCATTCTTATTGTCCATTTTTTTTTTTTTTTCTGGGGATTCACCATGTTATTTCACAAACACATCCACCGGGTCTAGTTACATCTGAAAGACTTAGTTTTCTATACGAAACTATATTCTTATAATAAAAAGAGAGGGAAACGAGAAAAAGTAAAAAAAAAAAAAAATTACAGAAACGAAAAAAAAAATAATAATAAGAAATAAAAAACACGAAGAAAAAAAAAATTTGGTGATAACGGGATCTACCCATTGTAAATATTGTAATATACTCATGACACGTGAAATTTTGAATATGACTGTATCGTTACCCTAGAAAATATTTTAATTTTGTGTGTTGAACACGGTTTTCCTAAAAAAAAAAAAAAATCTACTAAAAAAAAACAAAAACAAAAGCAAAAAGAAAAAACAGAAAAAAAATTATATTAATATCGAATTAAAATAATAATACAATTAGGTATCATCTCCTTTATAATATGGATGTAGATCCATATTTATAACGAAATTTCAATAGACTCTTTTTGTAATATACATCTATGTATCATTAATTGATTAATTATTATTATTATTATTTTTTTCCTAATATCGACGAAGTTAGTATGTAAAAATATAAGCAGTGTGTAGAAAATAACAAGACGTGTAAAAAAAAAAATTTATACTTATGTATGTAACGAATATGTATGGTTGGAAGATTGCTGTCTGTTTGTCTCTTTATTTTTATTTTTATTTTCCTATATAATATATATATTTCTTTCATCAATTTTTTTTTTCTCTCGTCTTTTAATATATATAAAATGTATCATTTTTTTTTTTTTTTTTTCTTTTATTGAGAACGAATGAGCCTAATAGTAATAATTTAATGCTGCTGTATAACTTATTATTGTAATTTGTACAAACTTATGAGAGACTGCATTACACATAAAAGTTAAGCGGTCTTTGTGAGATATCACTTTATTTATATACAATATTGTATCATAATCTCAAGTACAAACATATAGTTCATTACGTTTCATAATAAAATCGATAAGCCTCGAGCCTAAACATTTTCTTAAATCATTCCCAATACACCCAACTAATTTTACTATGATTGTTATAATTATTAATTGAAACAGAGTTTTATCACTTTTACTTACATTCTTTCATGGATGGTAGTAGGAGAGGGTTTGAAAATAGAATTCATAGACAAAAGAAAAGCATTTATAACTGAGAACTTTATTCGCAGTACTCTGGTACAACAGCTAATAATAATTACAGGAAAGTGTTTGACGTTCTTTACTCATTAAAGGTCGCGTACCCATAGTTAAATAGAAATGAAAGTTTATTATTTCCTGTCTGGCAGGGGGTATGTACAGAACAATTATAGCACTCGAAGAATTTATCTCAGCACTGCCATACTTTGACTACACAACTGTAATTATTTTTAAACTAAAATAGTAATGGTTGACTGTCTCATTTCCTCGCGTTGATTCCCGTCACTGGATTGATGTCTAGTTTCCTGATACGATCGAGCTGGGCGAGCTGGTGTTCCTCGTCAAAGGTAACCGGTAGTGGAGGGTAGACTGAAAAAAAATTCCGATCAATATCGAACGATCCCAATCCCCTCGTTATCTCAACTTACCGAAGTTCCTGAGGTACATGTACACCCAGACTGCAAGACTGCACGAGAATAGCGTCCAGCCGATGATTCCCTTCCATTCGCCGGTCGGCGCACCCATCTCGGCGAATGTCTGGCAGAAACTTGCTCTGTAGAGAGCTTTCTTCTCCTCGATCGTCAGCTTCTTCCAGTCTCCCTTTTCCTTCTCTCGCAGAGCCTGTTCACATTCGTTATATTAATATCTGGGTGAAATTTGGTGGCGTCGTAGACAGGAGAGTGGGAATAATCACCTGGACGTCGGGGGTGTTTTCCTTGAAGCGGATAGCGGGCATCGGGCAGTCGGTTCTGTCCAGGTAATTCTCCATGCCGTTGAATCCGTAGCAGACGACCTCTCGGTTTCCGATCTTTGAGACTTCAGTGGACATAGCCACGGCGTTTTGGAGCTTGCTGCATAGCAGCAGCCTAGTCGTAAGAACCTTCGCAGCCATGTCTGTTAATTGAAATCGAGTAAATCAGACTTGAGACCAAACACCCATATTATCCCCACCAGAGACGGTGCGGGTAGACAAGTGTTACCTAATCGATTGATAACGGAGTTACGAAATTTGGCGAATATTTAGACACGACAAACGCCGATTGATCGACCCTCGAGGTTTTCGCGTCGATGGAAGACGGACACGGGACAAATCTAGTCTGTAAATTCAATAATTCCAACAATTATTATACGTACTTTCTCTCCGTAGTCCGTGCCCTGCTCGTTCTGGTCGAGAACACGAACCAAGTGAAATTGAGATAGCAGAGTCGGTCTCAGGGGGGAGTCAGTCGATAAATTACGCTGCAGACGACGCATAAGTAGGGAATTTTTATAGGATTTTAAGAGGTACAAATTTAGGGGAGAAATAGGCGCGTGTTTATTGAACAGAATTTTTAGAATTTTGTAAAATGATGGAGATAATTTTCAGCGAGTGTAATCAGCAATGATTCATTTTCAAATGCTACGTGACGTCATAGAGTGTAGCTCGACGCACGATCCGTCGGTCAACCTGCAATCGGCACTTTGTGACGTATGGCTCATACCGCGAAATTCAAATGCAATATTGAAAAAGTTTATTCATTCGAAAAGCAAACATAAACAATTGAACGGAATGACTTTTTTAAAGTCACCGAATGACCGGATAAGAAAATAAAATTGAAACTCATGTATGCACGATAGGTAAAATAGTGACTATACTATTTTTATTCTCCTTGTGACTATTTAAAACCTGTCTCTGAAGAGCGTGTGCCTCAATGACGAAAAGAGTTCTTGCGATTTTTCGAGAACGATATTTAAACCTCATTCTTCTACTTCCAGCTAGCGAAAAAAGGTTTTTGAAAATTGATCGATGCTTTTCGATTCGATTAATGTTTTGAAATGATTTGTATGGTTTTATTTCCACCATCCAAAACAGGGTGAATTCCTAACGATGGAACAGTCTGAAGTTGGCCAGGATCGAAAAACAAGCTTTTAGAACCAATCAAGAGACTCGGTAGAGTCTCGCGCCAAGTACATTAAAAAAAATTTTTTTTAAACGCCGCGCGTAGACTCACCGAGTCTATTTACCCGAGCGGGAGCTATTCGCAGTGGTGGGGGTAGTCAGAATCTCTGTTTTCTTTCGCCTCGCTACATATACGGGATTGAAACATTTATCCTTGAACATGGAGATGAAAAGCTCACGTTTGAGTCCTATTTGGACTTAATCGGTGCCCGAAGAGCTGAGATATGATTTTCGAAAGGTATCGAGGATCCGTTTGCTCGTCAGAATTTTCTTCTCCTTCGTTATTACTTTCAGTCGTCAATTCCGCTGCCAACGAAAATTAGAGAAGAGTGGCCACCACTAGACAGCAGGGACAACAACGTTCCGAGTACCTGACATTAGCCGCCAGACAGCGCTTGTGACGGCACTGTAGAATGACGGGTTTAGTCGAGAATGTAAACAAGCCGCCATCTTTAAACGTAATAGATCGAGAATCGATTGACCGAAACTGCTAGCTATAGCGTGTTTGCGACGGCTGCTTGGGTTGACAAAACGAAGACATTTCATTCCGCTCGTTATCACTAGGTACGTGATGTGATATGAGAATCATTACCGAGAAAGTGAAACAAGATGGGCGAAGTTTACATATATTCGGCTCTACATCGGATGGAAATTGCGAGCCTGTTTCATGGAACAATCAAGTTATGAGGTTATCAGAGTCAACCAGTTAGATTAATCACAAATCGAAATTTGTTATGTGTCGGAAGAAATTGGGCGAGATCAGCTTATAATACTCAGGCTTTTTCCAACATTGTCATGGAAAATAATAAAGTCTATTTACTATTTACTATTTACTCTGTTCTGTATTCTTACTATTTACTCTGTTCTCTATTCATGGCTAACCTTCTGATCTGATAGTATTTCCAGCTCTGTGAGAAAATTCTCATGATGTAGAATAACATACTTTATTGATCAAGAGACTCGGTAGAGTCTCGCGCCAAGTACATTAAAAAAAAAAATTTTAATACGCTGCGTGAGACTCGAAGCGAGTCTCTTTACCCGAACGGGAGCTATTCGCGGTGGTGGGGGAAATCACATTCTCTTATTTCTTTCATCTCGCGATATCCATGGGTCTCGAAATATTATTGTTAGAATGCCGGCACGAAAAGCTTTCATTTGAGCCCTATTTCGATTAAATCCGTGCACGTAAAGATGAGATATGATTATTTCAAAGATCTGACAGGTCCGTTTCGGTCGAAAATTTTCGTCTCCTTCATCATCGTCGTCTCCTCGAGCCAGACTTTGCTTTGAGCTACGAGTATAAAAATTAGAGAAGAGCGGCGGTCTGTTCTGTAGTTTAGACTACGCCGCTCGCATGGTAAGGTAGACCGCTAAGACAGATCTCGGTTACGATTGGTCGTTGTAATTTAGTTCGCTTTGGATCATATCCGATGCTAGATGGCACTCGTGACACGTGAGCAAGCCGCCACTTTTCAGCGTAAAAGATCGAGAATCGATTGTCATGAATATTAGAATTAAATTAAGAGAATTCATACGATAATTATTATCAGTAATTACTAGACCCGTTAGATCAAGAAAATTCGGAAAACAATCTCTAATATACGTGACAGTGCTTCTGTACCAGGCATATGAGTGGGTAAGTGAACGAATTTTAATTCTAATATAATTATACGTCCGTGGTATAGGCTGTTGTTTCGGCTACTAAAAATTAGAGACGAGTAGCGACCACTAGACAGTCGGGACAACAGCGATCCGAGTACCTGGCATTGGCCGCCGGACAGCGCCTGTGTCAGCACTGTTAAGAATCACGAGTTAGATCGAATCGTGAATGTAAACAAGCCGCCATCTTTAAATGTAACAGATCGAGAATCGATTGCCCGAAACTGCTAGCTATAGCATGTTCGCGTCGGCTGCTTCGGTTTGACATTTCATTGCACTCGTTATCACTGCGTGATATTGAGATACATGATGTGATGTGAGAATCATTACCGACAAAGTGAAACAAGATGGGCTTTGAAGTTTATGTATCAGCTCGACATCGTATGGAAATCGCGAGCCTGTTTCATGGAAAAATCAAGTTATGAGGTTATCAGAGTCAACCAGTTAGATTAATCAATTGGTCGTTCGTATAAATATTAACAGTTCAGTATGCGAAACATAATCATTGAAAATACGTGAAATTTGTTATGTGTCAGATGAAATTGGCCTCGACCAGCTTATAATACTTTATTCTCCATTTATCGCTAACCATCTGATAGTATATCTAGCTCAGTTAAAAAATTCTTACGATGTAGAATAAGACGCTTTATTGGTTATATGTTCATGATTCAGGTGCTGAATATCAAGGGACTTGGTAGAGTCTCGAGGCAAGTACATTAAAAAAAAAAAAATGGCATAGGCTTCAAAGAATCTATATACCTGAGTGGTTTAGTTCCGGAGAGAACTATTTCGTGGCCATGCTATTGATATATTGATTGATATATCGACGGGTCCTGAGGAAGCAGAGGTATCTCGGCGGGCAGTCTAGAGCAGGCGTAACTCGGAATACGCTCCAAGAGGAGTATAGAGGTCCGTAACACTTCATACACAGTTTTCTGAGTTACGTTTCAGTTCTGGACTGTCCGCCGAATATGTCCGTTCCCTCAGGTCTTGACGATATGATCGATTCTTTAACTGCGCTGGTTATGGTTATCGCACGCCTACTTCTAGCTCTGTGAAGAAAATGTGTACATTGCGCTATGCTCCGGGGGTTTGCTTCGATGACTCAGCTGTCAATGTAGATATGGCGGCACAGTTATTAGACTACTGGAGTAAGGATAGTTACACGACTTGAAACCATCGGGTTCTAAGAATACCTTGGTGAACCGGATGGAACGGACGAATCTTGTCATGGAATTTATAACAGGAATACTAAAGTCTCGGAAGACTTTATTGAGTGCATACCAATCATTATTTATACACTGATTTTCAGATTTTCTTACTGTGAACATTTTTTAAGATTTAATTTGTAATGAGCAGTGACTATAACCCTGTCTGTAGGTAACTCCGCTGTGGCCGCTCCCAATCCCGGATGAGAAGGGAGGAGCGCCGCCATAGGGTTCCACGTTGCGAATATTTACTGTGAATGATTTTGACGGATCAATTTATACAACCCAATGAGGGTTAATATTTCACGTCTGCCCCTAAGCAAAAGTCAGAGTTACAGAAATCAACTGGACATACATTTACGCGTTCTCATCAACATTTCCGATAATATCTAGCGTTTTATAACAGAAAATTCAAAATTTTTAACCGTCTATCCAATGGAATATACTCAATGGAAATAATCGGTCAGAAAAATACTGACAACCGAGCGAGCATAGCGAGTGAGGATCTACGAAGACCCAATCGAGCAAGCACAGCGAGCTAGCGCAGTTAGCAGGAAGTGAAAAAAATATACAAAAAGTAGTGATATCCCCCAAAAAGCACCTCTGGTGCAAAAACCTTTCGCCAAGTACATTAATGTGGTCCACCCACAAAACTTACCACCAAAATTCTTTCACACAAAATCTGTCTTCAAAAATACCCACCAATAAAAATTCGTCTTCCACAAAAAGTCTTCTTCCAAAAATTCGTTTTCAACAAAAGTCGTCCTTCAAAAAAATCTCTGTAAAAGGATTGATATCAAATACAAGTACCAAGTACAAAAAAAAGAAAAATCAAACCATATAACGTTGTGCTCGTTCGCTCGTTACGCTCGCTCACTCGATTGGGTTTTCATAATTTGTGAGGAGAAAAATTGGGAGCATGAGTTTCGAGAAGAGAAAATTTTCGAAAGAAAAAATTGAGGGAGTGGTACTTGGCGGGCCTTCATAGCAAGATAAAAAAATGTGACTTTTAGACCTCAGTGGTCACTCTTTCACTCATTCACACTTGGCCCGCAAGTACCACTCCCTCAATTTTTTCTTTCGAAAATTTTCTCTTCTCGAAACTCATGCTCCCAATTTTTCTCCTCACAAATTATGAAAACCCAATCGAGTGAGCGAGCGTAACGAGCGAACGAGCACAACGTTATATGGTTTGATTTTTCTTTTTTTTGTACTTGGTACTTGTATTTGATATCAATCCTTTTACAGAGATTTTTTTGAAGGACGACTTTTGTTTAAAACGAATTTTTGGAAGAAGACTTTTTGTGGAAGACGAATTTTTATTGGTGGGTATTTTTGAGAAGATTTTGTGTGAAAGAATTTTGTGGTAGGGTGGTGGACCACATTAATGTATGGCGGCCTTTGCACCAGAATCAACTATCTGGAAGCTCATTTCACGATTCTAGCCAGTTTCAGGCCGTCCCATCGTTGAGAATTCACCCTGTATACAGGGTGAGTTATCTCCGGGTCTGAACGAGGGAGGGGCTTATCACTGCTGATGCTCCGCCCCTTCCCTGGCGGATCCGACTACACCGTGTGTTTTCGGTATTTTTCTGGTGTAGGTTCGGCGTAGGTGTAAATTTAGTGGGAATTCGGTAATTTACCGAAAAAATACTGAATTCACACCAAAACTACACGGTGTATTTGCGCATTTTTTACACTCAAACTTACACCCAAGTTAACACCCAAATTTACACCAAAAATAAACCCGACCTACACCGCAATTACACTGAAGCGAAAAAAAACCAGGAATCCCGGAGCCTACACCGAATGTACACCGAATCTACGCTAAGGCATACGATCTTTGAGTTTATACCAGATGAATACCAATGTTACACCGGATTTACGCCAAAGAATAAAGATTTACAAGCTAAAAGTTGCACGCGTACGCTCTATACCGGTAAAGTTCTCGTATTGTTAAGTGAGCGAGCGCGGCGCAGTAGGTAAGGCGCGTCGCTGGCACGCGGGCGGCCTGTGTTCAAATCCGTATGATGTATGCATTTTTTTTTTTTTTTATTTGCCCTATGAGAAAATTCCAATAATTATGTTTTATGCTCATTCGTGAAATTCTGTGCAACAGTTTATAAATGTAATAGGAAAAAAATTATGGTGTAATTGCGGTGTAATTGGAGTGTGAATTTGAGTGTAAAAATTTCTGGTGTATTTCTGGTGTAAAGATGGGTGTAAAAAAGGCGCAAATACACCGTGCAATTCCGGTGTAATTTTGGTGTGAACGGATCCGTCAGGGTTGGCGTGTCACAAACTGTTATCAAAATCAAATTTTACATCAAGCCATCGATGCTTGGTCTGGTCGAGTAAGGTACTGTTGACTTTCGAATGAAAACAGTTTCTGATACGTCGAGGGGCGGAGCATCAGCAGTGATAAGCCCCTCCCTCGTTCAGACCCGGAGATAACTCACCCTGTATAAGTTATGTAATATTTTTTATAACGCTTTTTATAAAGGGCGAATTCCCAACGATGGTACAGTCTGAAGATGGCTATCATAAAAAAAATCAGCTTTCAGACAGTTGGATTGGCCCAAAACTGTATGAAAGCTTGTTTCTCGATGCTAAGCGATTTCAGAGGCGCGCTAGAAGTGATTTTTATCATAATGATGAATCAATCCAGCCAATCAGATCATATCGCCTAACTTCAGAGCGGTGCTATTCGACATCTGATCGGCACATCATTATGATGAGAATCACTTTGAATCGAACTGTGGATTCGTATTATTCCCGACAGATGTCGTCGCGGGTAGTTTCTCCCGGTCTGAGAATCTCCTACGCAATTCGTTGCGCGGTGGGTCAAGTCCTCTTCACGAATAGTCATTTCTTGACACGATTTGTTCAAACGTAGGTTAAGTTCAAGGCAGAAAACGTCCGAAAATTTTGGACTGGTGGTCCCGAGTTAAAAAATAGTTCTGAGCCGGCACGGCCCGATTTTCTCCGAGGTTGTTTGTGGATAAGAAGTGGAAAGTGGATCGGGCTCAGGCTCAGGGAGAAACCGTCGAATAATTTTATCGCCGAATCTAGTTGGACTCAAGGATCGTCATCGCGTCGACGATTCGAGTTTAAAAACGGCCTGCACAATGCCAGGTGAGTATTATCCGCCTCTACGTATCGTATCGTCGAATTGCGAACCGCTCTTATAACGTCCATAGATACATTAGCTTACATACCGCATATTTACAAATTTCAAAGTATGACGTAATTCGGCGCCAGTTGGGCGGTGCGGTGAATTCTGTGGTGCGTATTTTTGTTGTATTTTTCTATTCAATCATTCTCAACGGCAATGTCACCGCGTTGAATTCAAACATCTCATTCTTCATCTGATCGTACGTAAAGAAAATTGATATTCGCGAGATTGTTTTTTTTTTCTACCATCAAATATTCGGTGTTATCGTTGCAGTTTTCGCTTCACCTAAACAAATAACATTTCTTGTTATTCTTATTCTTCTTCTATCTCTGAACAACAGTCTTGAGCTGATCTCCGAGATCCAGAATACACAATGAGTTCCATCCTCGGCACCAGGTTCTGCCTATTCAATACTCCGGCTGCGCGAACATCTGCGGTATTCGGACGCCTGCAGCAGACATTTGCTGCTTTAAGTTCATCGAACGAAAACAGTCAGGTAATTATATCAACAATGTCTCAATGATGTCGAGCTTTTATTCCTCACCAACAACAGAAGAGCAGTAAATACGCAGAACGTTACCCTTCACACGTAGCAAGGAGAAATTGTTTGAGCTAATTTGATGTTGTCAACTTTCAGCGTCTTCTTTTTGTGTACTTTTGTTTATTTATTTATATTTTTTTAATCAAACTTAGATAAGCTGACAGATGATAACGTAGTGGAGGAATTCGTTTGTTGATAAGTGAACTCTAGATAAATATTATTTATCGTCGATTTAACAAACTTAGAATGACGTTCTGAAGAATATCTGTTTTTTTTTCTTGTACGAGATAAAAGGACCAGATTGATATATATGAAATGTCATGCAGAAAGATAAGAATTTGTGAATGACTATTTCTGCTGCGTTCTGCGTTTATACGCAATAACATCTTTGATTATCTGACTTTATCTTCAATCAGAAATGCAGGAGGTGAACCTAGATTTGATTCGTTATCTTCTATCGTTATCAGACTCTTAAAACGTGAAAATTCCTCAATTAAAATCTCAATCCAGTTTCTGAAAATGCTGGAGAAGTGGTAGAATCCAAGACCTCGGAATTCGTGGCTACTCTGTCGTAGTAGCTTGCCAAAATGCTGTTATATATATATATATTTTTCATATTGCCACTGATGTGTATATTCTGTATATTGCGTATATGCACAGCTATGGACATATTGCGTTCGAGCTTTGTAATTCAAAACCATGTGATCTTGTTTTCGAGAAGACGAGTCACATGAGGATGCCTGATAGTACGAAGTTATATTTATTTGATGCCCTGGTATATAAATAAAGTGCTTTATTGGCAAGCGAAAATTCTTCTTTGGCCCAGACGCATTAACTCAAGTGTACTAGACCCACGATATTGACTCTCAATAGGATAAAGTTCTTCTATTTTTTATTCATCACTTGCCTTTCAAGCAGTGAAAGAGATTCAAAGTTTCATCGCAATCTGATACTCTTGACGACTGAAATATGTTGTTGAAAATATTCTCTGATTTTTCATGTTTTTTTCACAGACAGGAAACGATGTGGTCCCAGTGTTCAAACACGCCACACGGTTCGCGGACAAAACTGCTTTACACGATGTGCACGGAGACTATACTTATCGAGGGCTATTCCTCAGCTCACGACAGTTTGCGAACCAAATAACACAGGCGGTATCAGAGTCTAGACAAGAAAGGGTTGCTTTCCTTATGCCGAATGACGCCAACTACGTTATCACACAGTGGGCATGTTGGATGAGTGGCCAGATCGGTGAGTCCTCGCGATATGAGAGAATAGAGCTCGGAGTTTGCTGATTGAATAATTGTATTTTTTGTTATCTTCAGCTGTTCCACTTAGCTCCGCCCATCCCGCACCTATTCTTGAATATTACATCAAGGACTCTGATGCTAAGGTGCTAATAACGACTCCGCAATTTTTGCCTCTTGTTGAGCCCATAGCTAAAAGTTCAAACCGACAATTAATCGTCCTCGATGATACTCTACGAATGTTGGCGATGAAATTGGACGGAAAACAAGGCAACAATAAGGGCCATTTTGAATTCGAAAGTGGAGAATTACCCGAAGCCGGTTTAGACGGCGATTTCTACAGTAATAACGATGCTCTATTTATTTACACCTCCGGAACAACCGGCAAACCAAAAGGTAGATTTGACGATTTCAATCTCAGTCAATATTATGTATTGAGTGCTGAAGATACTAGAGCATAAAATTTATGAATGCTTGGACTCATCAGGGCATAGTTTATAGTTTGAATTACATATTTTCGTTAGTCTATCGAATTATTCCCGATGATTACTGCAAATCTTATTTCTACATGTGTTTAGGTGAAACTAATTAAACATTGTAACGTTGATTTATCAAGGTGTGGTCTTGAGCCATAAAAACATACAGTCACAAGTATCTTCGCTGGTCAGTGCATGGAATTGGACAGAAAAGGATATTATTTTACACACACTACCCCTTTACCATATACATGGGATAGTAAACGTTCTGCTCTGTCCGCTACACGTCGGGGCTCGATGTGTTATGCTACCCAAGTTTGATGCATCTAGTGTCTGGACTCAACTGCTGGCAGTAAACGTACAAAATATGGACAGAGTCAACGTCTTTATGGCAGTGCCCACTATCTACACTAAACTCATCCAGGAATACGATCAACGTTTTAGTAAAAACGACAAGATGAAGGAATACATTCACACAATGTGCAAGACAAAAATTAGGTCAGCTTCAGCACTTCTAGTATAATATTGACATAAAAATATAAGTATAATAGTAAGTTGAGTGAAACTTGTGAAAAACCTGTTGGATATAAATTTGTAACTTTCTAGATTGATGGTCAGTGGATCTGCGCCACTTCCTCGTCCTGTATTTGAGAGATGGGAAGAAATCACGGGTCATCGTTTATTGGAAAGATACGGTATGAGCGAAACTGGCATGGCGCTTTCCAATCCACTTGATGGCGAACGTATTCCAGGTAATTTATACGCTAATATCGTATAAATTCAAATTCAACGTAATTTTTTTACACAATATTTCGGTCTGTTACTTAACGTCGATTACATATTTTTTTAGGAACTGTTGGTACTCCATTACCAGGAGTGGAGGTTCGTATCACAAAACCAGGTGCAGGCGATGGTGAAGTTTTGCTGCAAGCGTCGTCCAAAGGAGTGCAAAGTCTCACTGGATCATCGAAGGACATCACTGGGAGTCTTGAAATCAAAGGAGACGGTGTTTTCAGTCGATATTGGAACAGGCCTGACGCAACTAAGAAGGAATTTACAAGCGACGGATGGTTCAAAACTGGTAATGAACGTTTCAATGAATATTGAAATATTATTGAAAACCCAGTAACGAGTTTTCAGATTGAATTATTCGGGATATAATTATAAAATTTCAGGAGACACCGTGCAGTACGAGAACGGCGTGTTTAAAATCCTTGGGAGAAGTTCGATAGATATAATTAAAACTGGGGGCTACAAAGTGAGCGCGCTAAACGTTGAAACTGAGATTCTTGGTCATCCCGATGTCCTCGACTGCGCTGTAGTCGGTATACCAGACGATACGTGGGGACAAAAAGTAAGTATTGCATTTTCAACGAATTTTCTGACTGTTTCGTGAACACAGTTTGTAATAACGTTGTTCGATGTGACAGATCGCAGCTGTTGTCGTACTAGAAGACGGCAAGGAGTTGATCTTATCCCAGTTACGAGAATTTGCTAAAAAATCATTACCGGACTACGCTGTACCCACAGTACTGAAGGTCGTCAACGTTATCCCTAAAAATGCCATGGGAAAAGTGAACAAGGTCGACCTTCTGAAAACTGTATTCCCTGAAAATAAAATATAAACATTGAACGTATCAACCAATCCGCTGCTTTTTTTATATCTCGATAAGCATGATACGTATAATTTGATCATTGCATTTATAGTAAACATTATTGTTGTTTTCCATATTATTGATTGAAGTTGCATTTAGTTTTATTTGTCTTAATTTAAGTTTACAGAAATGATAGAATATCGCGCTATCCGTTTATACTAGTACTAATTAATCCCTGTATACTCATCGATCACCGTACTGAGAGGAATCAAGTTTATGTAATTAATCAATTGTACATACATACATACATACATAAGATGAATTAGACTATATCCATTGGTGAAAACTATCAATATAAAAAATTTGGAAAATGAATTAAACTTGTGTTCACTTCAATTTACGCTATTCGATACGGATTCGGCATGTACTCGATAATTGGACCCACAAAACTTTCAACCTAGCATTCAAAATTACCGCGTCAGTACGACCATTCACTGTCGGTAAAGAAGATGAACGGACAATTAGCGCCTGTGACACGGCAACCCTGAAAACACCCGAAGTGGGCATCGAGGAGAAGAGAATCGGGCGAAGCAAGCCGAAATTCGACAGTCTAGCGCCCCCTATACCGTGAGACACACTTTTCTTTGAAGACGTGTCTCCTTCTACTCCATGTGTACAGTGTACATTCGGAACACCGAGTTGTTCATCTACCAGATACGCAGTCGATATTTGTTTTACTTTTCTAGAATTATTTTACATTGAAGTTTTGAAATAAAAAAATTTGTTGCTAATATCGTACGGCAGAATGGCTTGAATTTTGGGATAAGTAGTAATCCTAAATTATATATAATGGCGAATCACTACGAAGTACCTAGCTGGTATGTTATGAAAAAGAAATATACATAATCCAAGCCGCTTCACATCTCACGCTTATAAATGACTAAAAATATGACAATAACACATTTCTGTCAGAAAACAACAATTACAAACAGGTTATGTTTCCAGGGCTGGTAAACCTCCGGTCGGCTTACATCTGGACGTTTTAAAAGGTGATAAGTTAATTCAGGTAATATCAATTTTAACATTCGATCAAAGTTCTTATCTCTGTAGTTTACCCAACAAAAATCACTTTCCTTCGCACAGCCTTTCACGATTTAAAATCAACTTTTCGATCACCTCGATTTATTATATCTCATAAAAACTTCGAAATTTCACCACGACACAAAAAAAGTGAAAAACAATTTCAGAAATTCATGGTGGATGAGAAGAAATGCTACCTCTTTGGTCGAAACCAGCAGATGAATGACTTCTGCATCGATCATGCTTCGTGTTCGCGGGTTCATTCCGCCTTGGTTTACCACAAGCACCTCAATCGGGCGTTTCTGGTCGATCTTGGGAGCAGTAAGTTTGCTGTGTGTGCCAGACTGATCATTTCACGTTCCACTTGTTGTGATTCTGTCCTTTGACACTTACAGCCCATGGAACTTACATCGGAAACATGCGGCTTGATCCGAATAAACCGACGCAGTTACCTATAGACAGTACTTTCCACTTCGGAGCGTCGACGAGATATTATATTATTCGAGAAAGACCTCAGTCCGGTGCGAGACCGATTATTGAAGAGCTTGAAAAATCTTCCGAAGATAACGACGCCGGCGGTTTGCTAGGATTGCCAGAAACTGAGACTGAGCTTGATGTGAGCTCTCTACCGATGATTTTCCTCGGGGATTGGGACTGAAACTCAGTTTTACTGTTAATAATCACTTTCCGATGTTATAGAATCTGACTGAATTCAACACAGCGCATAATAGGCGCATTTCAATGCTCGGGATAACCGACGACGATGTCCACAAAGCGACGAGAAAGAGAAAGAAGAAAGGAATAACGTTCAACGACGACGAAGAAGTTATCAATCCCGAAGACGTAGATCCTTCCGTTGGTAGATTCCGGAATCTCATACAGACTACCGTCGTACCCAGCAAAGTACGTCGAGCCACACTCATCCACGTTAAAGATGGCAGAAGTTTTATGGTTTTTCTTTTTTAGCGAATGAGGATGGAGGGCGGACTGTTATCGATATCCGAGGAGAGTCACAACATGATGAAACATCTACAGCCTAGTTCTATCATTCCCCATCTTTACCACGACCTACCTCCGGAACAGTTTACGAACGCACATTCGTCGATGTCTAGTAACCCGTTTTCCACTGCCCTTACGTCTCTGACTTCTAGGCTTGGTATAGCTCTACCAAATCCTGCGCCAGAAGTAGAAATGGCACCTCACCAAATGCAGACCGAAGCGCCGCAAGCTCCAGATATGGCAGGGTCTACGGAACCACATTCACTGGAGCCCAAGAAAAAGAAATATGCCAAAGAAGCCTGGCCCGGGAAGAAACCTATGCCTACACTTTTGGTTTAATTGGTTTTTTCATTCTCTTTCTTTCTTTTTGTATCACGAAACTCAGCTAACGCAGATCAGTGCTGTTGAGCAATAACTAATTCCAGAGATTTATTTTATTTCTTTCAGTTGTAAGAGAATGAGCTGGGAACTGTATTTTTCTAGAATTTACGTAACGTTATTGTTACGCCTCATGTGTGACGATCATAAAATTTGAGAATCAATCAGTTTTTTGGCACTGGAAATATAATTTTCCAATCAAATCGAACCAGTACTTTTCTGAAATGACTAGTAAATTTATTCGAGAATAAAATCGTGAGTTGTTTACTTGACGATATTAAGTATGTCTCGTGGTGTTGTGCAAGTTTTAACAAATTCATAATCAGAATAAAACAGGATTATTATTGTATATTCGGTAAATAAAATATTTACATTAAATGAATCGAGAGGAAGATTCGAATGTCCAAACTTGAAACTGACTCTTCATTTCAAAATCATCGAATTTGGTTTCACTATTTCAAAGTACCTACATAGAATCTAGTTATTATGACTGCATTACTTTTTGAAAGCAATATTCTATGTGCGAATAAGATTTTCTGATTGAGTCATAACGTTATACCACCTTTTGTCCAAAAGATTCACCAAAGTGAACAAAACGTCCGTCTTTCAGCTCCTGAATGAGTTTCGAATGAATTGAATTATACATTTTATATTTAATTTGCCTATTCTGATATTCAGTATTGAGCAGAATATTATATTTGTGTATATTGAGTCGCAGGAAGTACTTATTCAATATTGGTCAACCTTCAGTTGAAACACAGTGGCTTCCTTTAAAATTCAAATTCTACGAAACGTCTGGAATTAAAAAATCCATAATATAGGCACTTCAAATCAAAGTCACGGTATGAAAATTTAGGATAATAAACAAATTCAGTCATCATTTAACAGTAAAATCATTATAAAAAAAATATATATGTCAATAAATACTTTTTATATCTATCGTTATAGTGGATTAACCAGTTGTACTATTCCAACTTTTCTTTGAGCGAAGAATCTGCTGGGGAGATCGAAAATCAGTGGAATAAAAAAGTAAAACAGACTTTATTGAATCGATATCGGTATAAAAATATCGTCTACGTATTAAATAGCGTCGTTAAGGCATGCTGTGAACGGCATTAGAAATTGGCCACAATACATTTCCTTTGGCAACAAGATCTCCAAGGTCGGTTTTGATCTTGACGAATCTTCGTTTGAACTCTATACCGCAACCTTTCGATAATCTAAAGTCTACTAGTATCTTTCCATCCATATCAACTATATTTGCTTTGAATACGAGCGGCATTTTTCTCCTATCCACCGTCGCGACTGTTATCTGAAATGGAAATATTGTTGTTGTTGTCATTCTTTTGTCTAGATCTTCAGACACCCAATGATGAGAAAAGCGATACTTACAACACCAACTTCGCTGACACGACACGTGTACCCCGCACTCTCCAAGCGAGTCACCAGTGTCTTTGCGATGTTGTCGCCGTCGTCGGTTTTTACGAAAAACCTCGTCATACGACGCACCAATTTTTGGAATGTGTTCTGAAAAACAAAAGAAACATTGAATATCATTCTTCTCTCAAATGATAAGAGATTGCAAGATAGAGAAATGGAAACAATATTTGTCTGTTTTCGAATCAATTGTTTGCACAGCTACAAACGTAGACGGACAATAAAAACTCCGTACTTGGCTAGCGCTCTGAGTCTGCTGCGTGGGTTGTAGTTGGGTGCACAGCAACAGATCCTCCATGTCTGTGGGCTGCGAGAATGAGAATCCGGGCCTTTGTTCGAAGTTCATGAGATCTTTACTGTTCATCTCAAGTCCGGGTAGCTCGGGCTGCGATAAACACAGTCTGGGCACATTCCCCTGGCCCTCAGAGCAGATTCTTTTGAGCCCGCTTCCGTCCAACACGTCCATTCCTTCCACTTTACCATCTGAAATCAAGGAAATCACGTACAAATTCGATTCGATATCTTTACAAGATTATCACAGCAGGTTCGAGGAGATCCGGTCGATATACGCTGTCGTCCTGACTTCGGTATTCTAGCTTTATGAAGTATAAAAGTCATACAGCTAGATAACCAAAGACAGGACAGCAGAACTTCCCAGTATTGAAACTCGTGGCGTCGCAGAGGCTGCAGGTCCGAGTTGAATAAGCCAATGTTCTTTGCTTTGGTAATCTAGCTTTATGATCTTTAATTGAAATCATACAGCTGTATCACCAAAGAAAAGGCAATAGCTATTTGATCCTCTTCAAAGACGAAGTCCTAGTCGAAGCACCAGGTGTTCACAGAGTTGGGTACTGAGTTGCTTTGAGTATCAATCATTTACTCAGAGTCACTCAGTACCTGACTGAGGAAACGCCGATTCATTGTCCCGATTCGTTCTTCCTGTTATTTTTTGCTGGCTGGAGAAAAGTACAATATCGCATGTGACGAACGAGCTTATTTTACCTTTCTGGAACTTTGTGAGCATCCATCGATGTTCCTTGATCTCTTTGAGAGTGAACCTGTCCGACGGTAAATGGTGGAGAACTTTTTTAGCTAGCGACAGAGAAGTATCGTCCAGCTTGCTCCAAGGCGTGAGCGAGGCGTATTTTCCTTGCTTCCATGCCACATACTCTGGGCACTCTGCCAAGGGTTGATCCCAAGGCAGTTCTATATTTCATATACGGACCATTTAGAAACTAAGGAATGTAAGTCAAGCATTAGATATATGCGATTACACGAAACAAAATTCATCGCAGCACTTGTATCGGAGAATCGAACCGCAGGGAGCGAAGCTTCGCCAGTGATTTCTTTCCGAATTACCTCCGGCTAACATAGCTACGAGAATTATTCCGCAAGACCAGACGTCGGCAGGCTCCGCGTGATACGGTCTGGTGAGAACTTCGGGCGCGACGTAAGGTAAAGTCCCGCACCTTTTGTCCAGGCAACGTTCTTTCCCTTGCAATCTGTACACCGTCGCCATACCAAAGTCCGTTACTTTAAGATTATCGTTTTCATCGAGCAGTAAATTTTCAGGCTTTAGATCTCTGTGCGCCACTCCTCTGCTGTGCAGGTATTCAACCGCCGATAACAATTGTTTGAAATACTTCTGGGCTTCCCATGCCGGCATTCCTACGTCCGGTTCTACCGTAAAGTAACAAAATAAAAGAAAAATTCTATGTAAAAGCAAAAATATGACAAATTTAATAAAAAAATACGACTTCTTTGGCTCAAGTTCTGTGTTTAGGTGATAGAATCCGCTGAAATTTTGCTTCTGAAACTGTTTTTCGGTCTCGATTCCTGCAAACGGGGGGGTGAAATGCGATTATTACCAATTCTATCGAAGAGTTCCCCGCCCGCCGCATATTCTAAGAATATGTATTCCATGTGTGGTTCGCTGCGCTGTCCGAAGTAATGGATGATATGCGGATTAGAAAGCATTCGATGGATAGTCGTCTCCTTCCGCACACTCTGACGAGCGTCGGGATGCTTGGCCAAGTCAATCATCTTCATGGCGACCGCATCCCCCGAGACTCTGTTAATCACCAGTTTTACCCTGAAAATATTAGCGAGGAAGAAACCGTGTAGAATTTTGTCTCGAGACGAAAAAACAATAAATATCACGACTCGATAATATTTTCGGAATATTCTCAGTAATAAGAGATTTGAAAAACATGAATAACGTGACGAGAAAAACTTTCCATTCGGCATTTTGGCCGGGCACATGCTGGGCCACAGGTAAGGAAACCCGTTTCGGTGAATACTTGGAATTTATCGAGCGTATATGAGGAGAAAAAAAACTGTTTCACGGTCTGATGTGATTAATTTTGACGAACGAGAACGCCTTGTGCGAGATAATGAGTTTTGGATTGTTGAAATTGATTTTTGTCTTCACGGAAGACGCGAAAAGGGCAAGGGAAAGGACGCAGATTTCGGTGCGAATGGTGAATAAAGGTGAATATCGGGGATATACTCACTCCCCGTAGGCTCCCTCCCCCAGAGTGTGTCCTAAAGTCCAACCTTCTACGAAGTCCGACATCGTGTTTTCGCATTCCTGTTTCTTTATAGACAAAGAATCAATATTGTTCTCATTTGAGAGAGAGACCTCGCCGAACCGGATCTCTTTGTATATTAAATAAATGTGTGTGTGAGCGGCGGCGGTCGGCGGATGAGAACGAAGAGGAGAAAAAAAAAACTGTATACGCACGATAGTATCGTTTAAAAATATGACCGTATCGGAGACAAGAATGCGGATCGAATTTGCGGCTATGAATTTTAGCGAGTTTACACAAAAGCGAGGAATTGACAGAAACGTAAAAACACGTGGTTTCGGTAATAAAATAAACCAGTTAAGGCCTGAGCGCGTCGATCTTAGACGCGGTGATATTTGTAAAAGTTATTTTATGCGGTTGGAAAAGTCAGAGTTCGTATTTTATTAAATGAAATACCATATTTTAACACCAATAGCACAGAAATCGATTACAAAACGGCGAATCCATTGCTCCTTTTACGGCAAAGGAAGCATAGAGCAAAAACCAAACGTAGAAACTGAACATGGCCGCACGGACATCCTTAGGTCAATCGATTTAAACAGCGTCCCTCTCGGTGGAAACACAAACTTACCAAAACAATCACGGAAATGCGAAGAGGCGCCAAAGTATGAATACTTTACTACGCAGAAAAGCTATGATCCGATGAAAATCGACATATTTCTATTCGCGAGATATTCAAACATGCAACTATTATTGGGAATACTAATTCAAGAATATTCTCACGCTCTAATTACTTTGAATTAATTTTCCCTTCTGTTACTGTTATTCGTGTTTTGAAACCATACTATTTAGTTTGGTGAAAATTTATGCACTGATATAATCAGAAAGATGCATTCATTATATTTATGCGTGGACATATAAATTCAGAAAGGAAAAAGAAAATCGTTAAATGATCTCAAGTTTACAGAAATCGATTATCAAATACAAAAAATCAATTTTTACACAAATAGATAAGAAACTGAGAAACTAAAAATAATGAGAATTTCATCTTTATCTCCAATCCATTTTTTTAAATATTATTATTTGTCTGAAGCAATTATGATTCAAGAAAAAACTTTAATTAAAAGAAGACAATGAATTAGAAAGTTAAAAGCGTATTTCTGTTGGACCGATTAGTTTATTTATAAACTGTATTACATATTTTACAAAAAAATAAATGATAGTATTTATAAGAATAGTTTTCAAAAAGATATTACTTCATTATTCGATTCGAAATTTTTCAACATTGTCAGAAGTAGCAAATAAATTAATGGCGATAATTCCTTCTATGATTCCTGTGGTCGTTATTTCTCGAATAATCATTCGACCTATGCGACGAATGTCTGTCTCTGTGATCGTTTCTGTCCTTGTAATCATTCCTCTCTCTATCCCTGTCCCTATCCCTGTCTCTGTCTCTCTGATAAGGATGTCCCCTCGGAGGTCTTCTCTCTTCCTGATTCGGCCAAGCGCCCAGCGGGTGGTTCGGCACCATCAGCATATCCTGACCCGGGAATAATCCGCACATCGATACACCCGCGGCCATCAAGTTGCCAATGATCATGCGATCCCGCAAATTATACATATTCATGTCCTGCACCGGCTCCTGGTGTCTCATTCCGTTGTTGTAATACGGCTGCTGCTGCTGCTGCTGTTGCTGCTGAGGCTCCACATTCCTCTTCTTCATGCTCAAAGTTCTGTCAAACAAAGACGTCCCGTCGAACAGATCCAACGCATATGGGACAGAAATCACATGCTTGAATGTGACAAAACCGTACGTCCGCTGCTTTCCATCTCGGTCTTTCGGGATCGAGACTTTCTGGATGGGACCGCCCTGCGAATCGGCGAAAATTGTTATCGACTCACTGCGATTGAGGCAACAGATTTTATAGAAGAATACATGCAGCGCGTTTGTTTGTTGTTGACAAGACAGACCTGGAGAAACAGTTCGTAGAGAATGTCCTCGGTGACTTTATCGCTCAAGTTTCCGCACCACAGGGTCCGCTGGTCCTCGTCCATGTTTGAAAACTGATTTAGAGGCTTTTTCACTGATTATTTATGATAAAAACTGCTATTATTTCAATTTCCCAAACACTGTTGAGCTCGCGCCGCGGAGTGTGGAGACTGTAGATGGTGAGTGGCCGAGATAGTTAGACGATGATCTAGCTATGCGTGGCCGTCGGACAGCGAAATGCGAATTGGACAAGAGTTTGTCCAGTGTGGCCGAGATAGTTAGACGACGGTCTAGCTATGCGTGGCCGTCGGACAGCGAATTGGACAAGACTTTGTCCAGTGCTGACTAGATCCGGAAAAAGCAGATAT
Source organism: Euura lappo (assembly GCA_018257835.1). NCBI lineage: Eukaryota > Metazoa > Arthropoda > Insecta > Hymenoptera > Tenthredinidae > Euura > Euura lappo. The sequence continues at coordinate 94,550 of JAEUYN010001597.1, read as the reverse complement.
CACAAATGATCAACTTCAGGTTCCTGCTGCTCTCTTTCACGCGATCTGCGAGCACAGCAAGGTACGAGGACAGTTAAATCGTGAATTAAGGTTATTATAACGTGGTTTCAATGAGGATATTAAAAATGCTGCTAGTTCGACGTCTACCGCTGTTTATTCTACGCGAATAACGTCTTATTTTCCATCGATGCCTAAACTGTGATGTGATACGGACGGATTATCGACGCCTGAATTTTACCGAAATGTGTCTACGGTTGTCCCGGTTATCGCTGTGACACCTTCGATCGTATTTAGCCCTCAATATGTCCCATCGGCACCGAAACACCGTCGCACGGGGAAATTATTCCGACTCGTTTCTTCGATCTTTATTCCGAATATCGTTGTAAACAAGATCCTAACCTGAACTGTCTATCAACGTCGAAACCCTAATTTCGTGTCTAGTGTTGACGCAGCTGGTCCGAAACCGGTTTTCAATTGTTTATGGCGTTTGTTGTTACTAACTTTTGCTAATTCGACTGTTTATTTATTCCAGATGTTCACGGCTAGCGCCAAGATAATAAAAAGCGGGGGCGCTGAGCCCGACCAGTTCGAGACTAACATCTCGCAGGCTCTTTTTGAGCTGGAGATGAACAGCGACCTCAAGTCTCAACTGAGGGAGCTTTATATCACCAAGGCGAGGGAGATCGAGACGAACAACAAGAAGGTAGTTATTTTTGTGGAACTGAACAGGGCGACGGCGTGTTGTAACGATTTTTATTCATTTTACAGTCCATCATTATCTACGTACCGATGCCAAAGCTAAAGTCTTTCCAAAAGGTACAGACGCGTCTAGTGCGCGAATTGGAAAAGAAGTTCTCCGGAAAGCACGTAATGTTTGTTGGCGAGAGGAAGATCCTTCCCAAGCCAACCCGAAAGACTCGCACCAAGAATAAGCAAAAGCGTCCCAGAAGGTGCGACATAAAATTATATTGCGATTGAAAATTAGCTTCCAGAGATATTGACGAAATTTATACTTTACAGCCGAACTCTTACCGCTGTCTACGATTCTCTGTTGGAGGATTTGGTGTTCCCCGCCGAAATTGTTGGCAAACGTATTCGCGTCAAGCTGGACGGCTCGCAGCTGATCAAGGTTCACCTAGACAAGAATGAACAGACGAACATTGAGCATAAGGTATATTTTTATTCGCCGTTTTACACTAGTCGAGATTTGGAGTTTGACTAATCATGTGTTGTTGGATTACAATTTACAGGTGGATACTTTTGCTTCCGTCTACAAGAAACTTACGGGACGTGACGTTACGTTCGAATTCCCTGAGCCCTACTTGTAATAAGTAACACATGTCGCTTAATAAAAACAAATAAAACTGTATCGATTAATTTTATCTTCAATATCCTTTCATCTCTTCCTCTTCAATAGTTGATAGATTAGTGTAAATTAGAAAATTGGGATAAGATGAACACGATTCTCTTTACATTCATTCATTTCTTTTATTGTTAACTCATGAGGCAAATGCAAATGCAAATATAGTAAGCTTAATAAATATATATTATAAAATTATAGAAACTTTGATAATATATTTACAGATTGATGAATAACGTTTATCTTTTTTTCAATAATAGCGTTAAAAATGAAGGCACAACGGATATAAATTTTAGGGTAATTAGATACAAATCTAACACAACCGAAATATCTTTTTACAAAGTAACAATAATTTATGACCGTATTTCGGCGATATTTGCTCTTCGGAATGTCCATTCATTATAATTTACGCTACGACGCTTCTAGTTATATTTTATTACTAATAATTTACAACGAAGAAAATTATCCAGTTACTTCAAAGCTGTTCCGATATTTAAATATTATAATTATTAGGACAGCCGATACAGTCTTCGGCTACTAAATCAACGCTTAGACTAGAAGTTATTAGCGACGTGTTGTTTACATTTTTTCCTCTGTACACTAATCAAAATGATGTAACGATACAACAATCTTAGTCTTGTTGGATTATAAAGTTCAGATAATTTTTGTTCTTCGAAACATAGTAGTGGGATTAGATAACAATTAATATCCTTGCAAAGGACACGCCGAAACTATGAAGTCAATTTTTCGTTATAAAGAGAGCAAAATTGTCTAGTCGTCAAATACTTTTTCAATTTCAAGTTTTAACACTTTGTTTGAAATGCAATTTTGCGCTCAGTTGCCTGTATCATAACACTACGTTCTTAGATATCCTAATGTCATGTGCTATACGTAACTCTGTGACTTATCAAACTTACATTATTCTGATTCACTCGAGTCTCAATAATTTTTTGAAATTCAAATATTCACTGGGACATTTTTAAAAGGTGAAGAAAAATTCGAAGAATTAATTACAACGATCCGATGAACATTGTTGAATTGAAACTTGAACTTAATCACCACATACATGAAAAATCTAAATTATGTACGAATATATGGTTTCATAAATGTCCTTTGAAAAATTGAACTTTGTAATACAATCTTACGAAGAGTTTCAGTTCGTGGAACTTCGATACAGTGCAGGGTGCGCGGAGGGCATTTAATTGTTCATAGGAACCGAATACCACAATAGTACAAAAGTGTAATGGAATAGTATTTTTTCTTTCTCTCAATCACAAATAGTATAAATAATTTATCGATAGAATAATAGAATTTTTCACGTTTCTAATTGATCCACCCAAATGCGACGCTGACTATACGAAAGATCCACTGTTGAAACGTTCAAACTAATACTTCGTTTTATCGGAATGTTGAATAATCATAAATAGTCAATGCAAGATACTTGTTTCACAGGACATGAACAGTATTTGCATCATGAACAGCCCTTTTTCAATACACATTATTAAAGACGATCGCTTTCACCTGATAATTGTCTAAATTGTATTACAGGCTCTGAACTAAAGTTCACAAGTTGGTGATAATACAATTTTACATTACATCACACAATAAATTTGATCGGAAGATAAGCCTTAGGATTCAGTCGCCTGAATTATTGTATATAATACGACATATGTATCACAAAAATATAATCATTGCTATTTTAATTTAAGGCAAAAAATTGCACGATAAGGTGCAAATATGTGTTCGTGGTACTTCAATAGTTTGATAATACCTAAAACTTTTACTTGAACACTAATTACGGTGAGGTGGACTGAGGACATAAAACCGATTACCTCGTCCAATAGAACGGTGAACTCTCGTATTAATTTATAATTTATCTACTCTTAATTACAACAAAATTGTCTTTAGTGAGAACAATTATTTCATACATGCATAATATTATTATAGAATTGTTATAAGAAATCGAGTTGTTGATCGTTAATTCAATATTAGATCACACTAAACGAATCTAAATTCAATCTCTAGTACTGTAATCTTTTTTTTTTTTATATATATTGAAAGGAAAATTTTTGTGAAAAAGATATGAATAATCTGGCCGGAGTTGATCCTGTAATTGATTTCGCATTACGTCTTTCGTGATCTGAATAGAACACAAAATTTTCACCGGTGCAGCGAGAAACGACTTATTGCAAATACTGAGGCGATAGCTATTATTAGTATTATTAGGATCACTTTACACTTGTTATGAACAAAAAATACCCGCAGAATCATGATTATAACAAAGTTGTACATCTATCAACGAAGCATCACTCGTATACGTAATGTATAAAAATATGTGTCGCAATTATTTTTTTGTTCTTTTTGCAGAGAATTTAAATCCTGCAATTTAATACTGACACATCTGTGCTGGCCTACCTATCTGAGCATAAAAATATCTCTATATCGATGATGGTAAAGTTACATCAACATTTTGTGGACTTTGTAAAGTACTACGGTGAAACATCGATGCGATATAAAAAAATTTGTTCAATATTTTTTCGTTTATATCGGTGTAGACCTATCTATATTATAAATAATTGATAAATTGTATAGTGAAATATCTCCTCGTAGAGATTTTTTCAAACCTTTGGTTTTGTATTTTTATAGTAATACTTGAAACAATAATTATTATATGATTACTATACAAAAAATAAATCAACACGCAAAGATTTCGCGCGATAATAGAAAAAAACAAAAAAAAACTTTATGAATCGCATTTCATAATCGGCGATCAATGATTAAATTAAATTAAATCAGTACACACAGTGTCGAGGGATAATTGACAAAATTATTTGCCAAAGTCTCAAGACTCGCCGTCATTATTGCAACGCATACGTCGATCACTATTTAATCCGAAGAAAAGACTGAAAGAATGAATTATCTATGTGTATAATTGCTTCAATTACTAATTATCGTTCTTCTCGTCTAATCGACTACCCTGAGAGATCCACCTCCGATTCATAGGTACAATAAGTGATTAGTTGTTCGCTTTGCTAAGTCGGAGACTGATTTCTCTGGCCTAATTAATCCCAGAGTTTATAATATTCGTGATCATTGTATTATTGCTAACTTTACTAAAGCGATACGTGTACTCGTCTTTCTATCGTCGGTCATACGGACGTTGACTCTGTGCTGTACTGCGTCAGCACGTGGCAGTGCTGTTCAAGACGTTCCACACTGGCCATCAGGTAGGCATTTTCAAGGTACAAATCCTTTGCCAGCATATCAGCCCTCGCCAGTCTATCAGCCTGGTGAAAAAATCGTAGTCGTCAATGAAATTCCGTTGTAAAATTCTAATCGTATCAATTCGAATTTACAAACCTGTTCTTTGTACGCTTGTAACTGTTGTTGTAGTTTCTCTTGGGTACCGCGAAGAATGAACTGCAGGTCTGTAATTTCGTTGCGATGCTGCTTCCAGGTTTCTGAAACGGTATCGATTTGGATTAAATTCAATGTCGTACAGTTATGCGAGATTGAGGCCCACTTACGATGCAATATTCTGTCCGTATGCTGCTGTTGCTGTTTGAGAACGACTTGAAAATGTCTACACTTCTGTTCCTGAGATTGCAGTCGTGTATTTAGAGCTTGCAAGACGTTGAGATCGATGCGGCAGGCCTGTTCTCCGGCATCAATTTGTGCACACGAGCAGCTAATAGTACGAAGACTTTGTAATTTCAGTATCTCTTGCATCAGAATTTCCTTCTGTTTCATCAAATTATTGCATTCTGCGTCTACATTGATTTTCAATTGATGCAATCGCCTGAGTTCCTCCCTGTGAGCTCTGCAGAGGTCTTCAGCCACGGAATATGATTGTATTTGTTGGCAATTACATCCGTGCAAACAGGTCGGAAGTCTCGTTTGCCGGGACGATCCCATGTCTTCGGACTCCGAAAACGGCCTGAACTTCAGCGCTTCGTTCAAAACTCGAGGATCAGTTTCGTACAGAGTGTTATTAGACACTGGCACAGATACCGATGGAAGAAAATACATTTTTGGAGGGGTCACGACCGCGCTAGGACTCTGTGTTAGCGGGGTGACCAAATTCACAGGTGCGTTATTAGCGGGAACCCCCGACTCATCGGGGCACTGAACAGAAGAATCTGAAGTAAGGAGGCGCTTGTCGTTCTGGGATTTTTCCCTCAAGTCCTTAATTTCTTTGTCTTTTCTCACGAGCTCGTCTTCCGCTTGAGATTTCCAATCGTTGAATTCTTCCTCGAGATGAGTATACTGCAATTGAAAAATTTTTTTTAATACAAGATCGTGATTTCCAGGGGTCATGTGGGCGGTATAATTTTACCTGCTGTTCAAGATTGAATCTCTCTTCAATGGGAGAAAGTCGACCGTCGTTTTGCCCTTTGTCACCGGGACCAAACTGTTCCTCGTACTCTGCCATCTTGGCGATGAGTTCGGAGAACTTTTCGTCGCTGATTCTCTGTTCCTGCTCAAACAGCTGTCTCTCTTCCTCCAGTTTTCCTGCCCAGTAGTCTTCGCACTGTTCGTATTCAGTTCTCAGCAAGTCCAAGCTTCTCTCTAGCTCCGTGCAACGTTCCGTCAACTGTTTCTTCTCGCCAAAGTGTTTCTCCTCAACGTCTTCCAGAATCTCTGTGATTCTATCAAACTCTTTACTGTCTTTGGGATTATCACATTTGTTTGGTTCAGATTTGTCGTTGACCAACGGTTGCCTCAGATTGTAGAAGACGTTGCTTTTCTCTCTTTCGGTTTTTGTCTGATCAGAAACGCCCTCGTCTCGTCGGGGCGGGTAATCGCGTAGACTGGTCATTTTGTTCTTTGAAACGCATTTTGTATCTAGATTATTGAAATTCTTATCGATATTTTGTACTATATCGTCTCCGCCGGTCGTCGTCTTCTTGTCAACTTTCGATTTGTCCAATTTACTGGTAACAAAATCCCTCCGAGACTCGGTCGTTCGCTCTTCATCCTCGGCTTCAAGCTCGTTTGCCAGACTTCTGGCCGATTCTGTTTCTTTGCTCACAGAATTCGACGGGACGTTCATGTCCACCCTGCAGATCAGTTCCAGTATCTGATTCTTCAGCACGCAATTATCGAGCGTGCAATCGTTCTTCTTTTCCGTCACGATGTTCGCGAGCTCTTTCTTTATCTGTCCAAGGACACCTTTCAGTTCTGATAATTGCTGATCCTGCGCTTCCAAGTTTGTGCTCGAATTGGTGGATCCGGGGTGAATATTTTCCTGTAAAGAATTTCATCGATGAAGCAGTCGTAATAACAATAAAAATAAATAAGGCTTATCAAACCCACGTTTGACGATTCTTTGGATTGCAAAAGTTCCTCAAGCTCGGCTACTCTGGCGGTCAAAACCTGAGAATCCTCCGTGACGATTCCCCTGGAATATGTTAAACGATTATTGAATTAGTTGTTCTTTGTATCTCGCAAAGTCGAATATCGCCCATTTCTCACCCAGAATTCTTCGCATCGAAGTCTCCGGTCTTTAGAACTTCCAATTCTGAGGTGAGCTCGTCGTTTTGATCTCGTAACGTGGCGTTGTCGGACTGAAGCCTTTTTATGCGATCCAACAGCGATACTAACACCTCGTTCTCCTTCGCCTCGACATTTTCGACCTGTAAATCAGTTTCAATTTAAAAAAAACTACTCGATGACAATCTAGAATCTTGTTGCACCGGTCCAGACATCGATTATACCTCGTCATGCTCGGCGGCTAGAGTCTGAATCTGCATCTGCAACTGATTGTTCGAGGATCTAAGTTTAGAAAGATGTTCCGACAAGTTTTGATTCTCTGTTTCCAGCGTTTGATTTTCAGACAATACATTCGCGAGTTCTGTTCTGATGCGCTGATCTTCCTGCTGAAGGGTTTGCAGCCTTTGGTCCATCAATTTCAACGTAGCGACGTTTGATTCGCGTTCAGAGCTCAACTGGTTCGTTAAATCCTTGACGATCTCGGCGTTCTTCAATTCCAACTGCTTGATCTGATTCTGGCTCGATTTTTCCAAGCAAATGTGATGCTCGTCAACTTCCTGAGCCAGCAAGCTCGCTCTTTGATTAGCTTCCGCGATGTCTCCCCTCAGTTTGTCCCTTTCTCCGCTTAGATGCTCCACCAAAGTGCTGCGAATGATCATTTCCAGCGGTCAGTCAATTATCTAGCATAATTTATGTTGGGAAATAGGCAAAGTGACCTACGCAAGACAGGAAATTGACTTACTTGAGACTTCTGACCTCTTCCTGATACAATACAAGCGCTGCTTTTAAGAGACTAATATGAGTTCCCATCACCCTATTATCAGACTCGTCTCTAAGACTCTTGAGTTCTTCGCACAGGACGTTTGTCAACTCTGTAAGACTCACGTCTGCGGTTGTAAATCCTAATTCTGACAAAAGCATCGCAGCGTCAGGAACACCGGCTACCTCCCACATATCCACAACTGTACTGCTTCGTGCATAGCTGCGCCATTAATCGATTACAAATATCTGTTATTTTTGTTGTTGTTAGATTACTATTTTTTGTGTTAAACTTTCCTCTACTATTTTTTTTCTTTACTTAAAATTCAACTATTCTATCCAAGTTTTACGACCCAATTACCCAGTGTGCTGAGGTCCCCTTATGTGGATATTTTCTTTCTCCGAATCCTGTTTCAATATATCGTTCCGAGACCCTGCCGTCCATTCGGACCCAATTTGTTCCTGCAAAGTTTTCCCGTTCCTGAATATGAGAAGAAATTCCTCAAGACTTATTCTCCCGTCGTGATCCATGTCAAGTTTTTCAAATATCTGCTCCAGTGTCTGAAGAAAAATACGATCATGTATAATTTTTTAGCAGCCTCAAAGTCAGCGGGCAGATTATAGATGTCGGCGTTACCTGTTTTGGGAGCGTGGGCGCGCCTATGTACTGAGATACAACCGGCAGCTCCGATCTATCCGAGCCCAAGTTAATCTTTGCCCAAATTTCCCGCAGTCTTTGTTCGTCTATTTTGATATCATGATTGATAAGTCCGTCGATGCCCTTCCATATCTCGTTCCTCGCGCCGTCTAAGATGCAAAAAAACAAAACAATACAGTTTCAAGGTCACCGACGTTACGCACCTTATTTATACTCACCTAAATGCTGAAAGTCGACGATATCCGGGTTTTGATCCTTGGGTTTAGATCGGCGTCCATGTTTCTTGGCTAGTCTGGTGGAATTGAGCGTTTCCCCGTTCTGGGATTCTCTGTCCGAATAATTGGACATGTCATCTTGTGATTCTCCCAAAAGCGCCAATAATCCGTCTCTGAATTCGTAGAAAGAGACGGACTTCCTACTCGGCGTTCTCTCCAGCAGACATGATATCAGCTTCTGTCCTGGCTCCTCGAGCTGAAGTTTATCGCACAACAGATGCAGCCCGCTCTCGTCGAGCCCCGGCTCTCCGTCTATCTGACAGCTCTTGAAAACCGCTAGAAGCTGCTGTTCGTAAGGATCGCTTGATATTCCCTCCATAGCATTTTATCCGTTTTTATCCGATTATATAACCGTTCTGAAATTACGAACCGTAGTTACGCCACTATTTTTCTACCTCTATCTCCGCGGATAAATACGAGAACGTTACAGAAATAATTCCGAGATAAGATCATTGACTGTCTTCAATCGGTCATTTAGAGCATGAAATTCGAATGTAACGTGTTTAGAGAAACCTAGGAGAGAATCGGGACGGCGAGACGTTGCGATTACCGATTGTGTATGTTTACATCCAAGCGTGAATTACTAGGTTGAGGGGAAAGAGAGGAAGAAAAAAATATCATCGGACACAACACAAGTTTAACCTCTCATAATTCGCAGATCGTTAAATGGGTCAATGATAACAAGACGCTTGTGAAATGGATTAAATAAAATTTGTATATACAACCAATAGCACGTACAGTGATAGACATTCGCATACCTGACTGTCGACGTCGGTTTATTTGGTATGGATGCCGAGCGTCGGGTTATACACTGCGAACGATTTTCTCTGGGCTCGGGGTGCGATGGTCGATCGAATTGTATTAACTGTTGAAAATCGTTACTCGAGTCCCTCGAGTTTGAGCCCCCTTTCTCACCGTGGATTTTAGACACTTGGCTGCAGTTCAAGAGCAATCAGCTGATTAGGTACGTTCGTAGTTTCGTACCGTCTACGGTCACTTTGGGAATCAATTTTACGATTGTAAATAACATGGCGGATTTACGCGCGATCCGGTTCACGGATTTCAAATATTATTATAATATTGATATCGGGAAATATGACGTTCGCGGTGATTCAATTTTCCGGAACCGCGGCAGCGCGCCCGGAAAATCGGACCGGAAATGTATTCCACGTGTTCTACATTTTCTATCACGTAATTCGGGGATGAAAAGAGACCCTGGACACGACCGGGATGATTAATTTGAATAAATTTTCGTCAATCAACGGGGATTCGAATGTCAATGAAGAAGAAGGAGAAGGCGAAGGGGAGGGAGATTCTTCCAGCGACGACGACGATATGATAGAGGCTCTAAAGGAGGCGACGGATTCTCAGTTTCTAAACGAAGCTTTGTTCGATCGTAGAGTTGACGATGGTACGTTCATTGGCTTGCCTATACCTCAGAATAGTCACTAGTCGTAAACATAGACGACCTAACCTCAACCCGACCAACGTGCTTCAATATTGAACGAAAATTGACGACGATATTTATTTTTTCAGAAAACCGTCTCAAAGAGGATGAAAAAAGTATGCCGAAAAAATCTCTGCGTAGGGACGCCGAGTTTGCGGAGGAATCGAATGAATTTGGGGTGACGCAGAATTTTAAGGACTTTGTGGCTAAACAATTGGCGAAATCTTTGGACAGGTCAGTCGATTCGTTGATAGTTTTAACTTCTGATAATTAATTTTCATTGAGTCATTGATTTTTCAGATGCGTCGAGGAAGTTGTAGACGACGACGTTTCTGAATCGAATGGTAAGAAGAAAAGAAAGAAAAGAAAGAAGGCGAAGAATGGGGAAAATACTTTGACGGGTATAAAATTGATGAGTAATTCAGAGGTGACTCTGATAGAGCTTGAAAACGAGGAGGAGGATAACAGCGTGCATAATAGAATGCGAGGGAAGAGATTAAAGACTGAGGAAAACTCTGAAGCGAGTATTTCCAAATGTAGAGAAGTTGCCGTTGAGCCAGATTGGGTATTGGGGAAATCTAGCACTTTGGTTTGGTCCGATAGAACGAAAGGAGCTGTGTACAAGTACAAGAAGTCGGGGAACGGAGCTCTGATTGAAATAGATTGATTTCTTTGTTCTCTTATCAATCCTAGAAAAAGGGAATTTTGATCTGAAATATTGAGATGGATTTAATGAATGACAAAGATTTTAGGGAGTTATTTTATCGAGTTTACTTACAATTTTTTGTTTTTTTCTTATTATTATTAACATAAATTCACCTGAAAGACCGAGACAAAATAAAAAAAAAGAAGAATATTATAAGTTGATAATTATTAAGCTTATTATATCTTTGACAAACAACCCACAAACATTTTCAATAAACTTTGTTAACAATTGTTAGTTGCTTTTCTTTTTTTTTTTTTTTTCAAACAAATCAACTTCTTTCATTGATTCGAATAAGTATGAAATTATAGTATTTCGATATCTACAAAAATTCACACACTCTTTCAATTTAAATTCACCTAGCTTCATCAAATATTTATTTTCTATCCCCAGGTTCTTATTTTTTGTTATTAATAATTTTATTTATTCATACTACTTGTTTTTTTTTTTTTATTTCACATAATACGTAACTTATTACAATATAAAATATACGATAACAGTAATAATAATAATAATATTATTTGAACAAAAAAAAAAAAAAAATGTATAATATAGTAACCAAAGGTTTTTCTTTACTAATAAATTAATTACATTGTATAGGTGTACAGATATGTTTTATTCGGTGCCATTCTTATGCCATGCACACCTGCATATCTGATACATTCACATATCTAGATAAATATAATGGTAATTTAAAATTTGTTTAAATAATTAAAAATGCGCGATTTTATTTTTTTTCAAATCCTTTTCACGAATTTTTCTCAACACGCTCCAAAGTAAAATGTTCTATCGTAACACATGGTAGATATTGCTTGGCACCGCTCGGTATATATGTATATAATACATCCAAATAATTATAATACAAATATGAAATACCATACTGACATTTAATATTCTGATTCATACACAGTAATATATAAATACATTCTTTTTTTCTTCAATTATTATAATTTTTCTTTCTTTTTTGTTTAATTTTCTTTAATCCCCCTTTTCTTTTTAAAGTTATAACAATAATATTGTTTACCAATTATTAGCGATTCTTTCAGTAATGTCCAGTTTACTAGACATCTTTCACAGCCTAACCGAATAGTGTGCAAACACCATGCCTTTACCGTGGAGAAAAATAATCTCCGTGTTTTCACTTCGAAAATTTTAAATTTTATTTTTTTATTTAATCAATTTTTATATTCCCTTCTCATAGCCAAACGACAAACGAATATAATTTAATTATTAATAATTTTAATTTAGGTATGTATAATAAGAATAACATTGCCCTGAAAAGATTTACTTCTCATTTCTTTCTTTCGTTTTCGTTTTATCTACTCTCTCTCTCTCTCTCCCTCTGTGCCTCGTATTTATACATTTTTTTCCTTTCTTCCTGTATAAATTATCCTCTAGTAATAAATATAACATCACTTATAAATCTAATTTTATTATTTTCTTTTATTTTTATTTATTTATTTTTTTTAATTCATTATTTGTGGTAGTTTAATTTTCATTTCAATATTTTATTATTTATATAAATCCGCTAACAACCATATATCTAAATATAGTTGTATTTTGGAAAGTTAATTAGGTATATTCAATATAATACAGCGCTAAAGATTTACCCTAACTTAACAAAAATCAGTTTTTAGGATTAGGTTTTTCATTATTCATTCATTTAATTTTTCGTTTTATTCTCTGCGGGTCATTTCGGGATTTGGCGAGGTCAAATCTCAGTTTGGTACAGCGGTAAGCGAGGAAGGCAATTTTTGCTGCGTCGAAATTGCTGCTGAATTGTTGCAAGTCTCTTTGCTAATCATTAGAGTCTTAGTCGTGGACGCCATCGGAGCTATTATTCTATGGCAGGTAGTTATTTCAGAGTTCGATACTGGCTCGTTTTCAATATCCTGTAGTTTTAACTGAAGTTTTGCGTGCTGACACGGACTGACGTGATGAAGACGCGAGAAACAGTCGCTACAAACTCTCACAGGATTGTATAACTGTTCACTTGGCAGTGGCGTAGAATTTTCCGAACAGTCGGCGCAAAATATTTTACCACAGCCTCTGAAAATATAACTCTCTTCGTCAGTTACTCGAATATATTTTATTAAACATCAATTACAAAACAATTATTCAATATCGATTCAAATGTCTATCATTTTTTTTTAAATTTACCTGCAATGGTGCTTGCGTCTTCCCAACCAAAATTCTGTGTCGCATCCCATGCAACGATTAACTGCGTGATCTGGTACCCAAAGAACCGGCGCTGGGCCCAACTCTTCCACAGCCTCCCAGGACATATCCGACGGAAGCGATTCTCCGTGTTCGCCTGCGCTTCCGACAGAATCCGGCAACGATCCCTAGATTTGTGAAAAAAAAATTACAGTGTTTTGGCATCATAGTTTCTTCTTTTTTTTTTTATTTTGAACATTCACAGAGTATCGATTAAAGCTTAAAAACACCGGCCAACAACGCTAATTTCATTTTTATTTTTGATAAATAATTGTTGCGAAGACAAATTACGTGTTGTAATATAATTGAGAATTAAACAGAATTAAACGTTCGATGATTCCTTTTTTTTTTAAATAAAATTTGTCTTACTTCGCAACTCTTGCAGGTATCGGTGAACATTAATCATATCCTGATCGATTTTCCATTTTCATTTTCAGTAATAAAAAGAGTCGTCTAAAAGGTACATCGATCGCAATATGAGTTGAAAATAATCTGCAGAGGGGAAAAAAAGTGGTCTAAAAAAAAATTTATTTGAATAATAAAAAATAAAATAATAATTTTGTGAGATTTCAAACGCAGGGAAGCCAGAGTCTGGCTCAGGAATTTATAATAATCAAACAAATTCCCGACGTTAATGAGAAACGATAAGACACTCGGAAAAAAACGATTCTTCCTTAGATCCGACGATACTTACAATGTCATCAATGCGATCATTGTCGGCGTTGTGATTGCAGACTTGTCTAATTAGGGCTAGCCTCGTCGTGTGTAATTCTTTTCTCAAAGCTTCCACCTTGAGCTGAATGAGAAAGGAAGAAAAAAAAGAAAATAGTTGTCTCATGGTCTCCGTTGGATTGGATAAAAAATAATCGTTTCAACATTTCACCTTATTCTCAACGGCTATCTGCTGCAATCTCATTTGAATATCGCTGCATATAACCGGGAGTCCGTCGATATCGTCCAGTCTGTCGGGATTCTCAATCGCAATATCTTGATGGATCGGAGAAGCTGGACAAACGCTACTCGGGGTCCTAGATAGCAGAGGAGCGCTTATGTCGCTTATGTCACTGCCGTCGTGACCCCTGTTGCAGTTACAGGTACTACGCGCGTGATTCGCATCTCCCCAAGTCAGTATCGGCTCTTCGGACGAAGCCTTTTGCGATCTGGGGTGATCAAATGATGGAGTTAGTATAGATAACGGGTGTCAGTATTGTTTCGATAGAAGATTGAAGAGATTAAGATCGATATCTGTAATCATGATTCTTACATATCGGTTTCAACGTCGACGGTATTGTTAACAGGATCACTAATTGGTATTAGGGTATCCGTCGAACTGTCGACCGAAGGATTGACCGGTGAACCACTCGGTATTTCAGCCTTGTAGTCCCTTCTTAAACTTACATTTACATCAACTGTGTTTTCGTGCACTGTCTGAATACTGTCACTTAATTGGTTTTTATCGGTTTTATCGTTATTCTCAAAATTCATAGAGTCGAATTTTCTGAAACAGGATAAAAATACGGATCGTTAATTAATTACTCGCCGCAATTTTATGCGCAAGACGTAAAACAATCCACAAACTTTTCTAGTGTAATGCTGGGGTCGCTTAGTCTTCTATGCGGATATGCCGTGTGGTCTTGAGCATGTATCAGATCTCCGTACGATCGCGTCTTTGTCATTTGGCTCTGAGGCTCCTCGCCCTCTCCACCTTCGATATCGATCATGCCAACTCTTTGCTTGTTGTTATCTCCCGTCGACGTTACCATCGAGCCTAGATAAACCTCTGACCACAAGACAAGGTCGCGCACGTTGCAGCTGGGCCATAGTACCTGTGAATTATCGGCAAATTGTTAGTAAAAAAAGGGGGAATCCCGGAGAAGAATATTCGAATATTATCGACGATCGACTCACCTGATTCTTTGAAGGTGAGTATAAATAATTAACAAATGAATTAGAATTCAAAAATCGCCAAACAGAAAATGTGCGATCGCGAACCCTTAGCTGCAGTCGTTCTTGTTTATTATTACAAAGGAATGTTCCAAAGAGCTGTGAATATGTGTGTTGGGCGAGTTTTACCTGGAAAAATAAGAACACAGTTTATGCAACTGATAAGAATATCAATTTTTGGATTATGATAACGGACGATGAAGATCAATCGTATACTAACAATGTATTCGGGCGACATTTGAAAACTGCAAGGGAATTGTCGAATCAATTGATGCACGCAATCAAGCCATTGAAGAAACACGGGACAACGTTCGTTGGGATCGTCGCATCCTACTGTCTGTCCGCACCGATCGGCAAACTTGTGTCCAAAATCGAGCCATTCTCTTTCGCAGAGAATTTGAAAACCCTGTGTATGACATAAAATTGTGCATAAAATCGAGACAAGGATCAGCGATAGTTGGAAATTCATAAACGCAATACAAACCTCTATTGTACGGTAATAAGGATCTAGCAACAATTGAGCGAGGGCAACAATTTGCGGAGTCCGATCCCACCCGTCGCTGCAATGAACGAGTACGGGTCTCCCGTCTCTTTCGATAGCCGAAGTAACAGTTACGGCTGCTCTGAGTAATCCAGACATGTGTTGCAGCCAGCGAGTACCTTCCAGCAAGCTTAGCCAACTGAAAATGAGCAGAATCGGTTATAAATGAAAAACGACGAGGTATCTCTCCCCGAATACGTATTCCACGTCTTTCGCAACAACTTACTTCGGTTGATCGGCATCAGAAGCACAAAGCTGTCTAACGGCGTGAAAACTCTTTCGTATTGAATGTATGTTCGGAAGATTCATAAACTGAATATCACAACTTGGGTAATACTCAGGGCACTCGCACCCTCCTCCGCGCGCTCTGTTCGCTACAGCCGTTGTGTAGGATCTGGCGTCGACTATCAGTACTTTCTACAAATAGATTTTTATCCCATTACCATTACCTTCTGGCTCTGTTTTCTCATCGCCTAATATCCGTTGCAACGAAGGTTTACCTTGATTACAGGTGGGCTAACGGGAGTCTCGGGTGCGTCCGAACAGTTCAGGAGAGGATCCACCGTCGTGGATTCGCCCCCGTCGTACGAACAAGCGTCGGAGAGAGCTTTGAGCAGATCTTCATCTTCGGAGCTTCGCCATCCCAGCCATCCAACTTCGGGTTGACTGCTCCGAGCTATGACCGATCCGTTATTTGTGTGCCTGAAAATCGGAAATCAGAGATTGTCAAGTATTGAAGTGAAACGTTGAACAATTTATTCTGCGATAAACTACCTCCAAACAACCGCGGGAATTCGTCTCGAGCTCCTGAATTTAGCAACCTTCTCGAGGGTCTCGTCCGTGATACAAGCAGGGACCAGAAGCTGCGGGGGATACGAAGGGCACATTTTGTAGTCTGCGTTTATCTGACTTATGCGCCAGGTGCCGTGGAGGTTGAACTTGAGTCGCTCCATCTGTATCAATCGTTGGAATCAGTTATCACTTTTGAGGAGTAGGATTTATTCGGAATTCGAAAGACTCTTACTTCCGATTGAAATGCAGTCGTGTAGGACGAGTGGTCTTTCCCCAATCTCGGGTAATCTTTTCCCTCCTCGACGCACCAGGCGTAATAGGCAAAGGCGAATATGTCCTCTATGCTCTTCCGCGGATAAGTGAGTTTGTGCAAACGTTTGAACCATTCCAAGCAATGCTCGTTTGTTGAAAATGCACAACTGTGAGATAAGTAATGAAACATCGTTGTGATTATGATAGAAAATGAATAAATAATATCGGACAAACAAGCCTCTGGATAACTGTATTATCATTTTTATAATATATCACCTCAGCGAAGGAGCATCTTTGCAACTGATGTGCAGGAAGAATATCTCCTTGACTTCAAGTTGCTCTATGAGTCCCAGAGGTATGTTATAGTTCGACTGATTAAGCTGCAGGTATAATCTGTAATTGGATAGCGCCAAAACTCCGTCCGAAGTACGTCCGAGAGCCAGAACGGATTCCCCGCTCAACGGGGTGAAAGGAACGGTCAGAGACGGATCCTCGCTTTCGACAGTATGCTTTGGGAACAGTTCAGAAGCACGCAGATGGCAAATAGATTGCAGACTGGTCGGCTCCTCAGAAGTATCCATCGCAGTCTACAAGAGACGATCGGGATACGAGATCAAGACGAATTTAAATAAATAAATAAATAAATAAGAGTATGTTCAGCTTATTGCGTCTTTGTGATACTGAAACATTGGTAACAATAGCCTCCTCCTCCGGCAGAGCAAGGTATAATAACAACACGATCATTCAAGGACGTTGAAGAGTTCAATTACATTTCTCTCGTGTTGAACTAGATCACGTACCGTGCGACAATTCTGAATCTAATATTGTCAACGGAGGTAAGATTATTCTCTAGTTTCGAACGAATCCCTGAGATTCGGTCAATTCTTGTACATTTGTTCGAGTATTGAGTGAAATACGAGTGAATATTCATTGAATGATATTACGCGTTTTATCGGGCTTAAAAAATGCAGCCAAAATTCAAATAAAAATAAATAATTCATACCGCCGAACAGGCTTATGCTAAACCCGTTGGCTATCCAAAGTTCAAACGCTGTAACCGTATGTCATAATAAAAACGTAAACATTGATGTTGCAACTAAGGCACTGTGCTATACCGTTCGTTCTGTTACTGTTAGAAAAAATCGAAACAATGTATCCCCAAAATGGTATTTTGAGATGCCTAAAACAATGACGACTCACCCTCTAAGAAACTTTGGCTTCCAGGTGCCTCCAGGCTCACAGGTTTATTCGTTTAGAATTCTGTCTATAAATATAACGATAAGGTATTATTGCGGATAATAAACATCATCTACCACTTACATCACATTGCGATCTATTATCAGATGGTTTGAGTTTTAGTTACACCGGGATAACAGAGAAAAAAGAGGAACTAGATCTTCAAGGAGAAGTAAGAGAGCTATTCTATATTTTTCTTTGCATTTATAGAACAGATACAATTTCTTAGATTCAAGGGGGAGATACGAAACGAGACGCTTGTTAAAAGTTGAGTGAAAATTGATACTTTGAAGCGGAAAACAAGCGAGTGTTTTATTTTGCTGCGAAGAGAGGATATTTTTTCTTTTTTTCTCCTCCGTTGATACCGAGCCAAGTTGATAAGCGTTTCGCGGACTAGCTCAGAATAATCCATCGATTCCTCCGCAATACCTTTTTCACATTAAATTCAGAGTGTAAACCTGGCTATTGTTTACAGGGTTTCAGGCGAAATGGGACAAAAATAGTTGTGAGGACGTTCCAAAGACAGATGTATACAAATCCGGAGAATAATGTGACGCAATTAGGTCAGGCGGCAACATATTAAGACTACAAACTCATTTCTCCTTTCAAATAACCCTGCGGTACGACGGGCCTGAAAACTGTTTCAAATTTGTTGCCTATTTGCGAGTAAATTCGAATCAACTCTACTCCTTGTCAAGATCCGAAGAGAATAAATTTGATCTATGAAAGCAGGAAAAAAAAGCGGCCGTACAAGTGAAAATATCTGGGAAATCTCGCGCAGCTTCTCCTGCGGCGATATCAAAACGTCTGCGAAGCAAAAAGCAGCGTTCTTGCGTCGCGAAATGGGTGATAATATTCCGGTCAGATAAGCGTGCCGAGTGCATCATGCCAACCAGGAGCAAGTAAACGTAAGTAATATCGGAGAACCGCACTGCTTAGGTACTGTCAATGAGATATATCAGATCTAAGCAAGCTAAAACGTACAGAAACGGCGAAAAAACCATAAATATATCCGGGAAGGACAATCAAAGCTATAAAGGGATAAAAATGATGAGACATGCATCATTGGTTGCAGTCGAATTATGGAGAACTTCGCGCAAGTATTGTGTAACAATTCGGGTTTTTATAAACGCTAATTATACGTCCCGAACGTGATATTGTCGTATGTGTATATTTTGGAGGTAGAGACGGGAGCTAAACAGTCGTGTGAGGGTCTTGCCTTTCTTTTATCGCGGGTGCGAGAGAGATCGTCTGTTCCGAGCTTCACAAGGATAATAAAGCGAGTCTTGTGACGTGATGTAAAAGAGCCACCTTGTGTACAGCAATTCGCAAATGTCAAAATGAAATCAACAAGATGTTATTCTGTTCGTACGTGAAACTTACTCGAATAGCGGAATTGCAGTATCATTTATCGCTGGGTCCCTCCTACCCGACGTACAACGTCAAATCCATCGACACTGGGTACCTTAGTTCGATTGATATAAACATTATTTAGTTGGAAACATTTTTCTGCTCGATTAGACAGACTGGATTATATTAAAAAGTACGCAGATCGTAATAGAAGAGCAAGTCATAGACCAGCAACTAGAACACGGACTTGTTATCGGGCCTTGTAGCCATACACGGCAACGGGCAAAACTACAATGACCGACTACGAATCTAATGCCGGGTTCACAGATTTTTCACGCCCGATGGGCGACGCGACGCGATTTACGCAGCGTCATCCTTTTTCATCGTGACAACTTTGCGGGTATACAATATACATCGTCAACTACAACTATTCTGCGAATAACAAAAAGCCTACTCAACTCCCACGCTCTTTGTTCAAAATTCCACATTTCGATGGTGGTTCGAACCCACGACTCACCGCAAGGTCCGCAGGCGACGCGTCGCGTTCATGAGGCTTAAGGTGAAATTAAAGTCACGTGACCTTGATATGATTTACACTTGGAATTTTCAAACGCTATTATCTCATCCCAAACACATTCGACTGATGTGAAATTGATATCAGTGACGTAGAAAAACTGAATGAAGGACCTGCAAATCGTGGATTTTCGAATATCGAAAGACATAATCAGAATTTTGTGTAACAATATTGTTCTGTAACCCAAGGAGGTGCTGCCCCTCTCCACGAGGGGCAGCACCTCCTTGGGTTACAGAACAATATTGTTCAAAAACTGTTATTACGTCTTTATTTTCGAAAATCCACGATTGGCAGGCCCTTCATTGAGTTTTTCTACGTCACCGATATCAATTTCACATCAATCGAATGTGTTTCGGCTGAGAAAATAGCGTTTGAAAATTCCAAGTGTAAATCATATCGAGGTCACGTGACTTTCATTTCACCTTAAGCCGGTTCTCAATTCAATTTCAGCCAATAAGAACGCAGGGATGAAGCCCGCCAAATTCGAATTGATATACGGATTTATGCGCGTAACAGGCTTTTTTATCCACTTATTTTAATCTAATAATAAGATCTACTTCCAGGTTTCGCAGAAATAGAATTTTTTATTACCTTTTTGCCATCTTACAGCTAGATTAATCAATGCCACTGTGACACTGGTGGTTGAACCAATAAGTCCGGTATTGTTTTTCATCAGTCATTTCTGAAGAGAAGGACAATGAATTTAGTTTTTTCCTTTAATGAATTATTAATTAGGAACAATATTCAATAACATTTCCAGGAATTCGAAGTTTTATAGGTGAAAAAGTACCATAATCATGGAGGAATCGAGTTTTTTATATTTATTTATTTAAGATGCAAAACAACTTATAGGGCGGAAGAAAAATTGTTCACATTTTGATTGAGAGTATAAAAAAAAAGATTTTAAGTATTTACACCTGGATATATACTAGGTAGACATGAATCGATTAATTTTTATTAGTTAAATAACCAATTTGTGTTTGCAAGATTATAGCTTAGTTGGCTCGTTATATAAAACACAACGTGGCAGTGAAAACAAAATTTCCTTAAAAATAATAGATCTTTTTGTTTCAAACATTATTGAAATACCACAGAATTAGTATTACGTATATTAATTATGTAAATGCAAAGCCTTGAGAAAATTATTCTTCATGTACCATAATCCCGATCAAACTTTCCAGAAATTCGGATTCTGTTCCATTCTTCTCAAGAACGTGGTGTACCAATTTTGCATAATGGAAAGAGGCACAAAATTTTCCGAAGGATTAGGTATCATCTGTGACTGCGTCACTGCGAAGCTTGATACGTAATTGAAAAAGTGCGATAACATTTTTTGACTGAAAGAAGTATAAGTGTTGACGGTCTCTTCGGCTGCGGCCACAGTCTGCTGCTCTATCAGACTCAACGGTTCCACCGATATACCTATTTGGGCATCGTGAGATATTTTCTCAACGCCAAATACGGTCTGATTTATGTTCTCAAATTCGTGATTCTTCTTCAGATTAGATATCCTGAATATCGCCGACGGCTTCGTGTTCGACACAAAGCCAAGGTTCTGCCAGTTGGGCGGAGCCGTCGGATCTGGCCAACTGAAATAAACTGAAATAAAGAAATACACGTCAATAATTCATCGTCCACAGTTTCCCTATGCAAAAGAACTCACCAGCTCCGCCTAGTCCCTCAGGAAACGGGACAGTACCGGTGAGAAAAATGACAACATGATTGACATTGTCTGCGTCAGGAATTGTAACGATGTACTTAGTCTCGCTGACTTGTTGGAATTCGGTTTGCACCTGAAATTTAAAAATGATGTGAACGAATAATCGACGAATAGAAAAAAAAAATTCACAACTCTTTATTTTTTTTTTGTGGCTTAATTTTGACGAAGATCGATAAACAGAATTGAAGTAAGACTTACCAAACGTCCAGATACAATGAGGCCGAACATAATTGGAATCAATCATAAAAAGGACGTAAAACGACGAGAACCATCTAGAATATATTCTGCAGGTCCTTATCACAGCAATAACTCTGCTACCGTGCTGCTTACTTCGCCGGTTAACTCGATAAAATATACTATAATCACTTATATCAACTACAAATCGTATAGTTTGATTAATTGTCTCTTTAGTTTGTAATTAATTATAGATTCACTTTTCGTTTAACCTGATACTACGACGTCGGCGTTGTACATATTATTAAATTCTTCTCCCTTGCTTCGCTTCCTGCATTCTCTTTCAATAGGTGCGAGACAGCGAGACTGTCGAACTCATCGACCAGCGACGAAACAAAAGATGACGTCTAACTACATAGATAGAGGATACCGACGGAGCCCCAGGCGCCGTCGGTAAAGAAGAACGACTGACTCGTTTGCCGACGGAGTAACCGAAGAACCAAAAAAGACAAAAAAATTGTTTTAATATATTTAATTATTCCTACGATGAATGGACTTGAATATAAAATCTCATGATCTCATTCCGATCTACGAATAGTCGATGTCCGGCTTGAAGTTTGACAAATTTATGTACTAGAAGCATATAGGAAAAAAATATAGAATTGCGTAGGATTGTTTATCCGTTTCATATATATGTATATATATTCGTAGAAATATCGCTGAGTTTATTTATTTATTTCTTCTCGATAATTATTCGTGGAATACAACCGAAGGTCGGTAAAACTCGTATAAATACGTCAAATCTCTTTTTAAAATTGTACGTGATCGTAGAGTGACGAATGCGGGGTGTGTATGTCCTACGGACGCAAACTACACGTAATTTCCAGCCGTTGCTACAACTCCTATAGAAAAAGATGACGCGATCTGTGGAGGTTCGAATACGACGGTGAGGAGGAATGACTACGCGCAAATAATCGCTCCCGAAACCTGCCCCAAGTTCTAAAATTCGATTAAATTCAAACGCAATTATAACCTAGAATAAATGTAATACGACTGGATAGATTGAATGAATAAACTAGACATTTTTCAATGATAAATGTTTTATTTTTTATAACTTTAGCAACAATCTGTTTGCGCAGTTTTGCACGAACACAAGCATTGTAACGTGTATTATTGTAAATCGCATCATCGTCCCATCTAGAACTAATATGGCTTTGGATAAATAGACGGGATCACGCAAGATCAAAGATATCGGCCAATGGAAAGCACGCCGATAGAACGTAGCAGGTATCCGATTGGTCGATGATCGAAGTTTGGAAACAATTAATTCGTTTTTTTTTCTTCTCTTCTCTTCTCTCCTTTCTGTTTTATAGGTGGTAGAGAAAAAAAAAATAATATTCACGGTCGACCCGCCAGTGGGTGATCGAAGGTCTTCAGTTTTGAAAAGAGCCGTTCGATAAAATTTCATTTCAAACAGCATATTCGTTCCACAAAGGTGCGCTCGCGTACTATTAAACGGCTACTTTCGTTCGCGTGGGCAACGTTCGTTCTTTTTTTTTTTGTTTCCTTCTTTTCTTTTTTAACTCCGTTTGGTTCGAGCGTGTTGACAACCCACTTGCGATATTATAATATTTATACAGCACAAACAAATCGCGTCTATATTGCAAAATACAGTGTGTGAAATAATGACAAATTTATTTGTTATAATGTTGTTTTAAATAACGTAAATAAGTGATATTCAGACTCGATGCCCTATCCTTATTACATCGAAGGTGAATATAATTGGTAATAAAACGCGTGGGAAGTAAATGAAACTCTCGGTGTGTGTGTATCATAGTTGAAAGTATTGGCTCACACGCACCTATACTACACTCGACGAGTTGAGATTTTCTAATTTTTTTTACCCCGCTTCGATCGCCATTCGCCGTTTGTTATTGGAATAGGATAAATTCATAGACAGGCTCTTCGGGTTTTGGTAAAATTCGTTAAACGGGTCGCGTTAATGTCGAGTAAAATTCGGTCCGATTATAGTTCGAATTTCAATTCAGCTGATACCATATTTGATCAAAAACCATTCACGTTCTCTTTACCACGCACACAGCCCGTGTGGTGAACTTCGATGTGTGACATCACGGTTCATTGTTGGAGGTTTACGTCATTCTCAAGTTGGAATCCGCGCGGCGGAAATCTGATTACAATATATTACCGCGAACGTTAGATTTCCTCGGTTATTCGGTTTACCTATCGAGGATAAATCGTCGCCCATTCAGGGTTACATCGAAGCCTCAAGTTCGTTATACGTGCGTCGAATAAAATCGTTGGTAGGACGAGCAGCAGACGCATTTATATTTAAACATGTCAACCTTGCCCATGCACGACGTCTCACGGTAGCGCCAACTTCTGGTACTTTGGTTAATAACATTATTTACTGGAAAGTGAAAATCCCGAGGACATACGGCGATGCGACCACTGGACTTTCCGTGAACCCTGATATTTTATAAAGAACAAACATCGACGCTCCGATTCATTTTCAAAACTCGAACCCACTAATTAACAACTCGATATTTTACTTTAAATATAAACAGTGTATAAATAAGTATGACCATCACCGCCGCCACTCTCGGAGGTTGTTTTTAATATCCACTACACGAAACGGGCATAAATCGAAGACAGATCCACACCACGGCAAGGGACGTATTCGTATATTGGAGAATCATTTGAACGCAATTACGTCAAATGCAGTCGTCGTTTGTGACCTTTCTGATGACAGCTGCCACATATTTTCTTTATGAGTGGCCGACGTTCACCGATGAAACGTTACCAAGGTTAGTTTTCGTCGCTCTCAAGCTCCGGTTGACATCGACCAATTTAACCTCTCCGAGGCACCGTCGCCCTCGTCTGACGTATCTCCGATTTGTTTTCCAGATAATTTACCCGTACGTGATGCATTTGTTTCCAAGTTGGTCGGCGCTGCACGAGATGCCGCATTGCGCTGAAGAATGTCATAAAATAACTTCTGTCGATTGTATAATGTTTGGGGAATTTTGCGTATTTGCTACAGAGCTTGATCGTTTATGCGAACGAGGGTAAGTAAGTATCAAACATTGATGAAACAACGAAAGTGGTTTACACGCCGTTGGCATTTTGTGCCTCGGGTCTCGAGTCTCCGTTCGGATAAATTCTCTTCGGTCGATGTTAGAGAGCAAAGAATTTCTGCGATCAAAGCTTTGAGCCGATAAAATCGATGACAAACTTTGTTTGTTTCAGGGAAGAGTATTTAAAGACCTGTCTGTAAATGAGCGTAATTGTTGCAAAGGATACTCATATGTGTTAATGATGTTGAAACGTGGTGTGCTGTTTTTCATTGCAAAAGGATTTGACATTTGGAAGTACGTTCTGAATACATTTAGAGGAAACCTCTGTACTAGATCGCACTAATCCAACGGGTATGAATCGTTCGAAAGGCAAAGCGAGTATTTTTCTGTCTTTGTGAAAAATGTTTGCCTTTTGAACGACTCCCACAAGCTTTTTTATGTTTCGCTTTTACGCTACGGTGACCTAAGACAATAAAGACAATAAACTTATCTATTATCTTGGCTCTTATCATTCCTAATGAGGGTGAAACGTGAAGCAGATAAAACTCTGAACGTCGAGTCAAAGAATCGCTCGCACTACCACCGCTGTATAAATTGCATCTTTCATAGTGGTATTAAGGACGCTCATAGTGTGCGTAGCTGTGATATTGATTTAACAATGCATCATCGATCGGAGGTGACGATTATAGCTAATATTCGCTCGTTTATAAAGAGTCGCATTATCGAAATAACACGAATGCAATTAGAGAAGCTCTTTTTCGTTCTATCCACGAATACTAACACTGTTCGAATCTGTTTATTTCATTTGAAACTAAATTTTGTCCTCTTCATTGACCTAAACTCTCGCCTACTTTTGTTATGGTAATATCGATGGGAAGGAATTTCTCCCGGGACGTGATCATCGCCGCGGCTAATCCGTCTACTTTTCAAATGTTACTGCGTGCTATTAAGAATTCAAAATACACCTGATGCAACTATTCCGTCTTCTTTGTATCGTAGAATATAATTCATTAACTCTGACACATATTTGCTCTCGAAGACGAACGTTCGCTCTGTTGAAAAAAATTAAACAGCAACTGGAAATAAATGTGCATCCGAATGTCGAACGTATTTTTTGAAAAACTGGAGCAATTCATTTATCAGCTTTCTTGATCCTTTTTTTTCAATGAAATCTGATGTATCTTTGATTCATTGAGGGTATTTGAATTAGCCAGTACGTAACTATATCGCTAACAACTATTTCTTACGTTGCAGAGTAACTGTTCCTATGAGCGCCAATCTTTCAGTGCATTGTGATGGAAAGGATACTAATTTTAAAACCAATTCAAGTGAGTAACAATGCTGGTGGCGAGTTTAAAAACTAAGGCTATAATAAAGTATTTTTAATAATTTTTTTCTTTTTTTTTTGTGACCAAGGTCGTCGCTGTATGAAATTTTCATGCAGATGTGGTTGTGCAAATTATAGATCAGCAAAAACAAGACCGTTAAATCTCTTAGATTATTAGGGTCTCTTCCGTCTCTCAATTATTCTAAGAACAATTAACTTTCTGATTTCAGATCGACATACTCAATTATTATCCAATGATTCATATATTTCGTTATCCAATGGCAATGCAATGAAAAATTACTCTTTCTTTACGCAAATGTTATATTTTATTTGAATATAAACAGACTGTCACGTTCGTAGTTATTATCTATGTTCTTCTTTCTCTAATATATGCACAAATGTGGAATAAATAGAAACACACTAATTATTATTTTCATATTAAACGATGATACAAAAATCTTCTCTACTCGTGACAATGGATCTGAAGATTTCTCGCATTCTGTATATTGAACCAAATATTTTTTCCCCAGAGAGAATGGCATATGAGGTATTTTTGGGTGGATCCTGTAACCCGACGACTTGGAGGTCAGACGTGGCAATACCAACTCTTCAGAGACTTGGAATCACATATTATAATCCCGTAAGTCCGTCGGTGGCTTAGTATCAATTCTGGGAAAAGGATATTCTTACGAAATTTATTACCTTCACAGCAAGTTTCGCAGTGGGGACCGGAACTGATAGCTCAAGAGTACGAAGCTAAACAGACGGCGAGGGTTTTGCTATTTGTTATAGACAACCAGACGCGTAACACAGCAGGTATTATAGAAGCAGCTCAATTGGCAGCGACTCGCAGCAATTCCTTAATACTTGTAATATACCCTTATCGACCCGGTCAGAGCATTCTCGGAGAGAACGTTTCGATGCAGTGAGTATTCGCCTTTAGAGTTCATATCTGAGGACGCTAATTTCGTATCGGAGCTAATTTTTATACACACAATTTCAGCGAATACTACGACTTGATGAATGGGCTATTAGTACTTCAAAACCTCGTAGAACCGCAGAGGATACCGATATTTGAGAGCATCTCCATTGCTCTCAATTGTACATCTAAGGTAAACGCGTGTTCTGTGATAAACATGCTGTATAGTCAATGAATCGAGATTTAAGAGATTAGAAAATTGCTTAACCACGGTTGTTACAAATTGAGGCTCAGTGAACTGGGTAAAAATGAGAATAAGTAGTGAATTTTGAGAAGAAGAATTTTAGAATTGAAAGTTTGTAACAACTGTTTGACAAATGTTTAATTGGAGAGTAATTAATGGAGAAAAATAACGCTACTATTATTTTATCCATTTAAAATGTTGCATATTAATCAATTTTTCGACATACTATTTTAAGGGTGCTTATGGGATGATTCTAAAGCTTGTTCCCCTGCATAAATCATGCTTGCCGAATTTGTCTATAGAAACGATAAGCCGAATTCTTATAACGTATCAGTTTAATTTCTTAGAATTTAAGTCCGGTACTTATCCAATTCGCGGTGACAAGATCGATTATAGAGTTAAAATCTTTGAAAAATTCTTAGAACGAGTAGTTTAAGATGTGCTTAAATTTATGTGTCACTCTTTGTCGCCCAATGAATCAAGCCCTTGTAAAATACTACTATCAACCAGAAAAGATTTGTCATCGTTTTACTTATCTTTGCTCATGTATCGTCACAGTGTCCATAAATATTGAGGAAGAATGAGCGTGCCAAAAGCTTTGTGTGAATGGTGGAGCTGTTCAGATATTATAACAACTATTCAGAATCGAATTTTATTAACATCCAATTTTTTTTAGTATACCTAACTTATTCAATGACGCGGAATTATCTAGGGAATGTAGAATCGGCAATTTGCAAGAAATTGTTAATCGATCGTCAAAGTCTGCTTGGGAGTTTGTGACCGTTCGTTTAGCTGTTGAACTATCATGCATTAACATTTCTGGTCTCACTTAAACTACACACGTGGTTGAAGAACTTCTGTCCTATTCTCATGATTGCATTCTTCATCTCAACTGAAAAGTCGTGAGAATAACTCAGGGCAATTACTATCGTTACAGATACTCCGTGATGCTATTAATGTACAGGACTTAAATGTTGAAGATGGAATTAGGCCACTTCGATTGGGAACTGACCTTATGTATGTATCCATTACGCATGTTCAATCTGACATGATTTGGCTTCGGTCGATTCCCGTTGAAAATATATCAGAGAATCGAATTGACTCGAGTTATAGAAAAAAGATATTGAAAAATCCTGTGTCGTTGTGATATTTTAAAGAATGGTCTGACATTTTGCTGTACAAATTTATTTCGCTATAATGACTACAAATAATTATCCTTATCAAAATAGGAAGAGATTGAGTTGTAAAATCACTCATTTGAAATTATTAGTCTACTGGTTTTGACGTTGATCTGATATCTATAAAAATCGAGATCCAAGTAACTGTGAAAAACAAATTGCTTAAACTTTGACCCCGAGATATTGGGGTCGGAGTGAATTGAAGCTTCGCTGTTTATACGCATCGGTCCGAGATAATTAATGTAAATAAATGACTTGATTCGATCTTGGGTTTTCACGTATTTGGAGAGACTGTACATAAATATTGTAGAATCGTTTTAATTTTTTGTCCTGATGAACATAAAAATTATTTTTCAGAAAATTGAATGAGATATTTAGGTCTATGGATGTTAATAATACCGGAACAGTAAGCTTGGGTGAAGTAAGTATGCGATCCTAATCAATAACAGTTTGGTATTATAATACTGCCAATAATTTTCAGGCATGGATTGCATTACAATCTAATACAAAGTGTAATGTATCAGTTGCAGATTCGTTCAATGCTATACACAATTCAGGTAATAAACGTACACGCACAATGTGTGATTATTTTCATTCAAGCAAATCAAATCAAATAAATAAATAAATAAATAATTGAATTTGCTCGGGAAAATTTCGTTGAAAATTGTCAACCTTTCTCGACTAATTGCTGATTTTAACATTCCAGATGTGTATGAAACATTAATAGCGAATTTTTCGTCCGAAGATGACCCAGCAGAGTATCAAATAGATTTTGAACAGTTCTGTGCAGTTGCAGCTGAATGGGCTTGGAAGTTAAAAAATAACAGCGTTGCCAGTGAAAGTGAGATACCTTCAATTTGGAGTATATTATATAAGAAGGCTTCAAAGTTCCTCCACAGAGCTTTCATACACCCCTTTAATAAATTCATAGGTATATTCTACTCAAACAATTTTCTGATAACTGGTATTATTTGATTAAAAAAAAAAATTTGTTTTTCATGAAATTTTTAGTATGAAAATTACACTTAACAAAATCAATTTAATTTTGCAGTCACGTATTTTTTTTTTTCATTTATTTGCAAATTACGATATTGATTTATACAATTGAAAAATTCACTAAAATATAATATAATATATACAAATATATTGATTACAATAACACTAGAAAATATTATCACTCATCAAGTAACAACACGAATAATCAATGAATATAAATAGTAAATTTTACAGCAAAATAATTTGAAGCCCAGTTTAGAAAAAGTTTGAAATACATTTTACATCTCCTTTCACAGTCGAGGACAGTGTTTTTATATCTGATTCTGTATGTATGAGAAAATGCATGATGTGTTTGGTTGTGGCGAGCGAAAAGAGTCTAGGGATACTACCGTCTTAATTCTGCTTTTATGCAACGACCGAGAGTAACTAGGTGCGTACATTATGGCACTCGCTTGTTTCCATCGGTTAGAAATTTTATGCAGCTACAATACCAGTTAATTCAACCGACTGATATTGTGGCCCCATGAAATTAAAACCACATTTATTATAGCTATGTATAAATGTTCTGGGTTGTTATTCTGTACCATAATATTACAAGTTCCTTTTTTTGTATCGTTTTGGCTTCATTCTTCGAATCGCTTAAATATTCATTCGACTAATACATGTAAAAAGAAGAAAAGAAAAGTTATCTGTAAATTCCTTTCACGTCAGACCTGAAGGGCGAGTAAACCGTGTAAATTTTCGTTGCAGGCTGGCCCAATGCTTTGATACCAGAGTCTGAAAGTCGAGATTTATTTATTGGGGTGACTGGGTCAGATATATTCTGGTTAAACTCGTCAGCTGTGCCCTTAATCAAGTGAGTATCAGAGATCTTACACCCCGAAGTTACGAATTCCATCAATAATTCATAAAAATCGGTAAGAAGTCGTCAATACTCTGAAGATTAATTTATGGTTTGATTTTATGTTTAGATCGATGGGTTTAACTGTCTATAAAGCAGATTTGAACGAATACGATGTGAGGATATTATCTCAGGAATTACAACGTATGAAAACATCACGTATAATTTTACTAATTGTCCCCCAGCATTCGAGGGGTATAGCTATAATGGCTATGGCAGCTCATTTCATAGGACTCCGCTCAAAACTTGTTTTATGCATTCAGAATCTTCCTGATGATTGTACAATTTCTGGAGAAAAGGTATCGACATCGAACGTTTCAAATAATGAATAATAATGCGAATCTTTCTTAATTACTCCTCAATTATTATTATTTTCTTTATTTTCTTATCAATTTGTTACAGCTAACGCAGCAAGCTATTAAGGATTATAACCGGGGAAGAATGTATTTATCGGACTACGCAACTCGCGAAGGTGTACCTGTATTTCAAAATATTGCGGAGGCTCTAAAGCACGCGATAGAAGAAGTTCAACGTCTTTAATTTTTATATATAGCTCCTCAATTGATAAACTAATTTATTATTTTTTTCCCCTGTCTCTCTCTCTCTCTCTCTCTCTCTCTCTCTCTCACGAAACCTATTTTTACAATAACTTAACTTGACAATTTTTACTCTTCGTTTTTTTTTTTCCTTTTTGTAATTTTGGTAACTGGTTTAGGATCGATTATGTGTATATATCATTAATTATTCTAACGACTGTAGTTAATTTAAAAAAAAAAAAAACCGTGAACAATGCAACGTGAAATAATTAGTTTTTGATTCAAAGTAACAGGTTTTTTTTAACCGTACATTTAAACATAGATTTAAAAAAAAAAGATTAAAAGTAGATAACAAAATTTCATCTATTCAATGCTAAGAATTTTGTTATTAAGAAAAAAAAACATTGGCGGCTCAACATATTTATGTTTGAATATTTTCGTCATATTAATCACGTATTTCTCTCTTAAACACACACACACACACACACACACACACACACTATCTCTATGTCTCTCTCTCTCTCTTTTTATTTTTAAAATAAAATATAGCAAAGTATTATTATTTTGTATTCAATTTTTGCCTATCATCATGCCTTTTTATCTGTTAAAAAAAAAGTCAAAGAAAGTAAGAAACAAACAAAAATATTGTAGCAAAATATGACAATCTTAAACACTAACTGATGTACTTGTTGTGTACCTTTTGAGTACTACTTTATTATTCAATTTATACACGTGTATCGGAATTGTAAGTTTTACTGTTACCAACAATTGTTGGAACGATCCATTAAAGTCTATTAAAAAACTATCCGCATTCCTCTGAAAATATACATTCTTTTTTTCCCCTAAAGTCGAGATTCTTCTCCTACGATAATTCAATATATCCACTAATTTCACCAGAGTATTCATTTAATAATACTCTAATCGTTATAGTTTTACTTATAAATAAAGGACAGTAACGTTATTCGAAATAAAAAACGCTAAAAGATATTATTCGAACGTCGTTTCTGTTTTTCTAACATGGCGGCGTTTGGGCGGGAAAACCTGGAATAGTCGGGGAATTTCTTCTCGTACTTGTTTTTCGTGATAAACATTTGAATAATAGATGCTATCATCGAGTATCTTCTATCCTAGCGTCGACTTAAATTCTATAATTTCAAACAACTTGACATTATTTGAATTTTTTGGGGAAAAGAGGTGGGAATACTGCATTTTTTGCAGGAAATGTCAGGTAATTAAATTTCAGTGAAATTGCCGGCACCATGTTTGAATTCAAAGATGGCGGGAAGCTGCGAGGATCCGCCGAGAGAGTCGTCTCAAGTCGGGTGGTTTCGCGTCTTGTTCGCAATTCGCACTTTAATGCAAAGAGGTTCTTCTGGGTACCGTGTATAAATAGAAGTTAAAGATCAGTATGTGTGTGGCTCGCGCCTACTAATAGATTCATCAAAAAGTTAAGTTAAGTTGAACGAAGGAGAATCAACGAACGATTCAAGTGATAACAAGACGAATTTTATACGAAAAAACGATCAAGATGGCTGCCCGGTACATATTCAAAAATGTTCGAACACCGCAGCTCATACCACAGCTTCACGTTCGCTCGGCGTCTACTATGTCGATGTTTGACATTCAGCACAAAACCCCGACCGTTAGAAAAATACCAAACATACCGAAGGCCCATTACGGCGGCAGACACACCGTTACGATGCTTCCAGGCGCCGGTATTGGCCCGGAATTGATGGGTTATGTAAAGGAGGTATTCCGGTACGCGGGTGCACCCGTCGACTTCGAGGACGTCGACATAGACACCATGTCCGAGAACAACGACGACCTCGATTACGCGATCACGACAATACGCAGAAACGGAGTCGCCCTCAAGGGGAACATCGAGACCCGCTGCATGGACACAGGCGTGCCGTCCCGCAACGTAGCTTTGCGAAACGAGCTCGACCTCTACATAAACGTCCTCCACTGCCTGTCCTACGAGGGCGTAGCCTCCAGGCAGAAGGAGATGGACATTGTGATCGTCAGGCAGAACACAGAGGGCGAGTACGCCATGCTGGAGCACCAGAGCGTCGACGGTGTCGTCGAGAGTATGAAGATCATAACGAAATCAAACTCCGAGAGGGTTGCCAAGTACGCCTTTGAGTACGCCAAGAGGCACGGAAGGAAGAAGGTCACGACTGTCCACAAGGCAAACATAATGAAACTGTCCGACGGACTGTTCCTCGAAACTGCCAGACAAATGGCAAAGAACTATCCCGACATACAGCACAACGACATGATCATAGACAACACGTGCATGCAGCTGGTGTCCAACCCCCATCAGTTCGACATCATACTGACCACCAACTTGTACGGCAGCATAGTGTCGAACGTGGTCTGTGGACTCCTGGGGGGAGCCGGTCTCCTTGCTGGAAAAAATTACGGGGATCAGTACGCGATCTTTGAACCCGGCACCAGGAACACCGGGAGCTCCATCGCCGGACAGAACGTGGCCAATCCCATTGCCATGCTGAACGCGGCTGTTGATATGCTCAGGCATTTGGGGCACAGGCAGCACGCGGCTATTATACAGAATGCTATCAATAAGACGATCAATTTGGGAATCCATACGCAGGATCTTGGAGGCAGCGCGTCTAGTTCTGAAGTTGTTGAGAGTGTCATGAAGCACATTAAGCACGGGGTACACTAGAGCATTGGATGAATCTTGGAATGTAATTTAATGATGTTTTATAGTAGTGTATATTGGGCGTCTACGAAGTTAGAGTATTATTATTGAATCTAAGTCTCGCTTACATTTTAGGCTCTGTAAAAAAAAAAAAAAATTACTTCATCATCTTAAGATTTACGTATTTATTCACATTATGATAATAAACGATAAATCATTTTGCCTTATTTCATATTATTGCTCTACTACACCCTTGTTATCGATATTTCAATTACGTCATAACTTGGGAAATTCGTCTCGAATACAGATACTTATACAATTATACAGGGTGACTTCCTAACGACCGAACAGTCTGAAGTTGGCTGAAATCGAAATTTTAGTTGAGCCAATGCGCAACTGTCTGAAAGCTGATTTCTCGATTCCAGGCAACTTCGGACAACTTGTAGTAAATTAATTATCTGAAAGTAATTTTTTTTTAGCTGTACGAACTGCTAAAGGGAAAGAATCTTCTCAATATACCTATTAATTAATTACTTAATTAATTTATAGCAAGATTGCCAAAGTATTGATTGTTACATAATTTTATTTAAGATTAGAATTTATTACAAATAATGTAAAAAGAAGTAAAAAATTTAGGCAATTTATTTTGGAGAATAAAAATCAGTTTCTTCTTGACGTGTTTTTGGAGCAATTTTCGTTCCTCGAAATATTTCTTCATCATTCAGAGTAAGCAGTATCACTGAGCTAACATTATATGTATATCATATCATGATTGTGGATTCTCAATTAGACTGATTACACCAGCCGTAGTGAGCTATAGATAAGCGAACGACCTTTTGTCTACCGATTCTATAGCAATAGTATGCATACCACAAGTAGTAAGCTTTTCTAATGAATG
Organism: Euura lappo; assembly: GCA_018257835.1. Lineage (NCBI taxonomy): Eukaryota > Metazoa > Arthropoda > Insecta > Hymenoptera > Tenthredinidae > Euura > Euura lappo. Next base: position 60,296 of record JAEUYN010001597.1, on the reverse strand, counting down.
AAACTATCGATTTATCAAAAATAATCAAATCGATAATCTAATCGACAGTTTTATCTGCGTGTCACTTGTTGATTTGCTTAGAAATCAATTCGCCAAGAATCACAATTGGAATTTTCTCTGAATTAAAATATAGTCACAGTTATGAACGTCACAAATAGATTCACAATCGAGGGTTTAAAGGTCAGGGCGTAAACCCATAACTACATGATCCGTATTGAATTTGATGAATACTTGTCAATCATACAAAAAATGTTACAAAAAATGAATTTTACATATACAAATGTTAAAATTTATCAACTTCATGTTTATTGCGTTTCTGTTATCTTCATCGAGCTTTTGTACTCAATCCTTTAATTTATCGTTCAATTTCGTGAAACTTCTTGCATAACGCGTTAACAGGTGGCTTCGGATATCGAAGGATTAGGCACGTGTCGATAAGTACGTACTATATATCATAGATCCAATCAAGCAAACGTTTTATTTTGAAGTACAGGCGAATTATTGCACAGACACTGTACACACTTGGACTAGAAAATATATTGATTACGTCCCAGACGGTGTGACTGTATATTTATCCTCGTCGGAAGTAGTTTCAATCTTCCCCGGATCTCAAGCCTCAGAAGCGTACAAAAACATCGAGGAATTTTTCATCCGAAGCTTGACAATAGTCGCTGATTGCTGTCTCTATATCTGCAAGATGTTCTCACTCGAGATTTTAGAAATCAGAACAAATAAAAAGAGAAAAAATAATACCAGCTAAATTTCTAGCACCGGAATCGCCCAAAACGGAAAGTGATTCGAGTAATGGCATGAAAAACTTTGCTCGATTGTCAAAGAACTCGACATTCACACGCAACAGGCTCAGCTCACTTAATGCTATCGTGCAATAAAAAGCTTAACTCCGGTCGTGCACCAAGCCTGAATATATGCAACCAACGATACACCGCGCGTCTGACACGTATCGCGTGTTACTACTGGCGTTGAAAGACGCGAACGGCAAAAGCCCGAGGGGTGCCTACTCAAAATTACAGCGGTAAACGGCTCGAGGTACTTTGTGTCTTTGCCAACTTTGCATACAGGCAGAGGCGAAGTCCGAAACGTACTTTTTCCACTGTACGACCACCACGTCTGATCTCAGATTACAGTGAATACAATCATGCACCCGTTGTTATTATCGAAAGCTGCATCGCAGGGGTGAATTTATTTTTAGAAAATACCGTTTCCTCCCGCTCGTGACGTCAATGAGAACCAAATTAGATTTACTGTGAAATTTAATCAAGCTTCGTGGGTGAAGTAGGTGCGGGTAACTAACTGATCCCGGTACACCTGCCGTAAATTATTGCACTTTAATGTTTCAACAGTGTCAGAGCGTCAGAGCGACACCAGACTGCGAGATCCTTAAATTAACAACCGCGTGTATGCGTTACATTCATACATTCATGACATCCCGGAAACTCTCACGAGTCTGCAGAGCGCTTGTTTGCTAACTTTGGAGCTATAACAGCTGCCAATAAGCTGAAAGAGATGACTGTCGTTACTGGCAGTTTCCAATGAATCCACTGTTGTGTGCTGCTATTATGAATAGCTGCAAAAAATTCTGCAGATATTGGAACTTTGCATCGATTTGCTTTTCGAGCTCGTTTTTTGTCAATGCATGGAATTTATAATCAAGAGCAACAAGTTGGTAGAATGAAAAGCATTCATTGACGACTACGGAATGGTGTTGCGCCGAAGTTTATGAAAAACGAGGGATAATTTATTCGACGCACGAGCTTCGAACCCGTGCGAAATACTAACAGTTTAATAAACATCGGATGTGGGTCTGCACGAAGTATTCCAAGGTCCGACCAAGCCTTCTGCCACGAGCTACCCAGGTCAAACAGGGTTTCGAAGGGAATGAACATGATATGCTCTAACGTAGTACGATATGACGCAGGATATCATATCTATAGACGGTATTCGTCGTACTAGGTCAGTGACGTCAGTGGGCGCCGAGTCCTGCGCGCTTATCTCCGAGCCCCGGAGGGTTCGGAGGATGTGGAGGCTCCTCTGTGGGTCTTTCTGGCTAACCAACCACGAGAGGCGCCGCGACCCTCCGGTTATCCGGTGGTTCACCGGTTCGGGGTACCAGCGCAAACTCAGAAGGAGCCGACGTAGTCAAATGGATCGAAACGCTTAGTTGAAGCGCCGACTCGGCACTTGGTGTCGTAGTATAAACCATAACACACTGTAACATAGGCACCTTTTTTTACAAAAACAAAAAAAAAGCAACAAAAATTAACCGAACATCACGTAGCTACTTAATATCTAAAGAAGAAGAAAAAAACTTTTAGGGAGATAAAACTCGAATATATCATATAAATAAATAAAGTAGAGTTACATACGTCATTACAAGACCTCTTTATAGTTGAAAATGAACTGCAGAGTGGGATGGATGCTCGTCTATATTCTACAGATCTATTCCTGTAAGTCGTTCATGCATTCATTCATTCATTCATTGTTCATATAGATTTGAATAAATAATATTCAGCCCCATTTCATTAGTGGAAAAAAGATCCTTTTGAGCTGCTCCATAAATGGTCAACGCCTTAGAACCCCTCGCAGATTTTTAATCGTCAATCATAATCGAAACGAACTTGTGTATCAATCGCGAAATCCGCGATTTGAAAAGGGTCCCCTGCACAGGGTCAGCACGTAAAGCTAGAATCTAGGACCGCCTTGATTTCAATGCGTCGTGTATCGATTTCAGAACGCATGAAATGTGATATCGCTTGACAAGGATAAATACAGTGAAACCTCCTTTATACGATTTTCGAGGGGTATGGCAAAAAATACGTGTAAGTGCGAATTATCCTAGAATGGATTGTAGAGATATGATTATTTGACATTTTGGTCCGTTCTATGATAATAAACGCGGTTATTTCGTGACAGAATCTTTTACACGTAGGTAAATATGAGCCTAATGAAAGAAAAGGCTTGAAATGCCTGTGTCGGATGCGATTACAGATAACATGATCGCTGGTTCCCAGTTCCCCGCGTTATATGCAAATGTTTCTACATGTATAGCGGTTTCAGTTAGGTTTCACAAAAAGCGAGTAGGGTTGGTGTCAATTTGATTCAGGCGCCATTTTGACAAGTATTATAAAAAGATCGTGCGTCATTAGGCAAGATGAGACAATAGACGATAATTATACGCCTAATTTTATCGAGGCATCCCCTAAGAATTTCAGTTACTCTCACGCTATCTTCAGTATTTTTCAAATTCGTGTTATTAATATTAATTGTACCAGGGTTATCATTCCGGTATAATGAAGTGATGAATATTCAGACATCAGCGAACGCGTTAATTGCAATGAACGTGTAGAGACACATAGCTTGCGAATCCACTCGGAGAAATAATACACATCCGTATACTTTTGATGATCAGAATTGAAATGAGAATTTAATTCGACATTGACGCAGCTTACCGATGACTTTGTCATTTCATATCGAACTCTTTTCAGACTTACAATTACACTTGACGAGACTGCAGACACTCGACTTTCGACGGCGAAGAGGTACTCGATAAAGATGAAACGTCAGCTTTATGTACTCACGATATTGAGTTCGCAAATTTTATTCTATTTGTTGATCAAGTGTCGAGTTATTTCGTTGAGTTTGAATTATGGGATCATAGTTCATGATATCGTTTGGTAGATTTATTGGATCTTCAAACTATAAATTCAATGTATTTCAGCAACTGCATCGGCTGTTACTATCAGGGTGCAGCTGGAGGTCCCGAAGTACGTGAACCACCGTAGCACCGTGACATTGTTCTGCAATCACAACGTGTCCGAAGATATTTTAGACAAGATTGAATTCATCCGAAACGGTCAGAAGATATTCCAGTACATCAAGGACCGGAATCCGCCGATCATAGAGAGTAGGGTGGCAGGCGCTGAAATCGAGGTATGTTCGAGCTTGAATTATTAATTACCCAGACAGCACAATACCAAAAATGACTAAACTTTGTCTTATAGTCGTCGTAAAGATGAGGTATGCAACAATTTTTTACGTCTCAATGTTGTCCAAGTCCAGAAGATGTCTTAAAGATGTCATTTGGACTTGCACTGTAAAAAAAGTTTGTTGCGAGCGAACTTTCAACAATGTGTGGAAAGTTTTATTCACATACATGAGTCATGAAATCACCTAACATTTTAGCAAAGTTAATTTACAAATACGATGAATCTACTACACAATTTTGTAAAATTAAAAATTTGTTCATAAATTCAGAGACGATACATCATGAGTCACTAATCTTCCACAATATTTCAGTTGACTAAAGATATGAACAAAATCAAGTTGAAGAATATCGGGTTCGAAGCAGCTGGTGAATATTCGTGCGATGTATCGATGGATACCCCTATTTACACTGCGGGTTCGAACGTAGTGGACATTCAAGTGATTGGTGAGTCTGATGGATTAGAAATTCGCCAATATGTATTTGATTAATATTGTATTGTATTAATAATTAGTATATACCTATACGTGTATCGCAGATTTTGAACCCGCGATTATTATATCGAACAAGCTCATTGCGTGGGAGTTGAGATTCAGAAAACTTTCACTTTTCATTACTTCATCACCGTCATAATATGAAAGCACCGGGAATATTTCCATCGCGAGTGATTTTGGCGCCAAGATAAAGGAATAGAGATAGGATTCCAATTTATTCATCGCACTGTTCGATATGGATCGAACTTGTAATTTGTAGTGACTTTCTTCATTTTTCTATTCACCAACGAAGAACAATATACAGGATGGCCCATTTCATGTGTCGAGAATGGGAGGGGCTGGTGGCATAACTTTCAAACGACCAGATGTAGACTTGATGTCAAAAACGCATTTCGAGGCTTGGATTGTCAGCTTTGGAATGCATTTTTGACGTCAAATTTACATTTGACCGTTTTAAAGTGATGCCACTTTAAGCCCCTCCCATTCTTGACACATGAAATGGGCCACCCTGTTTACAAGTGATAAACAACGTTTCATTACGTATAAGTGATCCTTTCAAGAATGCGAGCATACAAAACGTGTCCAATAATTAACAGCAACGAAAATTAGATGACTAATTTTTCACCTTACAGTGACACCGATTATTGCATTGAAAATTAATGTGATCGTTGTATTAAACAGTAGATTTCCTCCACGTGACAGTGATTTATCCGTAAGGGGCATTATACTATCGTAGTTTCTGGCTATCGAAACCTGGATATTTATCAAATAAGTCACGACACCCTATTGTAATACCGCCACGCATGTAATACTTGGTTAAATCTTCATAGTTATTACTTATTTCCTATATCATATTATTTTATATTCTTATAAATGATTAGGATGGAAAATTCTCACGAAGTCTTCTATGAAAATGATAAAAAAAAAAGTTCTTTGACCACCGATATATTGAGTAGAAATGAATTGATGCCCCTTGGAGGAATGGATCATTGCCATTGATATGTGACAAAAATTCTAGTATCTAGTATAATTGTATTGATTTAGACTGAATTTTGCATGCAAGCGTTAATTTAAATTCGTGCAAATATTTCACTGATAAAATAATTATCATTAATTGCCACCTCATCACCCACCGTAAAAACGAAGAATTGCATATTAGAGCTACTCACATTATCACATGAGGTAGGCGCATGACTTGACCATGCTAGATCGCACATTCCCATTTTACGGTTAAAAAAACAACAACAAAATAATGATAATCATAATAATAATAAGGATGTGGCGGGTTCAACTAAAAGCTTCAATTGATAGAGTATAAATGAACGGCTAATCTTTATACCGTCGAAATGAAAAGAGGAACTAAAGCTTCCGAAGTCTGACAAGAGCCGAGGGTAGAAGCCATTTGCCAGTGTGAGTATGACGGTAAACGTGCTCAAAGCCTGGGGCAATCGCGTTCGTTAACAAATACTGGAGAATCTCCCCTTCGTCAAACCGCGAACTCGCGAAGGAGTATTTAGTACAATGGAGCTGTAGAATGCCCTTCCAGAACGGAGCAAAGGATTTATCAAGAGATACGTGATTGAGGAGATCAATTTCACCGCGTACAAGAGGATACGCGAGAACAGCAACTTATCTCCGAGATATAAAGATACATTTTTACAATACCTTACGCATCAAGTATGAATGTGAAAAGAGATACAAGTAAAGAGCTGAAGCTCCATCCGGGCAGAGGAGCCTTCATCCCAAGATTATCTACACGTCGATCTACGACAACGTCGAAGACTTCTCTTCGTAGGAACATTTTTTTTTTTTTTTGCTGCTCGTTTCTATTTAGCCGACATTTTTGCACCTCTGACATTTTTTTTAGGCTCCGAAACCATGAATGTTGATTTTTTAAGCCGGAGTTAAGGGTGACGTTGATCAGTCCATGCTTCGAAAGCCAGAAAGGTAATTACGTCACGTGTTGATTCATCAGCTGTCAATTGAAACGGTGTATAAATTTTACACGAGAATCAATTCGCGTTTATTGCAGGCTGATTTCACTGTTTTACATTGAAATTTAATGCGATCGAAACTGTTGGAAGCTTTGAGGGGGCTGAGCTACCGGCCCACCCACGTCCAGGCCGTCGAGTAAAACTGACCTTGATAATTTGTTGTTGTGTTATTTTCAGTACCGCAAATCGAAGATCCGCATATAACATTTAAGAAGCTTCATTACAATGTGGGTGAAATCCTCGAAGCTAATTGTACCTCGTCCCCCGCACGTCCGGCTCCTCATTTAACTTGGTTCATAAATGGCAAAGAGGTAAATCACAATACGATATATTCTACCAATAATCTCTTCCTTTCGTTTCATTTATATTCATTTTCGATCTCATCTATATCCTCGATATCATTTTATCGGTTTATCAAAAAGCAGGGTGTCTAGCGTCAAGAGGATATCGAATTCCCTGACATTTTCTGGTTTTCCAGTTAAAACTTTGATATTTTTTAACCTAATTTACTCGCGCAACACGATTTTTGAATGCGAATTCTTTATGACCTGAGCAACAGAAGTTTTCGTTGCAAAACAAGATTGTTAATTATTCTTGTAATTTTATTTTACATTAACTCAATTACCAAATTTTCATTAATTATCGCGCTTCCGATTAACGATAATTTAAGGATTAAAAATTTTTCAAATTCGCGATTTTTTATAAAAAAAAACAGCCTTAATTTAATTGTAATAGGAAAATTTTCAATCTCACCCTGAAAAGCCAACATATTCACGTGGTTCCGTAATTTATCCATACATCACAACGAATCAATCATTTGTTTTCGATTTATGTTTATTTTTTTAATTTCAAATTTTGTTCCTTCTAATATTGTATTAAAATGAGCAAACTATATTCTACTATATTCGAGTGAGTTTTCGGGGCCGGAGTCGAGTCAGCAAGATTTTTGAAAATCGAAGTGTGAAATCATAAATTTTGTCTTCATTCTCTGCTTATAGCGATAAATATCCCGCAGGTACCATCAAAGTAAAATAATGATACCGAATCAATTGAAACGAAAAAACTTCGGCGAAAATATTTGATGAATAAAAATTGAGAATCATTTGATTCTTTGATATCAGCTAATAGACTACAGATAAATAAATAAATTTAAAAACAAAACTCCGCAGAATAAAATGTGATAGAGGAGTGAATCTACGATTGATCATGGAGAAAATATCTGTGGATACTCGAATACGTTGCGGTATTGACATGTGAAGATCATGAGCTACTACGTGTATAAAAAATGAGCGTTCAACTCTCCTACGGATCAAATATTAATAATTCATCAACATTTAACAGTTACGTTCTGACCTCGACTCTGCACAATATATAGTCTCACCTTTGTTTTATTGAAACTCAATTTCCGCATGCCTCGCACAATCATGGATGAGTCGAAAAATTTGTATTAATTATTCTAGACGCACAAATATTATACTGGCACGCTATCCTAGCTGAAACCGCAAAATGAATTCATCATTCTACATGTGTACTTTTATTTAATTCTATGTGTAATTTAATTCTAACATAACAACATAGGGAAGTTTCCTCTGATCTACAAGTAACAAAAATCCATGGCAAATCGTTGCAAAATAATTAATAAAAATTTTCAGAAACTACAAAAGTGAAAGAATCAACTTTTGCCGGCTTTGAACAGCGATTAAAAATTATCAATGTCCAAACGCCACGTGACGTCACGCAGTAGTTGTCCATAGCGCCACCAAACGGTCAAGCTGCGCGTCAAAGGGCCCGCGAAATTTGAACGCTCTATTGAAAAAAGTTTATTTACGTGAAAACCGACGATAAATAATCAGACGTAACGAGTCCAATGACCAAATTACCCAATTGACAAATCATTAATACGTTCGGTAACGATATTTACCAAAGTTGACATACTACTTCTCATTCTCTTGACCCCAATAATTTCCCCGCAATACGAAACTCGGTTTGACCGAATTTTTCGTAGATCAAGAAGTGTCTGATTCCTTAGTGAGTATGTAACGTTCGAATACTTCCAGGTGGACGTTTCTCTGATAACTCCGTTTCCGAGTCAGACACGTGATCGCAAGCTTTCGTCGAGTATATCGCAATTGAGCATCGAAGTATCTTCTCTTCACGCCGGTGAAAATGGTCGTTTAGAAATGAGTTGTAATTCAACGATACCAAATTATCCGATGAATAACGGACAGTACGCGGATTGCAGATCGGTAACAAAGTCAAGTGAGTATTTAGGTCGAAATTAATAAAATTACTCTTTTTTTCTGAAATTTTACAAACGTTGTTTAAATTGTTACAGTTAAAATCATACCTTCTCACCCACCGCCAATCTCATCGTCTCATAGCTATCACCGAGAAAATTTTGTCTTGTCGACAATCAGCGTAATAATCGCGATTTATAAGGTAACTAATACACAATCGATATTCGTTAAACTGTTAGATGTAAATCGTATTGTATTATAAATATATTTTTACAATATATAATGTATATGTAAAGTTGAAAAAAAAAACAAAAACAAAAAAACGATGCATGGTAATATGGAAATATTGGTGTCTGCAAAAGATCCCAATTTTTCTCCTATATATGATAGACTTAATTGACCGTTACATGATACATATATACGTACTGAATTTTCCATTTTATCTTGCACTGACTGTGACATCTTTTACGTGGCATATATTTTTACATGGTGCAGCTGGCGACCGACAATTGATTTTGTTGATTAATTAATTCAAGTTAAAACCATATAGCTAAAGAATTTCTCTTCCAATAATTATTTTTGGCAGTTAAAAAAGAAAGAAAAAAACGTTACATGGAAATAGTGTAGCATTTTTTGTTTCGCGTTATCATTGAAAAAAAAACTATATTATTCCATAGAACTTAAAGAAATCCACTTGCGTTAATCGGACCGAACAAATCGCTTCCAACAAACTATAATTATAAATAATCTTAAATGTTGATAATAAATAATAATAAGCAAACAAATCATATTTACAATCATATTCACACGCAGGTATATAGAATAATCATTGCTGCTAAATTGTCACAAATCATTCATCAAAGTTCAAATAATATACCGCGGTGATCATTTTTACGGTATATAATATACAACATATACAATAGAAACATTATACGTTGATCGTAAATGTCACTTGAATGAAATAAATCATACTGACTGAGAAAAGAAAATAAATAATTAAAATACCTAGAAGCTGGTGCAATTAACGTGAGTTGATTAAGTATCAGGCTTATATAGCAGGTGAAAAGTTGCAAAGTTGAATCAAGTTTCATATATTTTTGGCATACCTAAACAGAGCCTCGTCTGATTCAACTTTGAAATTATTTCGCCTCGAAAAAAAAATTCACTCTATGTAAAGTAAGGTAAATAATTGTAGGCAAATATCGTTTGAATGATTCTTCGTAAATCACAAGAGCTTATATACCTCCACGGGACAACCTTAAACCTAAATCTATATATTGTATATTAATGTCTGTCTGAGATGATGACACAAACCAGATAAAAAAAGAAAAGAAAACAGTAACGTCAATGATTTTGCCTTTTGTGTTTCGTACGCAATTTAACAGATGTTTATGTATATTGTATATAGGTAGATCCAATATGACATTGTGCAGTCCTTGAAACGACCCTCGTGAGTCAGGAAGAAAAAGAAAGAAATATATTCCCTCGGTAGGTAGGTACTTGGGTGTTCATTTGCATAAATAACGAAACGAACAAAAAATATGATAATAACTAGTGAAATTGAAAGAGGGGGGAAAAAAACGTAGAAGATAGAAAAAATAATTCTTGCGATAAGCGAAGACTTCGAGGTTTTTCAATCACTAGTTTTAGCTCCTCGCGTTATCGTCAATTTCGGCTTTCAAGTACCAGCGAGCAAACAAAATGACGCGAATAGTAAAATCTTCTAGTCGATTTTCACCATTGTTCGATATCCGAATGTAGATGCTGGCGTGACTCATAAATCGAGAGTTCAACAATAGGATTTGACTGATTGGAAGGCCGCACGAAATTCGTCTAATCCCGTAGAATCCCACGTGAAATAATTGCGGCCAAGAAATACCGAATCATTGATTTGTTTGCTCGTTTCGAGTAACTCCTACGCGGGCTGCCCAATCGTTGTTAGTTATTGTCTACTACGACTTATACGCTCACATTCATGCATATCAGCGCTGCTAGAGATTGAATGACGAGTTGCGAATTGATTGGAATATTAAATTCAATAATTACATGAAAATATCAGGAAGATCATGACTCCCGATCTTTGGCTACTTTATTTCTAATTAGGCGTATAAAAATGAGAAAGATGAAAATAAAATCGTGATTAATTGCGGCAGAGCTGATGAACGCGAAGAGCAATTTTCCGCGGCGGTAGCCGTAGCCGTAGCTGTTGTAAAATATATATTATATGAGTATGAATAAATATATATATTTGGTTATTTCACTTCTACGAGCCTGCGGACTAAATAGGCTAATTTGTTCGCTTAAAACCGGCTCTAGAAGTGAAAAAAGGTATAAATATGATTTGTATCTACACTATGTCAATATAACAAACGTGGATCAATCGTAATTACTCCAGCTGATTTCGGCTGGGGGATAATAAACGACTATGAAAAGCGACCTTTTCGAAGCAAACTGTAAAATCCATCCTGCGCTTGTTAGGTATGTGAATTGTGAATATAAATAAAGATTGAATGAATAAAAAAACTTCCTTACCCAAAGTTTATTCTCAATTTCGGATTCATCAAAACCCAATAGAGTTACGAAAATCCCTACCATTTATCCATTTCAGGTACACCTGCAGATGCAGATAAGGAAACAAATTCACGATTGGGCAAAAATTTGAATAAATAAGACTAAAAAAGTTAACAAATCGACGAACAATTTATCACAGCAGGAGATAATTAGGTCGATATTTTTTATTCTCATATGAGAAAAAAATAAGGTAAGAATGATATGCAAATAGGCAAGAATTTCAACAGAAACGATTCATGGTCCCTGTGATTATCTTTGATTATTAGTAATTGTTTGAATCACCGAAAATTGTCTCTATAGTTAATCATATTCAAATAAACACTAAACAATATATATTATAGCAATAAAATGAAATTGAAAGTTATTATATTGCGCAGTGATGTGAAAATCTAGACGTCCTTCGTTCTCTTTCCATTTTCGTCGTGTTTTTTTTTTATGTACTATAAATCTATAATAATTCCGATGATCTTCAGACAATTAGCGTGGGATTATATCCAATGTTGCGTCATTAAGTGTATAATATCGAACAGACGATGGATAAAATATCGTAGTTTAAATTCTTGAATCGTGTAAAATGCATAGAGTGCGGCCGCACCTCACCTCCAAACAAGTACGTTTATACTCATGAATATCTTCGACAAATTAATCGATCCACGTAATCAGTAATTTCAAGAAAAATAAATTATTATACCCTGGATGAAACAGTTGCCAATTTGTTTAAATTTTCTTTTAACTTTCTGTCCAATTACGCTTAACGATAATTAAAAGTCTGGAATGGTTCATAATGCTTCTAATACAGGACATGCAAACCTCTGCAGTTTGGGCAGATACTGGGACGCCACATCAGATTACAAACAAGGTAAAAAAAATTAACAAAACAAGAATAAATAAAAAATAACGTTAAGAATTGCAATGATTCCATAATTAACAAAATGCAAAAACCTATTCTTCTCGTCTTTTGTATACTGTATGAAATAAGATCGAATCCTTTTTTTTCTTCTATCAAACATTCTTTTTTCATCTAGGAATGTATGATATGTACTATGTATTTTTTTTTCTACTCGGCGTAGATTTGTTATCGCGAAACTTGATGCAGGATAAAACGATTTTTTCCCCCCTTTTTGCAGACTGACATCGTAAGATCGTAGAACAGGATGTGCGGATATTTTTAGTGGTTCGGTATTGAGGTATGGGTCATATTTGTTAAATTATACGAATATTACGTGTTCAATTTGACACCCACGTGGCGAAAATCGAGTGTTGCTCCTTAAAAGTACAAACCAGCAGCTGATGCATAATAAAAAATAGAGATCATTATGCATGATTCATTGTTAAAAATTCACAAGTTGTAAGATCACTTTCTAAATCACTGTCATAACTGTCTTATTGATCCTCACTTCCATTTATGGAAACAAGTGAAATACACCCGAAATCCCGGGGGTTGGATGCAATTTCGCAATTTTTTTCTTCTTCGTCTATACCGATTACGTATTCTGTTCAAAAAAAAAAAACGCATTTTTGATTTCCAATAATAATCAAAGTAATATTCCATGATGCAAATCTACGTGTCGATCAGGTAAAATACGAGCAAAAAACAGATATGCGAAGATAGGTAGTCACGTTATTTGTGTATTCCGATGACCAAAACTGAGGTAATATATGCTAATCGTAGTGTGTTAAGCTGAAAAAGTCGTACGACCGATTCCGCTGTTTTAATAAGCCATTCATGAATCGAATACGTTTCTTTAGAGGAATTAGAGATCGTCATATTATTGTGAAATAATGATTCGTTGTGACATAGTTCGGTACGAGGCGGGCACAAGGTCACGCTGAATTGACAATTCCACGCAATCTTCTCATTGTTACAAAAACAACACTCTGCAGCGTTTTCTCTTAGCTAGATGCGGCTTTGACACTCATTAGCAATTAGAGAAATGAAGCTTAATGAGATGCAGATGGAATTGTGTGAGCCACTAATTAGCAAATTCGACGAATCCGGTTCAACATTCCAGTTTTCACAATATTCCCGGAATCCCTTGAGACTTAAAGACTCGATAGACGGTGTCGTCATTATTATATACGTATATACACCCAAAGAACTATTCAAAAGACCTGATCCTCCGAACCGATGATTCAAACAAGAATCCTGCAGCATTTTTAACGTCGCAGTGGCCACTGGTCAGAGAAAACCGGGAAGTCATGAAAAAGACAAAATAAAAGGTCCTCGGCGATTTTTTTTTCTCTTCGTAGCGCGGGAATATTGATCAATGGAGATAGTAGCAAAACTTGTATAAATGATGAATATCCCATTTCATTTCACCATCGATTCAGAGCATTGTCTTTACATACTTGAATAACTACTAATTCGTCCGAATTTTAGTCACGTAAAAATTATAATTTAGTCAGGAAAAGTCAAGGATTATTATTGACTCTTGACAGTGGCCACCGTGTGTCTGAGCTCGTGTGGTTCTGAATTGACAAGTCAATTAACCGCGGGTGTTGCCCAAACGACCAATGACAAGTTACATGATTATGCACAACGTACATCATTGAGAACGGATAAATATAAATTACGCAATGGATTTGCGAATGTCGTCACTTCCAGTCGCACAAGTATTGCGAATAGGTGTGGGTACGTATTGTTTTTATGAGGATTCATACACACATTTGTAAGAAACCGGGGATCGAAGGTGCAAACCAATTAAGGCACCTCACGATGTAGAATACCGCGTGGTAAGTAAGGCGTACAGTGACGTTTTGTTTGTCAGCAAGGTAGTCAGGTCGCGAATCAAGTGGGCGAAGCCCCGCGAGTTAAACCGCGGACCGTAGAAGATGGATAACTTGATACTACACAACGTCGTGCCCAGGGACAAGCGTGGGTGCATTTCTTTTTGAGGTGGGGAGATTTCTGGCTTCACCTTAACTTTATCCCCCTGTTCCTGGTCAATTTGCCCAGTGCTTCTTGCCACCTGACAGAGTTCGGATTATCCACCGAATATGAAGGTAAGAGATCACACTCGACGTACCACGAGTCTCGTTAGTTTCCTCATTTCTATTTTTCCACGTATTCCATTCTTGAAATACCGCAAGAACTTGATTGTACTTGAACCGCATCCTCATTGTACTTGAAAAACGCAGAGTGTATAAGAGCATCATGGGATTTCTCAGCCGAAGGAGAAAGTGAATTTTTGTCGTAATTCTGCAATTGCAGCAAAGGTCAAGAAAGATCGTCAGCCCACACGAGTTCTACTTACGACTTTTGCAAGCCTTAGTCAAGATCCTCCTTACGATGATCAAAAATCGATAATAGAAATGATTTCATCTGATTTATTGTTAGTGTCCATATCGTAAAAGTGAGAGCATCGACCCTCTTCTGCCGCTGTTTATTTTCCCATTAATCATAAACTCGTAAATTTGTTTTGACAGTGTGAATATGCCGGAAGAGTATCCACAATTGATGAATGTATTGTGAATTCTAATAATTCAAACGTGTTGTGTGATACAAGAGTCACGACTGACGTCAAGATAAATTAGTAGAAGAATCGTTAAATGTAATAGAATCTTATAATGAGATGCGTGTGCACAAGTGATTAGCGGACTAAAGGGTATTTACTGAGAATAATTATCGTCCTCCACAAAATTGATATTTCTCCTTGATGAAACCGACTCACTAGAAATTGAATACCTAATAATCTGTCCTGACCTCATCATAGCAATGTCGATTAGTATTTGGTGTCTTAGGTCATGATAAAAAATGGGTTGAAACATTAAAAAAGGATTTTCTACCAAAATCAACATGTACACAGTACATGCAGTTAGTTGTACCTAATATTCTGAGGTGCACAAACTTTGTGCAGAATGAAGACTTGCATGTTATTCCCATTTTGCGATACCACAGCGAGTACTTAACGACTTGTACGGTGCGTCATGGCCACAGACCGTAATAAGAATTCCATATCCGATATGGGCAACTGGAAAATCTGGAGAAATAGTGTATATAGTGTTACATAATATTATCCGCCTGCACGTAACATCTGAGAACGTGACGATAGATGATCGACTCGACAGTATTTTATTCCTTAATTTTGTAAAAAAAATAATTCTTCTGTTACAGAGGATCTCATTAAAAATGGAGTGTCTGCAGATGACCGTTCTGCTAGCTATGCTGTTTGCTACAACCGTTAATGGACAGGGTAGGCAGCAACGCATTCTCAACCAAGGCTATGGTGGTGTTTCCTACATTTCCAATTACCTACCCAGATACGTTGCGGGTAACGCGTCTTACTGACTGTATTTTCACTGCACTATCCTCATCCGATGCACCACTGCATATGCATATCTTCGCCCCTTTATTATTCAAATATTCTTCTCGAAAAAGCTAGCCGTTCAATGTATCGATGCCCTTGTTAACGTACCGAAGGATTCAGTACAAGTGATGAGTCTACCAATTTCAGAGTTTGTACTTTTTTGTTTCTTTTCCAAATTCAAAGATTAACCGAGTTCCCCGTGGACTGATTACTATTCTGTTTGTGAAGAGAGAATCGTGACTCAAAGCGTTGGGAAATTTACTCAATTTTTGAACAGTCAAAGAGAATTTACAGTTGAGCAAATTCCAAGGTTTCCATTGAAGGGCAAACAAGACTTCTACCGTGTAACGACTAATTTATTCATAGTCTACTCGGAACCGGGAGTTCCAAAGATTACCATCAAGTCATGACATTATTTACATTACCGTAGCGTAGTAATACTTGTGTTTCTTATTTATTCTAAAATAATTACTGATGTGATCTGTATACTCTGCAACAAGATGCTCGTTACACCATACAAAACGATTAAAAAAACGATCATTAAAGTATTTTTTCTTACCAAAGGCTGCGACTCCCACACTTGTGGCACCAACGCAAAGTGTACCATCAGCGAAGGTCGTCCAGTATGCTCTTGCCTCAATCTTCACATGGGTGATCCTCTAGTCAGATGCATTCGCGTGGAGTGTCAAAGTAAGTGTCTACATAGACCATGCCTATAGTTTCGAAACCCATAAACAGACATTTTTCTGTCTTTCATATGACTAATCGTTACTCTTTCCTCTCACAGTCAACGAAGATTGTCTCGGTAACAGAGCCTGTTTGAACAATAAGTGCATCGACCCGTGTCCCGGCTTCTGTGGTCTCAATGCGCAGTGTGAAACGAGGAACCACCTCCCGACCTGCTCTTGTCTCCCGGCGTACACCGGAGATCCGTACACTTCGTGCCGCATCGCTGATCCTCGTAAGCCATATCATTCCAGATCATGGTCAGGTTTCCTTCAATTTCTGTTCACAATGGGATCGATTTCCAGAGGCCGCTTGTAAGCCAAGTCCCTGCGGAGTGAACACAAAGTGTGAGGTGATCAATGAGGTACCGAGATGCACTTGTCTGCCTGGATATCAAGGATCCGGATTGACCGGTTGCAGACACGAGTGCGACAGCGATAGCGAATGCCCAAACAACCTTCATTGCTCTTCTAACTTCAAATGCGAGAGCCCTTGCCAATGCGGAGAGAACGCCAACTGCGAAGTCATCAATCATCAGCCGAGATGCAGCTGTCCCGCGGTGAGTTGAACAGCTGCACAATCCTTGGTCATTGCTACTTCCACCTCTGCATAACAAAATTTTTGCTCACAGAATTGGCTAGGAAGCCCGTACGTCGCTTGCCGCCCCGAATGCACCTACCATTCGGACTGTCCGAGGAGCAAGCCAGCCTGTCTTGCTCAGAGATGTTCGAACCCCTGCGAAGGGGTGTGCGGCGTCAATGCAAACTGCGAACTTCGCGACATTACTCCGATTTGCAGTTGCCCCAAGGACATGACTGGAGATCCGTTCGTCAGCTGCAGACCATTTGAGCCGAGTAAGTAGATGTTCGGTATGAATATGATGTTCCGAGGGATATTGTTAAGACTTAATTTCATTCTCTTTGCAGTTGACTTGTGTCGTCCGAACCCATGTGGAACAAACGCAGTCTGTACTCCGGGTCACGACAACACTGGCAAAGAGAGACCGGTGTGCACGTGTCCAACTGGATACATTGGAAACGCGTTGATAAGTTGTCAGCGCGGAGAGTGTTTCTCGGACAGCGAATGTCCGGACAACAAGGCTTGCATCGATTACAACTGTATAAATCCGTGCACAGGAAGACAATGCGGACCTAGCGCAACTTGCAGTCCTAGACGTCACATCGCCGTGTGTACTTGTCCAGATGGTACACGAGGAGATGCTGTTGTTACTTGTGATCCGATCAACGCGAGATCGTCGCTGCTTAATTACAGAGCTAATAGATACTACAATAGATACTATTAGGAATCTTACTGTTTTTACGATATTCCTAACTCTGTGTGTACTTACGACACTTGTTTTTTTTTTCTACTCACTGAAAAGAATCACGTGTCTTGATATCGATAATAGGACCGTGTTATTATGAAAGAACGAATTAAATAAAATAAAAAAATGTTTCCTCAAACCAGACTATTACCTAATTTCGTCCTTTAATACTCGTAAAAGTTACTCGATTGAAGAGAATAAAAATACAAATTTAGTCCTTCATTCGTCCTAAACTATTTTTGCGATAAGGATTGTTTATGAATTATAATAAAATAAAGCTCAGTTTACTGATAATTATTTACTGAGCCTATCATTGTCAAACGGAACAAGTATTATAGATTGTATTTAAAATTTAGGTAGGTATAATATTTTGAAAACAATTTTCTCCTGTTGTTAAGTTTTCAATGTATTGAAAATATGAGAACTAAAATTTCTAATCTGATTGAAGTAAGTCAATATCCTCGTACGCTGACCCTTTTACACCACATTACGAACTACAATAATCAATGTTCGAATGCACCGTAAAATTCAAATCAGATGTCTTTGTTTTATCGGTATTTTTAATCAAAGTAGATGAATAATCGCGTGTGGCAAATAACTCGCAATAATTTAATAATTACGGTTGTCTTCGCGATTGCGATCACGATCACGTCGCTGACGGCCCCAATCCTGACCCTGACGATTGTAATTCTGACGGTCACGGAAGTTTCCTTGATTACCGCCTCGCGAAAAGAAGTTACCTGGAACAAGAAAGGAAACGTTAATAAAACAAACTGTATTAGGTGAACAGATTCTCATTGACCAAAAGCACCCACCTTGTTTAAGCTCGAATATTCTATCGTTAGAATCAACAAAGTTGTTCACTTTGTCGGTGAGCTGCAGAGCCAGGGATTGTAGGCGGCTCGGTTCACTGCGATGCATCACAACGGTTTCCGTCGGATCATCCAACGAAGCCTGGAAATTACAACGTTTTAACGATACTGAACGTTACGGAGACAAAATTTGATGAAAATATTCTCAAATTTCTTGCACACCATCAGTTCTTCGTTTATGATCATTTTGCTGATCACTGAATGAACGATGGGACGTTTCAACTGGAACATCTCAGCCAAGGTAGGCATAGAGATCGAATCGTAGACGTGAGAGTACGTGAACAAATACGTTCTCAACGCCTCCTCCTGGATCAACCTCGTCAGCATCGCGCGGACCTTGTCGGCTTGATAGAACAGGTCCCAGACCTGAAAGTGGAGAGGTAATGTGTAATCAATGAATCAAATCGGATAGATTCGACGTCTTGAACAATCCAATACTCTGGAAAAGAATATCGAACCTTGGCGTTCATTTTCTCGTTGATAATGAAACCGTTGCACGCGGCCCAGTTTCCGTTCCTCATTGCTTTGGCAGCTGCGACGACGTGCTCCCTCATAGATTCCGGTGGGCCAACTAGCGACTGTCTTTCGCTTGATCTCAATTGCTGATAGAAAGTCTTGGAGATCATTCTTCGCCTGGCATCGAATTCGTGGGCTGAAAAAATTTCGATTAGATGAATTTCAAATCGTTTTTTGCTTTTGATATTTTGATAATCGGAAAGGCAAGAACCGATCGTCCGCTTACCAGCCATGTAAGGGATTTCGATGAGCATAGCGGACACGAGGTAAACACATTCTAAAAGTTCCAAATTAATGTGCATGTGGAATGGCATCTGGCGCTGCTTCTCGATTTTTTCTTGCTCCTTGCTGCGTTCGTGCTGCCTTTGAGGCAGTAAACCTTGGGCGAGAAGCTCCTTGACTTTTCCAGTCATCATCAAATCCACCAAACAATTGTGGGCATCTTTGATGTTGGCATGTCTGAATGCGCACAATCCAAGATGAGCCATTGTCCTGTTGTACAATATCTGAAAATATCGCATATCTTGATTATTCACAGATCATATGTTACTAAAAATTTGTGATCTATCGGTGAATTACCTGAGTCGCGGGATCAGAATGTTGGATAGTTTCCTGCAAGTGGGACATGAGGACCAAGTCACGAGCCTGGAACCAGTTGTCGTGAAGTGCGTGGTGATAGATGTGCGAAAGAATGGCACGGGTCCTCAAACGATCGGTTCCGTCTTTAGCGTAGACGAATTTACACAGCTTTTCCATCACTTGGACGGAGGTTACAACATCGGCAGGAACCTCTCCCTGTTAGAACAAGAGAATTCAGTTGTACAAATATGAGTCTGAAGCCGAAGAAGGCACTCCGAACTTACATCTTTCTGTTTTAGTACAGTTGGATCAAACTTGTAGTACAAATGTTCAATTTTACGCAGATAAACTCTGCATAACTCGGCAGTTATGCTCTGCCTCTCGAGGTATTCCTGGACCTTGTCGATGATGGTAGCCACTCGCTTTTCATCCTTCAATCTGTAAATGAATAAATAAATAAATTCCGTTCCTGAAATCTTCGCCGATCAAGTCTGCTTCACCTTTCAACGTATTCGTTGCTGTGGGGGTCGCATTCCTTGAGGAGCTTCGTGAATTCCTCGTCCAATCTCTCGACCAGGGTGAGCACGCAGCCGTGTAGTTTGAACGGCGGTGTTTCATATTCCTCGGAATCCTCGGACACAGTTTCGGTGATTACCATGTCCGGAGTGGCCAAGAGCATGTCCAGCATTTCGGAAATGCGTTCGAGCAATCTGGAAAAATAGAAGCAGTAATGTGATTACATTGTCAGACTATGAGTATAACTTTACACTCACTTTGACCAGTACTCTGGTTTCATGGCGTCGGACACCTTGGGATTATAATCGAAGATCGATGAAATTATAGAGAACTTGATCTTTACTGCTACGGCAGCACCGAGAGAATGGGTCTCAGCGATTCCCTGCAATTCGTGAAGAAGTTCGATCTGCTCTCTTCTGTCCGTGCGCTTCTTGCCACGGGCAGCTATAACTTCGGTTAGCTTCTTCAACACGGCTTGGACATTGATTTCAGCATCCTTGGCGAACATCTTAGGCTTTTCAGAAGGAATGGCGACTCCTCCCTTCACTGTCTCCCATTCACCTTCTCCGTCATCCTCGTCGCGCCTCTTCTTCCTCTCCTTATCTTTACGCTCTTTGCGCTGTTCCTTCTTCTTGGTCTTATCCTCGTCATCGTCTTTATCGGTGGATCTGCACAAAGGATGGAAAAAATGAATCAAATATATAGATTCGGAAATGATAGCCGTAACACAAGCTTCAGCTTACTTCTTGATAAACTTCTCACGCATAGTTGTGTACAGGCCGTCATCATCTGAGCTTGTACTGTCGCTATCGTCGTCACTTCCCCAATCCGAATCACTGTCAGACGCATCTAGGTCAGTTGCGGCCCCTTTCTGGAAATGGTTACCAAAGAATAAGCCAGGATTCTCGAAACTCGAGTTAATTGATCGATAAAATCCCTTCAATTTCTCAATTTAGTAAAAGACTGAAAATATAAAGTACTTTGAACTTAGAAACGTCCGGGACGGACGCCTCTGCTCCAGCTTTCTTCAGAGCAGCAGCGCGGTTCTCCTCTCCGTCGGATTCCTCAGCTTCTTCGGCTGCGCATTAAGATTCTTAGTTAGTATTTCGTTGTTAACAAGCAAAATGTAATAATTTATCGGTTTTCGTCATCATCCAACCTTTTTCTTCCTCCTCTTCGTCCTCTTGGTCAGGATTCTCCCTGAACTTGGCGATATCCGCCTCGTAGTCCTTGTTATACTTCCTGAGCTTCTGACGAAGGGAGGTAAGCGACTTGGAGTTATTCTTGGACATGTTTTTCCTTCCTTCGGCATCCTTCCAGACCTCTGTTATGAAGTCCTCCATCTCGACCAGACAGCGGAGGTAAAAACGTGGCGTCTGACCGTTTTCCTCCTTGGCAATCACGGGCAGCGCCTTCGTATAGGCCTTTGTCAGGTCCTCAAAACCTGGGACAATTAAATCGACGTTAATTTCTTTCCCACAAGATAAACGCCCGAAAATACTCACTCGACAGCATGCTGCTCATATCCTTGATCTTTTTATAGTTCCTGATGAGCTTGATGAGGTTCGTTATCTCCTCGTAACGCTTTTCCTTCGTCGATCTGACGACGCGCTTCGTCTCTTCCTCATCGTCACTGAACTGTAATGAAATTTGTTGATTTATATTTTCCGATAGGAAAAAAACTCGGAATAAACTCTCAGAAGGTAACGTATTAGGTTAGAATTCAACGATTTTGAGGTTAGGGTCGGCATCGGGGTCGCGATAACTCACCGTGTACGTAGCTTGCGGGGGTCTCTGGATCTGTTCCTCCTCAGACGAGCTGTCGGACTCCGAGTCCGACCCGGTTGCGAAAAAGCGGCTCATAATTGAGCTTTATCTGTAAAATATTGGTTGCATATTGACGTCAGGTTGCATATGCGAATGGCGGAGGGGTTCCGAGTTGTCAAACACATGGCACGGATGATCGGAGGTATTTGTGGTCATTTACGCATCGCAGAGGCGAAATTCGGGCCCGTAGCGCGCGGGGATGGGTGCGCTTTTGGAAATTGACGTTTTCGCTTATCAAAGATCCCCGATAACTCGGTAATCCACTCACCTAGGGCACGGTCCGTGAGGAAATCTCCTTTCGCGATCCCGTTTATTACAAAGAGGCAGAGGCCGACTCGATCGTCCATGAATCATGAGAACCGCGCAACACGCCATGTAGATGCGCCGACGAGCGGAGAATAACGGAATCAGAATTTCTACAAACTCTATGGATAAAGGTGGATTTTCATAAGCTGCTCTTTCTGGCGACAGCCGTGATCACGTGACTATACGATCGTCGTTTGTTGGAACACGTGACTACATAAGTTTTCGCTAGCGACATATTTACGAACGCACTCAATTGACACCACGTATTAGAAGAAAATGAGCGACTAGCGACACCATGAAAAGGCACCTTAAGGTGAAATGAAAGTCACGTGACCTCGATGTGATTTACACTTGGAATTTTCAAACGCTATTTTCTCAGCCAAAACACATTGGCAGGCCCTTCATTGAGTTTTTCTACGTCACTGATATCAATTTCACATCAATCGAATGTGTTTTGGCTGAGAAAATAGCGTTTGAAAATTCCAAGTGTAAATCATATCGAGGTCACGTGACTTTAAGCGTGGTGACAATCAATACTCATTTTTGGTTGGATCTTCGTAGTTCGACACAAGATGGCGGAGACGCGCGGATATTTGAATGATATAGGTTTAAAATACGCGATTGATGGACCGGTTTGTGATAGTTGTCACTACAATCAGTTTTATATACTAGTCTCAATTTTCCTGGGGTTTCGGCTACTTCTGGGAATGCCGTTGAAATATTGGAAGAAAATATTACATAGCCGAAAAAGTTACAATCATCTGGGAGGTGTCAGAAATCGAATAAAAATCGCTTTTTTCGGAGGATATCTTTCGCTATTTTTCCATCACTACAATTAATAGTGTCATAGACATACTCTTAATTTGGGTGTATCCGTCTTTAATACTCTTCAGTCAACGGTAAACGCTTTATTCAATGTCCTATATCAATGAATTTCAAACTTCCCGCGGTTTGAGCGGTCAACGAGCAGCCAAAACGGGGCTACGGATGAACTTGACGCGCGCACGTGGACGGCATGGAGCGTCATAACATAACCTCAGAATAACCTAAAAATCGTCTATATTCAACTATTTCGAAGACAACAGATCGACAATTACCGTCAATCATGAGCAAAAAAGGATATAATTGGAAAGCGCGACGCGTTGCGCAAGTGGAAATCGATAATTCTTCAACTAAAAAGGTTCGAGCAATTGATTAATTCTACTTACGCCGCACAGCTATGTTGAAAAAACCGTTCGATCCCGATTTAAGTACAGAAAACACGATCGAAACTCACCAAATTCAATTCATATTCGATCTAGATCTCAATATTATACACTTCAATCGGGTATTTGAATCAGTTTATCGATTTTTATGAAAACACGTGTCACTATTTATCCACAGATAACGATAGACATAGGAGCTAGAGACGATAGCTACGATCAGTGCAATGCTCTGGTTATACCGAGCGAGAAGAGGAAGACCAAATCGAAGGATAAAAAAGTATCAGTGACACGGCTGCTGTCTAAAAAGCGGAGAAAAGAATTGGAGAAGGTCGTCGATCGCAAGAAGAAGAAGGCTAACGTGAGTCTGAGTTATTATAGGCGGTCTAACTAAGATCAACGCTTTTAAAATTGTCTTTATTCTCAATCCAGAGAGCGACGCTATTGGAGGAGCTAGCGAAGGTACAGGCGCCTGAAGAAGAACTAAAACAGTACATGACCCTGGCTGCGGTACAGACTAAGGGACTGAAGCGGCATTTTAGCGAGATAGAGAAAGGACTTAGACCAAAAGTGCCAAAATCAGATCCTCAGGGTGAACAGATCGTGGTAAACGCTATCAAGGGAGCCAAACAGGCTCGACTCTCTCTTCTCGCCGCTAACGACCAAGATAAATCGACCCCAGATCCCAACGTCGTTGGCCTCGATGTAAGAATAGCTCCGAAACTGTGAAACATCATTTGAAGACAATAGTTTCATAATTGAACAAATATTTGCAGGAAACAAGCGAGAGTGAAGTCGATGATGAAGAGGATCAAGACGAAGAGGCAAAAGATGCACAAAAGATTCCGGAGATTCGTAAAGAAGAAGAAGAAACTCATCCGAAGACAGAAGAAGCTCCCAGAAGGCCGAGAAAGGCTGATAATTCAGTCGTTGAAGAGCCAAAGGCGCGAATACCGGCCGTTTTCATCACATTGGATCGGAAGCCAGAGATCCAGGCGGCTAGATTAAAGCTCCCAATACTAGCCGAAGAGCAGTCTATAATGGAAACAATAAACTATAATCCCGTTGTGATTATTGCCGGAGAGACTGGCAGTGGGAAAACCACTCAAGTACCACAGTTTTTGTACGAAGCTGGTTACGCGAAGGATAAAATGATCGGGGTAACGGAACCGAGGAGGGTGGCAGCTATCTCCATGAGCAAACGTGTGGCGGAGGAGATGAATCTTACGGAGAAAGAAGTATCGTATCTGATCAGATTTGAGGGAAACACTACCCCAGAGACGAAGATTAAATTCATGACCGACGGAGTGCTGCTGAAAGAAATTCAAAGCGTAAGTATCCACGATCTGAGGAACGATCTGAGGTTGATTTAAGAAATGTATATGTGATCAATTCATTTTCAGGATTTTCTACTCACCAAATATTCTGTTATTATACTCGACGAAGCCCACGAACGGAGCGTCTACACCGATATCCTCATTGGATTATTATCTCGCATTGTTCCCCTTAGAAATAAAAGGAATATTCCTTTGAAACTAATCGTTATGTCGGCGACGTTGAGAATAGAAGACTTTACAGAGAACCCGAAGCTTTTCAAAGTCAAACCGCCCGTTATCAAAGTCGAGTCCAGACAGTTTCCTGTTACTATACATTTTAATAAGAAAACTAGTCAGAACTACGTTAAAGATGCGCTGTACAAGGCTGTCAAGATACATACTCAGTTGCCGGACGGCGGAATTCTCATTTTTCTAACAGGTATGGAATGTTACTCGGTCTAGTATCGAACAGGCTTTATCCTGACGTTGTTACTTTTTCTACAGGACAACAGGAAGTTAATACGATAGTGCGCAAGCTGCGCAGAGCATTTCCCTTGAGGAACAAAAAATATACCCTGAAACCACGGGAGGTAAAGAAAACTGAGGATACAGAGGAACCCAACAGCTACAACAGCGAGTCTGACGAAGACCTGGACATGTTCAGAGTCGTGCAAAATGCGAAAAGAAATAAAAAGAAACTCCAGGAGGTCAAACTCCCGGAACTAAATCTCGATAAGTAGGCATAATTTAGAATGCGCATCGAATATCTTTGAAACAATCCGCTAATACCAACAATTTTAGTTATTCAGTTACACCTCCGGACGACACAGAAGGAGACCTGCTGGATGCTGCGGAGAACGAGGAGGAGGGTGAAGAAGACGAAGACGAAGATGAGGATTTAAAGAACCTCATGAACTCGTCATGCACGCAGCCGTTGTGGGTTTTACCGCTCTACTCTCTACTTCCAAGCTACAAGCAAGCCAGGGTATTCGACCCTCCACCCGATGGCTGCAGGCTGTGTGTGGTATCAACAAACGTTGCGGAGACTTCGCTCACTATTCCCAATGTCAAATACGTTGTAGATAGTGGCCGGTGTAAGACCAGGCTTTACGACAAGGTGACAGGCGTCAACGCCTTTCAGGTCTGTTACGCCAGCAAAGCTGCAGCCAATCAGAGGGCTGGCCGTGCCGGTAGAACCGGACCTGGACACTGTTACAGGTAGAATGGACGATTCTTCGATATTTAACAAACTTCAGTCTTCCGAATGTATCAAAGCTGATATAATTTCTTGTAGATTGTATTCATCGGCTGTTTTTAACGACCAATTTGAGCAATTCGCCGTGCCTGAGATCCAGCGGAAGCCAGTCGACGACCTGCTGCTGCAGATGAAAGTCATGAACATTGATAAAGTTGTTAATTTTCCATTTCCATCATCTCCGGATATATTGCAATTGAAATGTGCAGAAAAGCGTCTCAGCATTCTCGGTGCTCTTGAACAGTCTTCCTCGACCAAAGAGAGTAAGGAATAGTTCATCGAGGTCCCCAGACTCATAATAAGCTGTCTCTCTTCACTCCCCACAGACCAGTACTCCGCGAAAGTAACACCCCTGGGATTCAGCATGGCCGCATTTCCAGTAGCGCCTCGTTACGGAAAGATGTTAGCTTTGTCGCAGCAGCACGATTTATTACAGTACACCGTGTGTTTGGTGGCTGCCTTGTCCGTGCAGGAGGTACTGATCGAGTCCAACCCGAAACAAGGGTTGACTAAGAACCAGTGGATTCAAACGCGACGGACTTGGGCTGGAACAGGAAACAGTCTACTCCTAGGTTTGTCGAATACTCCAATCCAATCCTCGGTATTCGACGAGTTACATCATCGCATTGAACCCTGATTTTCGTCCTCAGGAGACCCGATGGTACTGGTCAGAGCCGTTGGCGCGGCCGAATACGCGGGATCAAAGGGAACCATGAATCAATTTTGCGAGGAACATGGACTGAGACACAAAGCTGTGACGGAGATCAGGAAACTGAGGCAGCAGCTCACCAATGAGATCGTTTTAAACATACCGGATTTGGATCTGAACGTCGATCCGAAGTATGCATTGATTTTTGCTTTCTATACAGGATGGCCCATTTCATATGTCCAGAATGGGAAGGGCTAAAAGTGGCATAACTTCGCAACGGTCAGATATAGATTTAATGTCAATAACGCAATTCTGAGCTGACAATCCAAGCTTCAAAATGCGTTTTTGACATTAAATTTATATCTGACCATCGCTAAGTTAGGCCACTTCAAGCCCCTCCCATTGTCGACACATGAAATGAGCCACCCTGTAGTTTAGAATCTCTTGAACTTGAACTTTACTGCATTTATCGTTCAGGATGGCTCCTCCGACCGATACCCAAGCGAAATTGCTGAGGCAAATTTTACTCTCTGGTATGGCAGACCAAGTGGCGCGCAAGGTCTCTCCGGACGAGGTCAAGGAAGACCAGGATAAAGCGAAATGGAAATACGCCTACAGGTACCAAACTGAGTTCGATTCACTAGTCTCGTTCTATGCAGGGATGAATAACTGGATTTTGTGTTTCAGGTGTTTGGAAATGGAGGAGCCGGTGTTCATGCATTCGTCTTCGGTATTGAAAAGGACCTGCCCCGAATGGGTCGTGTACCAGGAAGTATATGAGACCAATAAAATTTACATGAGAGGAATAACTGCCATAGAACCGCAGTGGCTACCAAAATTCGCGTCCTCACTTTGCCACCTCAGTGAACCGTTGAGCGATCCGGCACCCAGGTGAGTTCGATCAGTTAATCGATCTACAAAACATGACTCAATGGAATGCCTATGATTACAGATACGATGCGAAGTCGGGGAAGGTAATGTGTCACGTAACGGGAACGTTTGGTCGAGGTGGATGGGAGCTTCCATTGATTGAAGTGGAGTACCCAAATAGTTTAGAAGGCGTGAAATGGTTCGCTAGATTCTTCTTGGAGGGTGAAGTCTGTCCGAAATTGAAACGCTTTGTTCCGTTACTACTGTCAACACCTGGCACAGTGAATAAGACATGGGCAAAGTGAGTCAGAATCTTCGTCTAGCTCAGCTGTTGCATCGATAATGTGTGGATTCTTTGTCTATTTAAACAGATTATTACCCCGGACTGAAGCGATCACGAAAACGTTGCTTGGGAGCCAAGTCACGTCGAAAGAGAAGCTCGAAGAGATTTGGGAGACAGATTCCAAGTGTGAGTATCTCTGGCTATGCGACTGAATGAAAATATACATATACAATCAAAGTTTCTAAAATTCTGTTTGGAAATATGTTTCAGTTCTTTTATCCGCATACTCGAAGTGGATACCAGAAGCTACGCAGAGTGAGATCGCATTACTCTGGCCGCCACTGTAGGTCGAGTGAATTACTTTGAGATAAAATTGTACAGAAAATTTTGGTCGATAGATCGAAATCCGAGAACGAATAAATAAATTAGTAATTATTGTGAAATTTAGGTTTCGACGTTAATCAGTAAGCAATTATTTATTCGACTTCTCGCTAACACTTAGAAATACTTCGATAAATATCTTGGAGGCGATACAATGAAAGGGTATTGTAAATACCATGTATCATAGGTATTACGGTAATTTCAATTGTCTATTCTAAACGTATAACGTTAATTATCTATGTCTTGTGATTGCACTACTTGGTAGTGCGCTAGCGATGAATTTGATCAAAGCATAAATAAGTTTCTTGAATTTTGCGTCCGATTTTCTTAAGCCTAAAACCTAATGATAATCTGTTCAACTTCGGCAGTATGATAGCTAAGATTCTTAAAAACAGAATTAAAATTGATTTGTATTGTCTATTACCTCGCACGCGCATTTCGAGATTATTTCGCAACGTTTATTACCTGACTACGCATACAATTCGTCAATATTTCGTTTAAATATTAAACCAATATTAGACCTCGATACATCTTACTTAATCAAAGTTAGTACGCTGTTTGCCATATCGAATTCCTTGAATTTTTCTCGTTTTAAGGTGCGTAGCAGCCCTGCTATCGATAAGGTATCGTATTTCAACGCATAAAAAACGTCTCTCACACAACTCGTGCATATGGATAAATAAATAACTTTACAATCGCGTCGCGGTATCTTATCGCTATCTTATTCCTCCTTCACTGGTTTCTTCTCTCTTCTTTTCAACGGGTTGCTCTTACATTCTTTGTAAATATTGTTCAGATCGAACGCCGCCTTTATGTTATCCTGAAAAATTGATCAAACAAGAAGGTAAGATATCATCATCTCAGTCTCGTCAATCGGAAAGAACAACGGTAGCAATACTCACAGAGGAAAAGAGGAACTTGATCAGCTTTCCTCTGTGATCGGCATGCGGACGTCTCTGCACTTCCTTTCCCTCCTTGAAGAGTATGATACTCGGTAATTGCCGGCTCATACTAGAGTCGCTGATGTTGTATTTAGCCCCAGCGTCGGGGTACCGTCCGATATCAACTTTTCCAAATTTCAAATTGTCCAAGGCGTACCTGTGAACGAATTCGTAGATTGATATCGTTGTTTGCGATTGTGGAAGGAGCACGAACTCACTCTGCGGATAATTGTGAGAATATCGGGGCAAAGTTCACGCATGCCGGATTCCATACGGTGTAAAATGCTATCACCCAAGTGATTCTGTTATCCCGTTGCAACTCTTCTTGCAGACCGGTCGCTCCTCGAAGATATATTATGTTCTCGGGACCCTGATAAGTCGGCTCGGGCAGAACCAGACCGCAGACTAAAAAAGGAGGAATAATTGATCAGATGAATTGAAGCAACGAAAGGATTTGTTTCTCTTATCTTTCTACAGTCATTGAGGAGACACGCAACTGATCTTCCTTCTAGATTCTTGTCTATGATCGATTTTAGATTCTTTTCTCTTGTAAAAGCGTAAAAAAACACCCAGAAATTTGAATAGATGAATTAAGGGTCACGTTTTTGGTTTTTTCTTGGCGATTTTAGTCGCGTATCTCCTTCAAAGAAACAGATTTCGTCGTCTCACTCACGAATGCAAATTATTCCGAATATAATCCCCATTCTAACATCGCCGTAGAACCAGAGAATAAGGTTCGCTATTTTTGTGTACATAAAACTGGCGGATAAATAATTGATCATCGTCACGCTACCCGCCTTGCGGGTTCTGATCATGATTACGATCATCAGGAAGAACAGAATCTCCGTCTCTCTCTGAAATAACAAAATACAGAAAGCTCCGTTATTTATGTCTCGTAAAATATTTTTATCCATCTTTTAATCGTCTTTTGTGCTATTTTGGGTTCTGGTGGTACCCAGGTGCTCCTGTGCTCGATAGTAACGAACAAATGAATGGAAAAATTAAGAGTTTGGTCAGGTCCAATTTCAAAATATTTTTATTAGTCTATGACTGACTTATATTCAATATTTGATGTTGATTCTGTTAAATGAATGAGTGGATAAATTATGTAAACTTTGCTACAGGTCGTGTTTAGCGAGTCTTTGTACTACGGTAAGTATACAATACTCTAAAACCTTTTTCTTTTTCTTTTAGGTTGTCAATTAAACCTGATGTGATAAGTGCCTGCTAAATTATCCAATTAAGTATAAACATTTTCTTTCTCAAGTTCTCAGAACTCTTGGAACTCTTATTTTCGATCCAGTAGACAAATTTGATGGATGATATTCGAGGATTATGAATTAGTATGATTGTTATTTCGAAGTTTATTCAATAAAACATACCCCGTTTAGCTCGCATTCTGTTTGGAGAAATAAATATTGACAGAATACCGGCACCCGTTTGGCGAATATGTATGAAAGACTGATCAATATGTTGACCAAATAATACGGTTTCATTAACAAGTGCAAGTCCTTTTTGAACGACATTATCCTCTGTCTTAAATCACTTTATTCGTTCGAATAGGTGTTAAGGCTCTTCGACTCCAAATAGACTCAGCCAAATTTCCGAGCACCTCGCAACCCACGAACAATCAAAATACTGATGATACGTAATCTAACCACACAATCTCACTGATATACACATGTATAGCATGCTAGCAAGTTGGCCCCGGTTGAACAAGCTTGTGGCCGCCATTTTTGTAGTCTAAATCGACATTGACGCGCGGGAAATTCAAATAATGTTCAACTCAGAACGATTGTAAGAGAATTTTGGTTTATAACTGGATAATTAAGCAATTGAATGCATAATAAAACTGTTCTCCCGCAATTTTTAGGGTTAGCCGCTTTACATGTCACACATTTTCACATCTTTTAAGGTGAAATGAAAGTCCAAAATAATCCAAGGAAGTGCTGCCTCTCTCCACGAGGGGCAGCACCTCCTTGGGTTGGAGAACAATATTGTTACACAAAATTCTGATTATGTCTTTCGATATTCGAAAATCCACGATTGGCAGGCCCTTCATTCAGTTTTTCTACGTCACTGATATCAATTTCACATCAATCGAATGTGTTTTGGCTGAGAAAATAGCGTTTGAAAATTCCAGTCACGGTCTGATCGGACTACAAAGATGGCGGCGATCAGTGGGTGAGCGAGATGATGTCCGAACAAGGTTTACGAAATTATACATAGAAACGGAACGCGAAGAGGCGGCAAAATTTCACTGACGCGACACAAACTTCACGATTCAAAATTATTCATTTGTTCATCCCATCTTCGCTATCCATTTCACTCTATCAGAGTGTAAACAAAGGAGCAAAAAAAAAAAACACCCGACTATTATTTACACGAAGGGAATGCTTATACAAATAAGAAATATTCTCATATCTTACTTGCGTGAATAAAAACACTTCGCCGGTTTGTTTATCTTGTATTAACGAGCCAATCGGGAATTGAATTTTAATCTCGTCCGAGCACAACGTCGTTGTTTGTTTCGTGTATAACCAGTGCACGCATTGCTTCGAATGTCACACTGACAGTTGGTCATTTTCCTCGTCAAAATCGGGCGCATGCATTACTTCGCCATGATTCTCTCACACTTGATAATTACTTCGCTATTACTCGTCTCGAACTGTTTAACATCCAGCTCTATCAAAAGTCAGAGCAAAAGTACGCCGCTAGTCGTCGTAACTTGGGATTACTGGAATGCCACAGATAGAGGTAAACGAGACTCGACAGTGACGTAAATCGTTACGAATAAATACAAACCTATTTTATTCCAGCCTGGAATGCCCTCTACATGAAGAAGCGGAGCTCGCTAGACGCTATCGAAAAAGGCTGCAGCCTCTGCGAGGAACTACAGTGCCGGACCACCGTCGGGTTTGGCGGAAGTCCTGACGAGAATGGCGAGACAACTTTGGACGCTATGCTGATGGATGGGTGAGATACGCGGAGATCGGGTGATATTTACTGTTTTTACGTGTTCATAATTTAATCCTCAGAGTGACGATGGACGTTGGGGCGGTTGGAGGCCTGCGGAGAATAAAAAGCGCCATTTCAGTAGCTCGAAAGGTGCTCGAGCACACGGAGCACACTCTGCTCGCCGGAAGCTTGGCCACTGAATTTGCTGTGAAAATGGGATTCGAGGAGGAAGACTTGACGACGTCCGTATCCAAGGATATGTGGACCAAGTGGAGGGCCAATAGCTGCCAGCCGAACTTTTGGAAGGTTTGTATCGTTGAATTTGGATGTGGAAAGTATGAAAACGATCTCAATACCGTGTTTCAGAACGTCTCCCCGGACCCTAAACACAAGTGCGGACCGTATCAGCCAACGCCTGTTAAGGCGAACATGCGGAAGGGAAAAACGGTGGGTCAATCGAGGGAAGACATAGACGAGAACAATCACGACACTATCGGAATAATCGCGATGGATATGAACGGGCATATCGCTGCTGGGACCTCTACCAATGGGGCTAGAAACAAGATCCCAGGACGTGTCGGAGACTCTCCTGTCCCTGGATCTGGCTGCTACGCGGACCAAGAGGTCGGAGCTGCCGCTGGGACCGGCGACGGAGATATAATGATGCGTTTTGTTCCTAGGTGATTTTTCTATTCCAACAGAATTCATAAAAAAAAGTATGCTCTGGAATTTCAGGTCTTTGGGATGTTCTAAGATTCGTCATGAAACAAGTCAATAATAATCAATTCAAGTCGCTATCGATTTGGGATTCTCCGAGTTCTAGCTTCTCTTCATTTTTTCCCAGTTTCTTGGCAGTGGAAGAGATGCGTCGTGGAGCATCTCCGAAGGATGCAGCTGAGACGGCGATTCGTCGAATAGCTCAGCATTACCCGAAATTCTCGGGTGGAGTGATTGCCCTGAGTAAAGAAGGCGAGTACGGGGCTGCCTGCAACGGAATGGAAAGTTTTCCGTACTACGTTGCCAATCCGTTACTCGGAGTACCAACATTGAATCATGTCCAGTGTATCAAGATCTAATTAATCATCCTCTACGCCCCTCGCGAGATCACGCTTCAGGGCAACGAACCGCACGAACTGATATCGATTACGAATAAACCAAAGGCGGGACAAGTTTTTGATTATATTTGCATATATCGTGTTTTTACTTGTAAGTCTGTTTGAGAAATAATTTTGTGTTCTTTTTATGCAGAAACATTTCAATAAAAATATTCTCTAAAAAAAAAAGAAGACAGATTCTACTATTTTTATATTCTTCAAAATACCAATGAGGTATTTATAATTTTACCGTGCCTAACTACATAAGTTAGCTGATAAAACTGACCCATATAATTCACAGTCTGGTTATTCACGAATGCGTGAATAATAATTGATTATTTGACTGTTTTTTTTTTTTCACTCGAACATTAGAAGTGAGTGGAATTTATTACACTGCGTGATATTGACAAAAAAAAAAAATACTGCGAGTAACCGTGGATGCAGGCCACTAGGTGCGCCCGAAGAAGACAACCGTACGTACAATAAGAAAAATAAGAATTAGCACGTGTCGTACGTACGGTTGCCCGCATCAGGCGCACCTAGTGGCCCGCATCCACGGTTACTTACGGTATCTAACGAGCGTATACATTGTGTGAGTAACCGTGGATGCGGACCACTAGGTGCGCCTGGAGCATGCAACCGTAAGTACAATAAGAAGAATAGCACCTGCCGTACGGCAGGTTGCCCGCTTCAGGCGCACCTAGCCCGCATCCACGGTTACTCACGGTATGTAAAGAGCGTATACATTGTATGCGACAGATACATGCGCCTACAGAGTGAGATTCAAATTGAGGCATCGCATCACAGAAGACATTAACCTTCAATTTTCTACGTCATATTTTATACTATTCGATAAATAAATAGCGCGTCCAATGTGTGTCTTCGACGTTCATCGATAATGTTCCACGTTCATATTTCGTAGTGTCTTTCATCACCCGTCAGTCCTGGATTAATAGTATATTCGTAGAATGCGATATGGGTGACAAGTGACAAATATAGAGCGGAGTATTTATTCAAAGAGGTTAGTTATTCAATAATTTCACGTTAATCCATCGTTATAAAATCCGATCCTATTCTCATTGCGTACACGATGCGTTTTATCACGCTACGTTATGTCGAGGTAATCGGCAAGACGCGTTTCCACGTTTTCATCTACTCCAAACGTCATTTTTCATACTAAACATCGAATACACAAAAAAATAAAAAAAACCAACAGCTTGTAGTCATTCAATTACTGTTTTGGATCAGAAATCATTCGAGGTTAACACGCGTTATTTTAAGGTTATATTATTCGAATTTAACCCACTAAAATTATTATTCCTCCTTATTTCAACGAAATTGGATACCGATCACGACTAATAATGAATTTCTATATTTCTACTAACCTATACTTCAACTGATCTTCCTGAGCCTCTCAGCAAAGGTCAAAGGCTCGAAAGAATCTCCCGAGCAAATCTCAGTCATTTGATTATTTATTCATTCATTTGTCAAAACATTGGTAAGGTTTTCGTAACTTCGTTATTTATTGTTTAATTATTGAAACAAGTGTAATCGCAGCTTGAAAAATAGACCATTTTAACGTAACAAACTGGAACCAAGGTAGTTTTCGATCATTAGACTCGCCTTTGATCGATAATGAATCATGCAAACATTGTTAATTTCAGAAAACAAGCGAGAGCACCACTTTGTACCGGTCTCAGAGCAGCTGTTTATTATTTGTGCCATTCTTGATTGCTGAAAAGGTATTCGTAGCAGATTTATACATTGAATACTGAAAAACTGTACACAAGTATCGTAAAATTACAATGAAAATCGATATTTCAGATATTCTAAGATGTTTAAAGAGATAATAAAGTTATATATTCTTTGAAATCCAGGATACAAATGGCCTCGGCAGCAATGACACCAGCTGAAGATGACGAGCTGACTTTACCCCGTGCCTCTATCAATAAAATGATAAAAGAGATCCTTCCTCATATACGGGTGGCTAACGAGTCGAGAGAGTTGATATTGAACTGTTGTACGGAGTTCATACACTTGCTATCTTCCGAAGCCAATGAAATCTGCAATCAACAACAAAAGAAAACAATCAACGCAGAGCACGTCTTGCAAGCTCTGGAAAAATTGGGGTTCGGTGATTACAGCGCCGAAGCGGAGGCTGTATTGAGAGATTGTAAAGCCGTCGCGGCTAAGAGAAGAAGGCAGAGTACGAGGCTCGAAAATCTTGGTATCCCGGAAGAGGAGCTTCTCAGACAACAGCAAGAACTCTTTGCCAAGGCACGCGAGGAGCAAGCCGTTGCCGAACAACAACAATGGCAACAATTACAAGCCGTTGCACAAATGGCTTCTATGCAACAGGCGGACAGTGAGCAGGAGGATTATTCCTAATCCCTGATCATCGAATTCTGTGTATTTGATGCGAAACGTTTTTACATCAATATTTCATGTAATTTCGTTTATTTCAATGCTATAGCGAGCCATTTGCTCCTCACTGTTTTCAACGGCTTAGTTTCTAAGATTTTCTATGTCGTCGTCGTCAGAAAACAAAATAATACATTATTTTCTACAACATGTTACCGCCATTATTTATCGATAACTATCAACATTGGAATAAAAATGTGACTCCAATTCCACATATTTTTAATCGCCTTTTCCTTATCCGCTGACACGATTTTACCTTTCCTTCGTATTTCTCCTTCCGTTCAGAAATTCATCACTGTTCCATATTATATTCGTGAATTTTATCTTCGTTTCAGGGCATCAATCTTCCGTATTCGGAAAACAAGTGGCTTTTTTTAATCGCATCTATGACTTTCGAAGAGTAATGATACCTGAAAGCGGTATCAAATTATAAATCAATTCTAAAATTTCTGTTTCCTAATATCGAAGAAACCCATTCAATCAACTTCTCACCAATTTTTCTCCGTCAGTACAGCCGGAGTCATGGCGTTACGAGATACGCCGTGTATTCTCATCCGTAACTTTTCTATGAGCTTGTCTACGCTCTCGTGAATGATTGAATCATCTGTAAAACATTCAACCAACGATAGTTGCGACGAAGCCCAAGATCAGTGAATTCATTTGCTACGTAGCTTGATATTCACCTTGGTTCGTGATCTCAGGAATAACGAACAGATTCAACTGTCCCTCGACGACGGATGAAGCCATGTTCAATCCGCTGTGTGTTTGCAGTCTAGAGTTGACGAATACTTTGTTATAAAAATCCTGAATGGAGAAACAAGAACCGTCGATTAATAAACAGATTTTTCGACCTATAATTCGGTCTTACTTTCATCATGTTAGCAGTGGCTGGCATGAAGTCCTGCAGTTCAGCCTTGTTCTGCAGGAAGACTATGTGCGGATAATATTCGACAAAGTCTTGATCCATGGCAGAGGCAGAGGACGGCTTCAGCATCTCTGCGGTCTGAATGAACCTGTGAATGAAGCACAAAATAGCGGAACAAGATTCAGTCAAAGTTGTAGGAATTGAATATTCGCTGAAGCGAGTAGAATACCTAATCAAATTGGGATCGACGAACCAATCCTGAACGAATATGACAACGTGGCAAACGGATAGCAAAAACGCCGTGAACTGTAAAGACTGTAGTTCAACGTTATTTTCGGTATTAGCAAAATCGCTCGTGTTCTTCTTCTGCTCGTAAAGCGGAGGATGGTCGACGGCTGCGCCCGAAAGAATAGGCTGAGTGTCCAGGTAAATGACTCGGTTTTTGGTGACGTAAAAATCTATTCCCGCGGTGCAGTTAGATCCGCTCTCGTGATGCGTTAAGGTCTGCGACGGGAATGCGTCGGTTCTGGAAATGTAACGTAAAATATATTCGAGTATAATTCAAGACGAGATCGATTCTTCTTCCGTGTACTCACATGTAGTTAGACGTAAGAAGCGACATTATAGTAGACTTTCCGACGCCTCTGGTACCCAGACATCCAACGACCAAGAAATCTTGCTGGTCGTATAAGAATTCCAGGGGGTTTTCCAGCAGCTGCATACCCTCGTCCATGAATTTAATGCCGCTGGTCATCTCGAGGCGAGTGGAAAGCGAGGGTCGGGCTAAGAGACGAGTCAAAAGTGACGAATTAATCCTACAATTCTAACGGATCGATCGAATAACTGGGAGGCTACTCACTGTCCAGAGATTTGGGGGCCGGATTCGACTGTGTGTCGGTTTCTTTTCTGCGAATATGAATGGATAATTATCAGAGTAACGTGGATTATTATAGAATTTTGTTTTGTTTGTGCAATAGGTACTTGTTGCCATTTCTTTGACTCGGAGAAACCGCTCTGCTCTCTCCTTCTCGGGTTTTCAGTATGAACGTAGGACGATCGACGACTTTTATGAGCGATCTATTCTCTCCGTCTTTGGACTCGATGTCTTTCAAAGTTGTAATCGTCTTGCGAGAACTCATCTCTGTTGTTTTTATTATCAATATGTACAAAATTTAGAGGTTAGAAACACGGTTAAGTACGAAGTCGACCGATGTCGTTTTGAAATACGAAAAAGTTTTTTTTTTCCTTCAGGTATGCGCAGTACTGGGTATGCGGCCTTGCGCCGATGTCCCAAACGAAAATGATTAGCCGGAAGCGGCGGTATTCGCGTCTCGCGAACCCATCCAGGTCCAACAGGCCGAGTGTCCAATGCAGTCACGAACGACAACACACACATGAACACACAACGAAAGCCCGGTGGGTCGCTAAATTGAGCGTATTATGTTCCGTTCCTGCCAAACAAGATTGCAGTATCTGCAATTAACCTCTAATTTAAAGGATCTCGATGCCTGGTCTTAATTTTGGGCTTCCAGTTTTCGATATTCACGATCGTAAATGGTCTGAATACTCCTGTGATCGACTTTTCTTGAAGAAACCGTCAAACTCGGCATGAAAAATTGATATAAAAAAATTGATATACGTTGATAGGGTGAAAAATTGAATTCGACCGTTTAACCCACTGTTATAGTGGTTTGACCCCGAGTTCGACTACCTCATCGCTCAAAAATCGAAATTTTTGGCGGAATAGACTCGTAAGCCTGAGTTTTCAGCTTCAAATGGACCGTCTGACCCCGAATTTGAGTACCGACTCACTCGAAAATCGGACTACCAACGTCGACCAACGTCTCCCAATGCCGGTATATTGAGTCGAAAAATCGCGTTTTCAAGCTCAAATACATGAAATTCGATTTTCTATGTACCAACACTTGACAATAGCAGTTCGCCGACACCGATGATGCCAGGTGTCGATAAATTACGGCTATGATAATTTATCATTTCAGATTTAATTTTTTGGTAACTTTTCTGAATAATTAAATTTGATAAACTGTAGTTATTGAATAATCAAATGGGATTAACAGTATTCATTTGATCTAATTACACTTAGGATTACTGTTTCCTTTCGTATTTGTATTCTATGCCTGAGGCCCTTAGGGAGTTTTCTCCAGGGCCTAATAAATTGTTCTCTACTCTACTCTAATTCATCGATTGATATCGATTGATATTATTTAGGATATTTCAAATTCATAGGTCAATCATGTAGAAAATCAAAAATAAATTCTTCGGATGTACGACCGCAATGTCAGTCGGTGTCTGTTCATAAATGCTCCTACCGTAAATGAGAATAATATTCAAAAATAACCATCGATATTCGTAAAATTTAATTTCGATGAAAACAAAAAACTACGTG
The DNA here is from genome assembly GCA_018257835.1 of Euura lappo. NCBI lineage: Eukaryota > Metazoa > Arthropoda > Insecta > Hymenoptera > Tenthredinidae > Euura > Euura lappo. The sequence continues at coordinate 21,385 of JAEUYN010001597.1, read as the reverse complement.
CCGTAAACCCGGGTACGGACTGAGTGTGTATGTCTGTACGTAGATGTCCCCACCTGGCTTCCGGTTTAGCCCAAAGCGGCGGCACAAGTGTCACAACATAACACAACACATGAACACACTGACAAACGAATGCTTCAACCGTCCTTGAGTTTGAGCCACCATAGTCTCTTCGTATATCACGATGGTAGAATTATTCCGCGCAAAGGTTAGAACTTGTTAACATTAACCAACTTCTCCAAATCCCGATCAAAATAGGTTTTACGGTTCTGCGTCAAACCGGGTATAAACATGTTTTTTGCCTCCTTCCGAAAATAATCCTCGTCTCAATAATCATACGATCTGTAAATTTATTCCTCGAATAACGCTACCGGCATTCCTCGTAAATATTGTCCGCTAGGTCGGTAGTTATCACATCAATGTTTTTGTTTCGTTTTGTTTTTTTCTAGTGGTGCGACGACTTGGAGGAGCTGATGAAATGTCCAGTCTGCTTCGAGCGGCTGAAAGAACCAATTGCTCAATGTGAGCGGGGACATCAGATCTGTACTCCGTGTAAAAACCAATTGAGATACGAGCGTCCGTGCCCATTTTGCGATTCGGGGTATACGAACACAAGGAATTATCTGGCGGAGAATTTGTCCGAAAAACTTGACGAGATTAAGGTAATTTTTCTAGTCATGATTGTTTTAGATCGTTTTGAGTGACGGACATTTTTTCAGCTCTCTCTCCTCGAGCCCGAACACAGCGTAAATCGGAAGATTTTTCAGACCGTCGGTTTACAGACCGACGGTTCGATCGTCGTTGAAAGAGATGCCAAGAGACCAAGGCGAGCTCCTCCGCTGGCTCCCAAAGGAAAATTTCCCTGTCGACTCGGAACCTGCGATCTGCAGCTGCCGCACGGGCGAATGATTTCGCACATTCGTTATTTTCATAACAATAAATTTTGTGAGGTAATTTTTTATCGCTTGTCCCCATAAGTCTTGGATCGTTGCTGAATGCCCTATTTTTAAACCAGACCAGCACCAACGGCGCGGATACTTACGAGCAAGTCTGGGAAATGGATTATCATCAGAAGGCGAATTTCGACTTGGCTATCAGGATCGCAGAATTGGGATTGTTCTTCATGAGGATCAAGATAGACCCGAACGGCGATTTATTTGGCGTCGTACAAATCGTTAGCAGCGCTACAATCGGGAAAGAATTTGAGTACGAACTAAAAGTCGGAAGCGGTCGTCGAAACGTCAGCTTCAAAGACGTAGTATGTTCACCAATAATACATCATTCACAAACTTCTTTTAACACGTTTAATCGAACAGGAAATGTTGCAGTATGATGAACCTTGAATCATTTATTATCTTAATCAGTTTTCAAAATCCATCTAAAATTAAAACTAGGCAGTTTTTGGCTTGAAACAATCAATTGCTCGGCATAAATGAGCGAACTTAGGTAAAGAAAACTGCCTAAATTTGATATAAAGGGTAAATTTCCGAATTTTACAGTCAATAAGATTAATTTAGGATTTTCTACGATTTTGATGTAACTAATATCATTTTATTTTTTTGCTTAAATAGTTGCGTTCTTGTCGCTCTAATCCTACGTATCTCTTCGAATCTTCGGACTGCTTGTTCGTTAGACACGAAGACATGGAGCTGATGACCGCTTCAAACGACGATGCGTTTACCTGCACGATGATTTTGACTCGCTTGGAAAAGGAGAACAGACCACAGCTACAAGCTTCCGGCGCTGTGATAGTTTTCTAGGGCACGATTCAAGATCGATTAAGCCTGTTGGAGGAGCTGCCTGGCTTTGAGAATATTTTATAATTCACGATTTAGTGGATTGATGTTATTCTTACTGCGTATTATGATTAAGTACAGAACTTTGTTCAGCTGAATGAGAAGCCGAAATAATTCTGCAAGACTTTTTAAAGAATGAAAAGTTCATTTTCAAGTGATTTAGAGAGATAATAAGACGAGTTACCTTACGATAAGATTTGTTCCTTTTGTTCTTATTTTAATACTGTTTAGTGATGATTGGTGATTTAAGGAAAATAATCATTGATGGATTTGATTTTTCACCTTCTCAATTATCAACGTTACATCGGGTACCTAAAATTAATCTAAGCAGCGTGCGTTGAAATGTTAGCACTTCTGTAAACCAAGAAACATCAAAGTATATTTTTTTACTGATAATATCTAATATACAAATAACTGTTGATCAAACTAGTGCCAAAATGACAAATACCTAATGTGAGAATTTAGTGTTATCGATAATCAGACTGTTACGCGTTCTTATGCGGTAAAAACTAAACGGATGTCCTTGAATTGCGACAGTTACTTACCTACTACTCATAACTACCTAGTTGTTTATTTCTTATTTTTATTTTCGGTTTTAGTTTCTAAGTTTGCTGTTTCTTTATCTATAAAATTATCATGCTATAGACATTCCAGCATGATAAGAGGCATTTTTTTAGGAGCCTCAGTTATAGCATCCAAAGTGTACCGATGCCCGAGGCCCGCCAAAAATGCTTAATAAGTGCCATCTTTGATACGTTAAATAGAATTTTGTATGGCTGATTTGATAAAAAAATATAGTTTTTATACTTTGAAATACTTGTGATTTATTACTTATTTATCGTGAATTATTTCTCAACAGTGTTCGAGGAAAGGGGGAATAAATTAAACAGCCTTTGTTGATTAAACATTCATTATACGTATATGCAAATGCTTTATTATATAGAATTTTTTTTTCGAAAGCACAAATCTTTATTTTAATATTCTAAGCATAAATAACGTTGCAATACAGAGTTAGGGCTAGGGTATACATCATTTAACCACAGCAAAAATTAAACTTATATTGTAACAAATTTAAATGAAACATTTATTTTATTTTTTTTTGTCTCATATATAGAGATAATAAAGAAACAAGATATATTCTTCTGAGTAGGTATTCGATATTCATCGATCATCTATACATACTTTGAGTGTATGTATATTATATTAATTAAAAAGGTTAATCTAATTACAGAAAACTTAAATCGGTCAAAACAAGCGAGCAGTGGTGGCGTCTGAGCTCCAACTATGCTAAACCCTGCAACAGATCTCCTATATACGTTGAGGGATTAGATATCTCTCCAAGCAAACCTGAAACAAAATATATTTCAAATTAATCATTGAGTCGGATCATCGCACGTCGTCTCCGTTGAAGAAAAATGGGTCATTACTCACCGACAATATCACAAAACTCATCGAACGATGCGCACGGCAGCAATTCGAATCTATAAGCCGTTAAGACTCGTTCCGAAGCCTTCAACAATGCTTCATCATTATGTCTTATGTATTCCGCCAGAGTTGCGGGCCATTGGTCGTCGGAGACTACGCTGACTTTCTGTAAAATAATTTCAATGTCAGTGTCTTCGGGTATGTAAATCGTAATATCGTATGAAATTGATTTGGATATCCTTCGAACTTACTTTGAAAAGGTTTGAATAGATCGAATCAACAAGGCCGAAGAAGATCAGCGCACTCTTGTAAACGGTATAATCTTTCACCGTTGCATCAGAGAGAGTTTTGCTCGAGGACGAAGGTGAGAGATGACGTTGATGAGCTGCTACAATCAGTCTGCGAAGATGCGAAAGCCGTAGTTGAGCCCATCGCGCTGGCGAGAGCAGGAGTAAGGACAGGGTGCATTGGAACAGAGGACCTTCAGCTTCGTAGCAGCTCTCGAGCCAAGCTGAACTCTGTGCTGACTCCAGATAGCTGACTAGAGTCTTTTCTTCCCTAGTCGATGACCTCGTTCTGAAATATACGATGAAAAATTAAGAATCACATTTATCGGCTCACAAAAGAAGAGCAAAAGTATAAAAACCAAGCAAATCTTACGTGTTGATAACGTAAAGAGCCATGTGAATGAGATATGGAATCATGTGCATGTTGGACTGCGGTCCACCGCCGCCTGTATCGTCGTGGAAATTCTTTTCCTGTGCAAAACGTAACAGTAGCAATTTCAAGTCATGGACTGTTGAGGTATAGGAGATGTCTCTGTGCCCGGTACACTCTTGTAGATATGTATTGTGTCTCGCTAGGCAGCTGGCAAACGCTGATTCCGGTACTTGGGGACCCCACAGAGGGAGAAGTCCGTTACATTTGGTGTTAGCATTTTGCAGGGCTGCACTTTCCCATTCGTCTCTAGCTCGTGCCAGTCGTACGGCCGACATGTGGCAGTCGACGTGAACGACATTGAAATGAGTCACCGTTGTATATCCTACTGTCTTTCTCTGCTTTGTTTCAAACTCCTCGACGTTGCAACGTTTCGTGAACGTGTAGATGCCGAGAACCTGTGTTAGAAGTTCAATTGGGTCAGTTTATCGGTCAATCCAGATACAATTGCAACAAATAGATTATTTTAATAGAAGGACAAACCTTTGTCGGCTGGAATTTATATCCCTCTCGACAAATAACACAGACTAGTCCAGTTTCGTCGCCAAGATCTTCCATCTGTTGTAGAATGGTGCCGCTGGCGGTGACCTGGCCTTTATCGTTGGTTCTCATACCAAGAGCACCCAGCTGTTTCTCACGCATGGCCATAGCCATTCGTTTCTTTTCACTGCGTGTGTGTTGACGAGCTTCTTCTATGAGTTCAGCCACTCTTTCGTTTGTTCGCAAAGCTTCAAGCAGGTTTTCAGCCAGTGATCCGACGTGTTCGTCTGAGGACACTTGCTCCAATCGGTGAATTATCGGAATCGTATCTTGCGAGACAGCCAGCTGTGAACAATTCAATTTTACTAAAAAAATGGTAATCCTTTACTCTAAACAAACGGGATAATTCAATTCCAATGAACTTCCGGAATATATTCTCAGATTGAGACGAAAAAACATGTAGGTATAGTGAGACGCTGAATAACCATTACCTGTGTTGGCTCGTGATCGGTTGCCAAACCAGTGAGGAATCTCAAAATATACTTGAGAGCAGGTTTCGAGATGAACTCCTTCAACTCGTCACTGTCTGTCCTGAGCAGAGTTGGTTTAACGCACGGAGCATGTAGCTGGAAACAGGGAATTAATTGATTAAAATAAAACCATCAGGGTACAAGGCGTCCGTTTTAAACTCTTCTGATTCGACTCACGGTGATATACTCCAAAGCATCTTTCACGATACCCATATTGATGATATGGTCTTTCAACGTGTTTCCGATAGCATTTCTCTCAATGCCTTGCGTCAGGATGCAGAAAAGTTCCAACTTCTGTTCATCCTCCGACGTATGCTCGAAGTCAAACTTATAAAAGTCCAGTACGGGTTTGAAGTAGTCACAGAGCAGAGCCATTTTCTCATGATTACCATAGGTCAGGGCTGCCAAAACGCGGGCAAGGTGCACCAGTACGTTGTTACTCTGTCTAACTGCTGCCGACTGGGTGCAGGATAACAGAGCTTTGACGTGCTCAGGACCACCGAGAGTTCGAGAGAACGCTTCGAAGGAAGACAGAGACTGGGACGCTGCGTTGGCGAGAATAGTTTCCATGATCTGAAACGAATTTGTGAAATTAGTTGAAGTTTTATTGACTAAGATAGTGTCAATTTGATAATAGAATGATCACTCACATCCAACAACTGCTCGGTAACTTTGGCTTGAGAATTATCTGGCTCGCTGACGACACATCTTTGAAGAACGTCCAGAAGCACAGTAACAGCGCCTAGTTCAGGTCTGCTCAGTACTTCTTGGTTTTTCTTGACTTTTACAGACAATCTGAATAGTTTGAGTAAGACTTGAAGCAGCGGTCTTGCTCTGCTCACATCCCGAATGGCAGCGAGTCTGTCAAGCATTACTTGCAGACCTCCGCAGTCAGCCAAAATATTGGCCATCTTGTAGACCTCTTCGTTGTTCACTTCCTGTTCGCTACTAGCGTTCAAAGTCTCCACAAATTCTTCGGTCGCATCGCCGAGGAGACCTCGCATGCGATAAACCACACGCATAGCGTCGCATTCGCCACCCTCTAGTACCCATATCTTTTTGTATACCTAAACGAAAAATATTTTGTCGGTAAATTTCCATTTTCCGTTGATGATGTCATTCATGTGAAGAATTTCAGTTCACTTACCTCTTTCACTGGTAAATCAAGGCTTATGATTTTATTATTGACCAGAAGTTCCATGCCGTTATCGTCTTCGAGTAGAGCGACAAGTTCGCAGTCCTGACAGATTTTATTCTTAACGTCTCGCATCAGGGGGCCTAAGCCTGGTTCAAGGCTGCTGTACGGATTGCCCAACATACGACCCTGGAAAAAAATATCCCAAGTAGTATTTCAGTTCATGTTGTGAAGCCTGTTAAAACTGCGTTATACATTTTAACGGATAGATTTATCAGTGTGATAACGTTTCTTGTGTACCTGTAGGAAGTCTTCTTGCTGAGGATCTTTCTCCAGTGTTAAGAAAAACTCTCCGATATCATTTTCTTCCGGGTATATGATAGAGCATAAGCGTTCGAATATGAAAACGGGGGTTCTCACATCGTGGATGCTGTATTTTTGAATCGTCTCAACGCAGACCGACATGAATGCTTTGGTCTCCGCTTCTGTGCCTGGAATAATATTACAAAGTATTAAATTTCTATTGATAAAAACCAGAAAACCATTAGATCCAAAATCAATCAGTCGGATCAATAGACCGTAAGAATATGAAGTATGATTATACCAGAAGTCATTTCTTCCAGAAGCTCGAGTAACTTTTCTTGAGTATCATCGATGAGTCTTGTTCTCTGAACAACGAGACGTCGCAGGGACAAATATCCGTTGAGAACGGCACCGACTAGACGTCCCTTGTACTGTTGTTTGATATTCTCTTGTTCCAAGAAAGTGGCCAGCAATTCGGTGAGCATTTTCAAAGAATATCCTTGAGCCAAATCGCTCGTCAGAGTAGTTTCCTCAAGACGATGTAACTCTTCGATTTCTCTCGTAAGAAGATCCGCCAGCAGAGACATAACACCTCGAACCGCCAAAAATTGTTTCCATGGCGGTTGTCTGATCAAACTTTGATAAAGTGACAGAAATTCCGTGCTGCTTTCACCAGCCGAACGCAACTCCTCCAGATAGCATGTGAGCAAGACAAGAACTTCCTTCTTACGCTCAGTTCCTTGGCACAGACTTTCAACCATGTTGCAAGCAACTTGTCTCGCTAGTCTGGAGCTCGGATTGAACAGGACTTCCTTGAGCCAGGCTCCGTCAGCTAATTTCAACGGCTGAATGCCTCGGAGTCGCATGCAGCGATAATGCCAGCGATGGCCGTACTTCTCCATGAGATACAACACACGAGCTTCTTCCTGTTGATTGAAAAACAAAAAAACACATAATCAATTATCTCAATGAATTTTCTGTGTAATGACAAAGCAATGTTATACCTTTTTCAGCGGCTTGCTGGGTGGTCGTTCTGGTTTTTTCGTCGGCATGCGTTGGAGCCATTCGGAGTAAGAGTGTCTTGGATCTCCGCTCAGCCATTTTGCTACGTCAATGCTGACTCCTTCAGGGGGTTGAATAGTCGCTAATGACTCGATGGTCTTATCCTGTTGAACAGATCATAGTATGATAAATAAAAAAGATACAGAGGAGAAATGATCAGGATTATCAAACAGTTTGGTTTCTCACTTTGTTTTTCTTTGAAACCGGTTGATCCGGCTTGATGAGGCCTTGCAGTATTTTCAAGCACGGTAGAATAATGCTTTCCATTACCACAGGGCTCTTAGAGTCCTTGCAGGCCATCAAAAAGAGCTGCATAACGCATCTCAACTTCTGTTCCCAGCAAGCATCTTCTTTCTGAACGAGGGCAGCCAGCAGAGCCATTTCGTGCCTGACTGCTAGAGCTAGGTCAAAAGCTGCGACTCGACCCTTCAGAGTCATCGTTACACGTCCTGTGAGAAGGGCGCATAGTTCTTTGGTGGAATGCATGTTGTCTCTGGTCACCAGACACAGCAATTGGCGTACTTCTTCTTGCATCTGAACAGTTCCTTTGCGCAAATTGTTTTCTACGAGTTCTTGAATCAGTCCCTGCTTGCAGAGCACTTCTCTTGCTGCCCCGTTCGTAGCTAGTGCTCTCAGAAGTGTGAGGCAATGTTCTGTGGCTGCGGAGGCGCATCCGTAGCATCGTCCCACAGGGGGTACCATTGCTTCTTCTCTCAAAGTTCCGTGGCTAGTAGAAGCTAGATTTGAGGACCTGGTAGTGACAGTTTGGTCTCTCTGATTTCTGTCGTAAGCTACCAGCTCCCTCCGACAAGCCAAAACTCTTTGGATGATTTTGCTCAATTCTTCGAACGAAGTTTTACATTCGCCGCAATATTTCTGTGCCAGCAATTGAATCGCTCTGTTGACCTGAGTGCTGCCCGAGACCTGGACTCCGTCTTCGAGACCTCGGTCCAAACGATGTTCAGATATTTTAACGAGCAACATTTCTAGCGTTGGTTTATTCGAAATAAGAGTTTTATAAACTCTGTCCGCTTTTTCTAGCAGCGTATTTATCGTCGCCACTGTTTTCTTCCGATCGTCGTCACTTTCTATAGGATCTACGGCGCAGCAAGGTCGGCCGGTCAGTGTATAATCGAACTTTGCATACTTGCAGAATCCACAGGCGTGACAAAGGAACGGATCTTTCTCGTCGTAGTTTATAGCTCTGCATTTATGGCACTGGAAAACATTTTCCCCGCAATTCGCACAGACTCCTGGATTTGCCGGTACGCTTGCAGAACATCTTGGGCATTGAAGAGTCTCCGAAGACGCCTGAATGTTTTCATAGAAGTCGGCGTACTCGATCATTAAATTACAAGCAACGATTGGCAGAGGAAATTCCATCTTGATTTCAGTTTGTCCCTGGGCCAGTGTTATCTTTTTTGCTTTGTGCCACATGGCTGGTTTGTTCTTCAGTTCCACCACCGCCTGGACGGATCTGTTGTTGTAGAATACATTTATCGTACGAACCATCTTCGTTCTCTTCAGATCGCCAATGCGAAGTGTTATGCGACTGATTGTGTGGCTGCCGACCAGCTTCACGATTTGAGTTGTGGTTGTGAATTTCGAATCCACCTTGATGGACGATAGCTTGATCGTAGCCAAGGGGACTTCCGGGTTGTTGCAAACCAGGCAAGGCTCGCTCTCCAAGTAATAACCATCCAGTTCGACAAACTGTGCCAAATTGGCGTACAAATTCGCGTTCGGGTGTCTTGATAGTAATTGATTCTGCGCGTGAAGAACAGCCACTGCTTGTTCCATGTACGTGTGCATCTTCTTGCCGGTGTGAGGAGTTTTCAGTGAGAAGTAACCCAATAAATCGACAAATTGCGCGGCTTTACGACCGTAAACGGGAAGCATTGGCCACAAACGCCACAAGAGATCCAGCAATACTTCTTGATCCGCCGGATTGCAATTTCTGCAAAGAGAATTGAAGGTACAAGTTATGGGAATGCCATATAAATCAAAATTGTAGCCTGAGGGTGAACAATTTTACTTACTTGTAAATTGCTAGCACCAGAGAATGCGCTTGCCAGCGTACATTCGTGTTATTAGTTTCCAACAGGAAAGTTTGAACAAATTTAGTGAGTAGACCTGGAGAAACTTGTTGCTGTATTTGTTCGACTAGCGTCACGCATTGAGCCTCTTCAAATTTGGCTTCTGTGTCTGAATCTTCAGACTTTTCACGATCACGTCGCTCTTTAGTATTCGCAACAGTTTTAGATTCCTAAATACCATGAAGTAAGATGTGAGATTCGTAATTAAAGCTTGTAAAATGAATAAACAGTACTTGCCTTTGCTTTAGTATCCCTGGGTTTGGTGGTGGAGCATATAGCACACTGCAGTAGCTGCAGTACCGTAGCGCTCACCCCTTCGTCGAGCAAAGTCGAGATCGTGAGCAGATAAGAAAGCACCGTATTCTGCTTCAAACAGAAACGTTGCCAGTTTCCGGTTCGACTTGTGGCGATCTCTACGCAGCATTTCAGGTGTTCGATCAGTTCGACTAACGAATCGTAGGGCAAAGTGATCGAATGAGGTCGAGCTTGAAGGGGATCGTATCCTCCGGTGTTGCAGCACTGTTGAACCGACTGGAAAAGCAGAAGGAATAATTCAATCGAAACGAAACAAAGTATGATGTTGTAGTGTTCGTTAGAATCAAGAGGAATATCTTTTTACCTGGACGTGAGATACCAGGGCGTGGAGGTCTCTGAGTTGTCGATACTTGTCCTTGTTGCCGCAAATGAAGAGCAGCAACTTCCGTACTTGTCGTCTTACAAACGGAGTCTGATAAGACATCATGTACTCGCAGAGGTTGAAGTACCAGGCCTGCTTAATAACGTAAATCAACAACAAATTAAAGAAATACGCATTGAGTTAATAAAAGAACGATCAAGGATTACTCGCAGGGGAGTGGCTACAATTTCCTTAGTAATCTACCTGTTCAAAGGCTGGCTGAGCCGTGTTACTCTCTGCGTATTTGTGGACTTGGTACGGAAGACGCAAAGCCATTTCGGTCAATAACTGAGGATATGAGTCAAATACATCACTGGCGTGTCCTTTAACGTATTGCCGCAAGAAGAATGGAGACATGTCTGGAGGAACGGTGGTGAGATGGTCTTTCAGTAATTGACCCCCAATTACTGTTCCGGATTCCTCAGTCGAAGTTCTACAAAGGGAAGAATTAATTTATAGCGTTCAAATCACTGTGAAATCCCAACCTTTCGTTGATAACTTACGATTTCCAATATTCAAGCAACGATTTCAACAGCGTCAAACAATAATCGATGACTCCAGCTTTGCTCAGAATAGCTGCAGACGTCTGTGACACAAAGTTTGGATTGTCAGTTTGCGCCTTGCTATTGTACTTGGATCGTGACATCAGAACACCTGAGGAAAAAGTGACCCGAGTTAGAATCATGCTGACAGTAAAAAGGTGGAACTGCATCAGTGGAGGAAATATCTATTTACTAACTCAATAGTCGCATAATGACCAGATGAACTTCTCGCTTGTTGCTACGTTGACAAATATTTGTTGTATCTGGTTTATCCATTTCTAGTTCTTTGACAAGTGCCTTTAGCAAACTCTCGATGCAATTCTTGTCCCTTTCGTCCTGACCATCCAGGTCCGAGGTCAGCATCAATACCACCTAGAAAAAAAATCAATAAAGTAGAAAAACGCCTCGACACTCTGACAGCGAAGATTCTCAGCCACATACCTGCATGAATGGAATAGCAAGTACACCAGACACGTTGGTAAGACTGGGTATAAATTGGACGAGCTTGTCCAACAGCAACAATCTGATTGAGTGAAGTTTAGTCGTATTTTCACCGACCACTTCGTTCTCTTGTTCTGCACCGTGCTCCTGTTCAGCTCCTTCTTCTTGCTCAGCAGCCTGAAAAAATGTAGCATGGAATTCTCAGTATCGTTCTGAAAAAGTCAATTTGTGAGAAATTTGGTCGTCTGTTGAGATTACTTACAGCAAATGTGGTGGGAGCACCGAGAGAACTAGTTTCGGATCGTGGGGGCTGCCCGATACCGATATTTGGCATACTGTCTGGTGCATTTTCCCCATAAGCTGAACTTCGTCCAGAAACATTGTGCTCCCCGATAATGCTGTCAACACCGCTACCGCCGCTCTCGCTTCCTCCACTTTCACTACCTTTGCTACCGCCGCTACCGCCCTGTGGTGAAATAAATCGCTGATGTTAGTTCATCCAATACACCAAAAACCACACAGACACCCAACCCCTCAATGTCTATTATAGGCACAAAGTAATTAAGTGAAAACAAAGAAGAAGACTCAAATCTCACCTGTTCAGCTGGGGATGTTCTCAAGGTGCTACCATCTGTGGCAGCAGTAGAACCTTCGTCATCCGATCCTCCAGCTGAGGCTGTGGTATCGGAGTAATGACCCCCCTCCGGTCCCTGACAAGATCATAATCATAATTGATTTTCATATTTTTCAAGGTCATTTGATCTACTCGGCAAGGTGATTGAACAGTTAGTCTACCTGTGCAGATCCTTGCTCTTGAGCGAGACCTTCGGCAACTAAAGCCTGCAGGCTTTGTAATCCTGGTTGCAGATTGGCTTGTAGACTAAGAGCGATGGCTAGTTCTACCATAGTTTCGTCATCTGCATCAGGAGGGATGTCCAACACAGGTGGAAATCCGCCTGGACCTAGAAGTGCCTCCAATGCGTTTGCGGCTTGACCAGAAGCACCTCCCTGTATTTGATTTCCTTCAGCACCTAGAAGTCCCATAGGCTCCACAGCCTCGACTTCGAACTGTTGATCGTTTTCGCCAGACTCCTGAGAAGGCTGGGAAGAAACTGGGCCTGGTTTTCCCTCATTTTCAACTTGCACTCCTGGAAAGGGATCGCGAAATTTGATATATCGAAGCATTTACGATGTTGAATCTGAACTAAACTGTTAAATATACCTGGAGTACTGCAATGTGGTGGACTTGGTATGTAAACTCGTCTCCTTTTGTATCTGGGACGTAGCACCCTGATTATAGCCTGTTTAGCGCTGAAGCTGACCACGGTATCAGAGTTCAATAGAAGTTGAAGGTACAGTTTAGCGGCCAAAGGTGTATTAGCTTCGACATCGCATATTGTGAACGAATGTATTATCTCTACAATTGCATGGACAGTGGCTTCGGTGTGTGTCAATCCAGGGACGACGACAGGCGCGAGCGCCATATTTTTTGGGAAAGCCATATGCAGAGACCAGAGAACGTCCATAATCTGGACAACTATGTGCTGATTGCCGTCAGCAGTTCCGCGAGCAGGTAAAGTGAGGCGATCTTGTTCCAAGACGACTACTAAAACGTGAATTACAATAAGATGATGATATCGAAAAATGAAGCTTGTTGACAATAAAATTTCAAACTCTAGAAGAACTTACAGCTTGCTTCGTCAAAAGGTGTTGCCGTATGATGATCGGCAAACTTAGCAAGATTATGAGGACGCGCAACCGCGATACTTCTGACAATGAGAACCAGCCTGTAAAAGTTCTCAGCATCTATGTCTCTCGGATCGTCGATCTCCCGCATAATTTTCAATAGTTCAAGCACGTGCGATAACAGGGCTTGATCCTGAAAATACACGTATAGTATGATAAACGAGAAGATAGGAACCAGACAAGTTTCCAACGAAATAATAACGTACCTTGTATGAGTGGTACGCCGATTTTGCATTGTGTAACGCAGCGAGTAATGCAACAGTGTGCATTTGAACCGGAGCCGGAGTGGGCAAAGTTAGAAGATTGGTCGCCACTTCGATGGCGGTAGTTCTTAGAGTTGATATGGTCTGGTCATTCGACATGAGGATAAACGAAGATTCCAAAACTTCGAGAATACTTGAAACCATTCTGCAATCAAAAGTTTCTTCTTACTATATCGCGTTGCGCAGTGTGAGAATATAAATATTGGATATTTGCAAGACATGTATAGAGAGAAAGAGAGTGAGAATTGGTGGCTGTGTATCAAAATACTACTTCTTACCTCTCGATATTGACAGAATCATCCTTTGGTGGTCTGATGCAATATAATGATATAAATAAAAGTTAAATTACGCCAGACGACAAGCTTGTTACGCAGCTAAGCAGCAGAATATCAAATACATAAATGTGTAGCTAATATTCGTCACCGAACTTTGAGACACCCGAGTCAGTATCATTCATTGTGAGAAAAATGTAGATTCGAATATTCACAATATCTTCCCAATATAATGAATATGAAGTGATTAGGTAATCTTGAAATGTGATGTGAAAGCGAGAGCTGAAGATAGTTCAAAAATAGCAGAACAAGGAATATATTGAACACCAATTAATTGTGCGGTGGATCTTTTCAAATGAACAAACTTACTTATCTAGCGATGTCAGCGGCGCAGGTGATACGACAGGATTTTCAGTTTCGTTGTTAGCTGAACCACCAGCAGCAGCCGTAGCAGGTGCAGATTGTCCTGAAGGTATTTCCTCAGGTTCCTCAGGCCAGCCGAATGCGTCTTTTGTCTTGCCGTAACTATTAGGAAACGATAAATAAATTAGTTTCAAAATTATCCAACAGCTCTGAGAATATAAATGTTAGTAAATGTAAACAATGGTAAAAAGAACTAACATTTTAATGGAATCGACCATTATAACGCCATCGGGGTCTTGGGAAGGTCCAAATGTAATGGTCAGTTTTTTGTCTGCTTGCAAACTTTCCTCTCTAGCAAGTGGGATATCGAACCATCGGCTACGGCTCAGAGTCGTTCTTACGCTCCTTCCGAATATCTGTTGAATAATTAGTGAATCTGTTAAATGATCCGATCGGTAGACAACGAGTGATCGAGGAATGAGATGGAAAGACTACCTCGACGTATAATGGAGCCCTTTGAACATCCTGGTTCCCGAGTAGAACCCTAATACCGGTCATAACGAGGGTAGTATCGCTGTTGGTACATTCGACGTTGAAGCCCATAGCCTTGGTTGAAACAACGTACATCCCAGTTGTGTTCAATCTGTGTTTTATTTGAGCGACATTGTATATTTGGAGCAGATCATTCCCTCCGAATTCGACGTCGTTCATTGCTTGGCAGTGTTCGAAGAAGTCGATAGGGAAAGACACCGACGTCGACGGCTTCCCTGCTTTAGTTGATTTCTTTTTCCTGCTCGGTTTTAGAGAAGTCATTGTACTGATTGGCTGGACGCTGGACGACATCCAGAATCCTGTCTGTTCCATCGCGGCCATGTAAATCCTGAGGCTGCCATCCTCGCAGAGTAGGATCAAAGTGGTTCTGTGTTCGGCATTTGAACTCGGGTGTCTTATGGCGACCATATCCATGATCTTTGCCTTGGCTGGTATGACTTTGATTTCTTGAATCATCACAGAGTCCGGTTTTATCATCAAAATAACTGGATTATTGCTAGTTTGTAAAACTGAACAAACGATTCCAGGATGATTGGCGACCTCGCTCCACTGATACAATGGCTGTGGTTGATTGTTGTTCGACTTATTGCCGTTTGATTTGTTGTTGGCTAGATTGATCATGAAAACGACGTTGATATCAGAGTCCATGGACTTCAACGGAGCTATGAAGCTCTTCCCGGACGAGTAGCTGAAGAACAGGAGCTGCAGGGCGTGGGAATAATATATGGAAACGCCTCCGCCCCCGACTTGGCCATTGACGTCTTTGATCTCGGAATGATAAACTTCCAGCGTGTTCGTCACATAGAACGGTCCATGTTTTGCGGAGCTTTCTTCGTCCATAGCTTGGCTATAAATGTACCCAGCAGAGGACATCAGCAACAGATGGAACAGGTTGTTCTCCGTGTGTATGAAAGTGCAGTCTCTTATTTTCCCAGTAGGTACAAGGAAGTAGTACTGCGGGCTCAGAGCATCTTTCCCAAGATCATAAATCTTGACAAAGTCTGCCGTTACCAGGGCTAACTTGGTCTGTGAACCAGGAAGCCATATAGCTCTGATGATGAAGTTTCCAGTCTCGAGTTGCGGATGCAAGACTAAATGATCCGATACAGTTCCGGAACTGTTGAACGTCAGGACATGGCAATCTTTAAGACCGCAAACAGCTAGGAAATCCTCGTTCCATTGATTACCAGTTACCGATAGCACGGTAAACGGTATGGGCGCCGAAGCCAGTCTAGTCAATGTCAGTTTCCTTTTAGATGAATCCGCTTGTTTCAATAGCGCACTCAGTTGGAGTACAGTGATTTTTCCTTTCTCGTGAGATACGGCTATAAAAAAGAGGAGCTTGTTGTTTATACGATATTCAAATTAACGAATAGCGAAAGGAGCATTCAAATATCTAAATGAATTATACCTAAATGCTGTCTCTTTCCGTGTGGAGATGACAAACAGCACATTGCTACTCGTCGAATCAGATGTGCGGATAATAATTGTCTTATAGTCTGCCCTTGTTCCCCGCCATAATTCATTCTAACATTCTCAAAAGCTCCTTCTTGGGATCCTAATGTCGGAAGCTGATTCACATGAAAGTAAAAATAGTCGTTGATCATACCATGTTGAATTATACTGTGTCAGATCCATCGCAGATATACGTACCATCAGCTGGTCTGTGTGTTCAAACTTTTTATCCAGAGTGTGTAGTTGTCTGAGAGCCAGTTGCGCTCTGGCGTGGCATCCGACCGGAGAATTTTTCTGACAAGAGGCATCTACTGCCGGTACAAGGCTCCGCGTTAGTTCTACTAACGAAGAAACCAGTCCACTGTTGGATAGTTGGGAGAGAACCCAGTCCTTCGTGCCTTCTGCGTGATGAAATACATCAAAATTAGTTTACTGATTGTGATTAATCGAACGACGTTTTGAATTAGACATAGTTTCTCACCAAGTTGTTTAGCAAGGGCGACTAGCTTTTGCTTGTCTCTTTCGCTTCGTTCGTATCTATCGTGAGGATGATCAGAACTGGAAGCACGACGTCTCAAGCTGCTCGTCAGGAGCATATTGGAGTCACTAGGAGCTCCTGTGCTGTTGTACGTCGCAGTACCAGTTACTTGATGTTCGGAAGTTTGAGGACTCCGTTTGGTCAGAGCCTGGCAAGAGCCGTCACCCTTGGCGCCACAGTCGCAGAAGAAGTTTCCATACTTGGCATAAGTTACGTCGTGTCCTCTGTGACAGACTCTGGCACAGACTGTACATACTCCAACGCCATCGACCATGCTGCATGTGTGGCAATGGTACCAATGCTGATTCATAAATTCTTTCTGTGTTATGGTAAAAGTGCAGAGTTTATTGCACAGACTATCCTCGTCCAAGTCTTCGGCTGCGCTGTCGTCGTCGTCGTGGGCTATCTCATCGACCCAATCGCTGTCGTTTATGTCGTTTATCGGAGTAGCACCTTCCCAAGGTGGGCTGGTGGCTCGATCTTGACCCTGAGCTAGCTGAGGACAAATCGCTCCGACTATATCTGCGACGTAGTTCAACACGCAGCATCCTGCCTCTACGTAGGGCAAAGGTTTGTCCAAAGTTTGCGGGTCTTTGGTGGTCAGTTGTTGTTTGCAGAGTTCGATCCACTCCGTAGCAGCATAGAAAAGTTGGACGTGTCCTTTGTGAGATCCAGCATCAGCCAGTGTTGACATAACTCGCATTAGCTCTGGGAATCCAACTCCTTCCATGGCTGGCGATAGGATGTGATAACCGAGCGGAATCAGAGCTTGAAGAATCGTAACAGGCACATCTTCGCTTACGCTGCTGTTTTCTTTGACGATATAATTGGTCAGAGCCTGGAGAAGCTGGCTGTTTTCATGCATCACATTTTGATCGGTAGTGGGACTAGAGGTTTGAGTATTATTCGTAGGCGCGACCTGCGCGACGGTCCATTGACTCTGTTCGTTATTAGGCATGTTGTTGGAGTCGTCAGTCTTCTGAACATCCTCTGTATTTCCACCGACTGCAACCAACGCGGTAGCAGTGATTACAGTGGGCGTTTGTACATTGGTGGATGACGGGCTAGGCGAGACACTCGTGGCTCCTAGTATCACGTGACGAAGCCAAGCCTGGAGTTTCTCGCTCTTTACGTTTGCCAGATTTGAGACAGAACTGCAAAGCCGGTCCAGAGAACTGTCGCTCGATTTTTCCGCCGTTTTGAAAAGTTTTATGAAAAAGTGTAGCACGTTCGTGCTGAACTGCTGCGAAGCCTGAGGCGAGGCGACTGACAACAGAACGGAGACCAGGGTGGTGTTTGTGTTCGGAGTAAAGAATATATCCAACGCTTTACACCCTACCGGCTTCTCCAGCAGCTGTTCCCAGTACTTGATACATTGTTTCAAAATTTTCTCATCGATCAAGATGTTGATAACGTCTTCCGTGCTGCTGGTATAGTCAATGATCAAATTATACGTGTGGTGAAGGACGAAGAGGTGTTCGCACAGCTGTCTAGCTTCGGTTTCAAAATCACCAACCAGTCTCCCCAGTGTTTGCGAGGCAGCTTCCTGAAGGTACTCCGTACGCGCGTCCATGGTCAGGGATATCAGGATATCCATAGCTCGAGAACGGATCTCAGAGGACTCTGGAGTTTTCATTATGTATTCTTTTATGAAGGCGACCAGAGCAAGGAGTAAATTTTTTAGCGATGGATTTATGGAAAAGGTTCCGTATTCCGAAAGGGATCCAATGTGGTGATTAACCGTGGCCAGAATATAACTTTCAGCCGGTATAATGTCGTTCGCGTAAGTGTTCCATGGCACATCCGGCACACTTATTCCCTTCCATTTATCCAGCACCGTGCGGACGCTGTTCGGCAATAAGGATACCATGGAGGGTTCGGAGGCCCAACTACCGCCGGCTATACAGATGATTCCATCAAGCACCAGATAGTCTGCCAGCGTATATTTGCCAGCTGGTTCAGAAGCCTCGTGCATCTGGTAGAGGAGGCTGGATCTGCACGAAACCAGAATGGCCTCTGTCAGCGAGAGTATATGTGGCAATATGTCTACCACCATTTTGTTGATGTTGGATGTGATTGATTCCGGGGTCTGAGGGCTTTTCGACGCCTCGATGTTATCGCTTGGACTTTTGGACACACTTTCATCCATAAGGACTTGCAGCTTTCCAATTACTGCGGCCAGAATACAGAGCGAACTGAGCTTTGGCAAGGCTGAAGGCAGTATCCTGGGCATTATCTTGTCCGTTGAATTTATTTCGGGTTTCAATGCGTTTATGCAACTTTTAGCCAGAGTCACATCGTATTTTAACGAATTAACCGTCGATGATACAGTTTTTAGAAGGTTCTCGGCGTACTGTGTGTACATTCCTTGCTTCACCAAACAATCCTGAAATCGAAATTGAACAATGAACTCTTGAATGGATCACAGAGTGTGTGGAAGTAACGCTTTTCAACGTTTCACAATCTCTCACCTTCATCCACCCGGTGAACGTTTTGTACGCTGCTCTGGGTCCCCAGACTAGAGAATGAAGGAGCATTGGACTTGCTGGAATCTCTTCTCCCAGAGCAAGTTTGTCCATGTAGGGTGTCGAGGGTGGCAGCATCAGGAGGAGTCTGTGACGAACAAAGGATGTATTTTATCATCACGGATAGTAAGTTAGTTACTGAAATACGGCACTGAGTTTGATAAGAGTTCCGACGTACCTCCAGCAGATAGAGAAACAGTACTGGGTTGCACATAATCCTGTGAATGTCATTTTGTCCTTATTTTCGGGAGTTTGTTTTTGATTCATGCTCGTTTGATTGATAACGTTCAGGATATCGATCAGTGCATCGACTAGAAGTGGATATTTCATTTTATCAGGAGTGCCCAGTACGAAGTTGCATGCCTGTGGAATAAGATTGTCTTTTAGTCAGAGTTTTTACCAATCGAAATTTGAATATTAGGCAGTTAATTGATCCCAACCAATCCATCGAGCTTTGGTGTGTCTTGATTGTTGAAATCTGCTGCAGTTAGATTGTAGAAACGTGGCTTCATGGCGAATTCGTCTTGAGGGCCGTACTTGCGATAATTATCTTCAATGTCCTTCCATGGAGTGTATATTCTGGACGCTTGTTTATTGCCCTCTTTCGCATCTGAGACTAAACTTGTTGCAGAGAACAAGTTCCATTGAACCTGACAATGTTAACAATCCTCTATATATTCACGTCAAGTCATCTCGATGAAACTATGGTAAATTTTCCATTATAGAAATGTACGAGGTGTTTACTACCACACAGTTGGCACTTTCAATCTGGTGGCCCTGTTATCTCGTTTATGTTTTCACAAACAAAGATTGATGTAGCATCTGACGAGATGACGTTAATCATGGCAAAGGATTAGGTAAATCTAGGAAACTCGGTAGTAGGAGGAAGAGAGAATAGAGGAATTTGAGGAGTGATAAGTAGACCAACATCACTTGGCACTTGCAAGCCAAAGAAATTCAAGCGTCAGATGCATTGTGATTTTTTATCATCTACTCAGGTTCCATGCTCACCTGTTCGAGCAGAGTTGGCGGAGCGTCGTAGAGATGCTTCATCATATATTCGAGCAAAAGTAATAATCGTGAGAGATGTAATAATTGGGAGTCTTTCATTGCAGTTTTTACCGCCTCGCTGCATCTGACTGCCCCACTTCCGGTCACGAGAAGAACAGATTTCTTCTGCATCAGGTTCAACGAGTGGAACAAAAACAGTACAAGCTGTGCATGCTCGACGTTTAAATCTGCGAAAAATGAATCATTATCAGATACCAATAATTGAATACACACTCTCAAATCTCAATGTCTCACCTTCGTTCTCAGCCTCGAATGTGGCCGGCGGATTGCAGACATTTTCGACCATAGTCGTTACTAGTCTGTGCCAAATGCTTATGCAGGCAGCTTCCTTTTCGGATTGCGGTTTCAGCAGTAAGATCTGACAAAGGCAAGAAATATTAGTCCTGATAATGAGCTTCTTCTACCATTACACACAAAGTGTAGCCAGCAAAGTACCTGTGCCAAAACGCTCAACGTTCTTGGATAAACTTGAAGCGGCCACGACGGCGTAGTGTTATCCGTAGACCAGGGGCTAACGCCTAGATGATGAAGCAGAGTATTCTGCAGAGCTTCGCTTAGCGTATTACGAGCCAATAAATTATGCGTGTAACGACTCAGTGCCTGTGAGAATTCAGAGTACATAGCTCCCAAAGTAGCTCCGTAGAAGACTGAAATGGTGCCTGTAAATTTCGACAAAAGTTAATGGATGGGTCCGACCTTTGACGTAAATCTGATTAGATCCACACCTGTTTCAGTCCTGGCAGTTTCATGGTCTAAATCTCTGATGATCGCTGCAAGAATGACCATTTGTTGTTCCACCAAACCATTAACGACGTATTCTCGAATGTAGAGACTCCGGCTGCCGATGAGGTGCTGGTTCATGAATTGGAAGATCTGGGTTGCCAGAGATATGTACTAGAATGGAGTTAGAGAGTTTTTCATTAATAACTGTTTCATCGGGGTAGAGAATATCTCGAAAAATTCCCAGACACGGAAGAACATACTCCGTGGGGCTCCCGGTTGTCCGGTACAATGGCTGTCGTAGTCCGCTCCGTGTTAGTCTCGTTATTAGTCTCCTTGGCGGTGCTGGTGGGCGAGCCATCGGGGGGTGCGAGCGTTTCCTCAAACCAAAGCCCCAGGATAGGTTCGCTGTCCTCCTCTACCGACATAACAGTTTGTTCTACATGGTGAACATACACCAGAGCGTTAGTAAGTGGACAGACAGGACAAAACTTGAGATTATTAGTTAAAAAACTTGAAGATGAAATGAGTGGCTTTGTCTGAATGAAGCTTGTGCGTGAACGATGAAAATATGAAATTTGAAAGTGACTTTACTGCATCTCGTATTTGAAAGAATTATTAGGGAATGGGGGAGTCCCGGAGTTTCACGCGCCTCTGACCTTCTGGGTTACATACAGAAG